>VXBN01009626.1:449521-466834 GCA_013397395.1 Sinosuthora webbiana
CTGGTGTGGAGCAGTCAGTCCTGCAGGTGCCTTGGTGGCGTGTCAGGAGGTGCTGGCTGTGGATTCCTGAAGTCTCTGCTCGAACAGGAGTCACTGGAACAGCCTCCTGAAAACGACCTGCTCCTCTGACATCCCATAAAATACATGCATTTTATTTGGTACAACTGGCTACATTTATTAACCACGTGGATCCTGTTGCAATACAGGTGAACACTCAATCCAAAATGACCAGAGAGCCTGAACAAAAAAAACTGTGTCCCATTTTTGAGGGCACCTGGACCCTGGGAACGGCCTTTGTGTGGAACTCTGTTACACCAATNTGTGAACACTCAATCCAAAATGAGCAGGGAGCCTGAACAAAAAAAACCTGTGTCCCATTTTTGGGGACACCTGGACCCTGTGAACGACCTTTGTGTGGAACTCTGTTACACCAATGGCTAGCCCAATTCTAAAGATTTCCCTGCTTAAATTGGGGGGAAGTCTGTATTCATTCTACTCAGATTTAAGGCTTTCCTCTCCCCTCTGGGATGTTTACTACTCAACATCCAGTCTCCCCTGAAGATACAGAGAAGCGCCAGCGACCTGCCAACTTCCAAAAGACCATTCCAAATGGTGTGAACAATAACTAGAAATGGAATCCTAATGGCGTGGCCCATGGCTTATCCCTGCAAACCTTCCCACTCCAGGAGCTGGGGGGTGATAACTGCTCAAACAAAGTGCAGGACATGTTAAGGCAATGCCTGCCTGAGCTATCAAACCTCATTGCTTGCGAGAAACACCAAATCCCTCCTAATCTCATTCCTCGCATTCCGCGTGGCTGGGAGGCTGGGTTCCAGTAAAACTGATTTTCTAGCCGATGATCGGAATTATAAAGGAGCTGGGAAGGTGCTCACAGCTCACTGTGGGGCTCTGCAGTGTTTGCTGCACGGACAGGAGGGGACAAGGAGCAGGGGACAGCCCAGGGCCAGCTGCTGGTGGAGCTCCAGGGTTCAGGAATAGATGTCACCTTGCTAGGAAGTGACCCTCTTGCTGTTTTTTTGAACAGAAAGAAACAGCAGTAGTGTTTTCTGAGGGCCCCCTGGGACGTGGCCATGTGAAATTGGTGGTGTCTTCTGTAAGAAATTCCCCACTGGTTTTAGGAATGCTCCCTATTTTCTCTACAACTTTTGGATTGGTTAGCAGAGAGCTGAGCTCTATTGTGTAGAGGACTAGGACTCTAGGAAGTGATTTTATTTCAGCATGGTTAGGCATAGGGGTTTTCCTCTGTGAAGCAAACACACAAAATCATATTCATCCCTAACCTGAACGTTTCCAGTTCCTGAGTGAGCTCTTTGGAATGGGGGGAGCTGATGTAAGAAATGCTGGCCTCTGGAACGAGAGGGATCAGCGTGTGAGCGGCATGGCACAATTTAACAAGCCTGGAGGGAGGGGTGTGTTCCTCACTGGGAGAAACATTTAGGTTGTACCTTTCAGAGTGCTTTCCTCCACACCCAGATTTATGGGAATGAGCAGCATGGGCTCCAGGGAGGATGTTGTGTTGCTGGATCAGCCTCGGTGTGACCAGGGAATATGTTAAATCCTGAAGTCTGTTTGCTCGTGTCCAAGTCGGTTTCCATTTAGGAACAGGGTGGAGGCTGAGGGACAAGCCTGCCCTGGTGAGCAGAGCCAGCTCTTGGGTGGTGGCTCAGGTGAAACCCCATGAGGTTTAGCACGTGGAAACAAACTCTCCTCCTTCCATCCAGACACTGCAATAGGCAGTGGATGCCTCCAAGATAGTAATTGAAATAAAAAAAATATAATCCACCTCTTGCTGTTTGCCTGTACAGCTCCCCAGGGACCAGTGGGGTTTTTGCTTGGCTTCAATCCTAATCAGTTTTCTTCTCTTTAATAATCCCATGTTTGACAACTCCAGACTAAGGATGCTGCTGCTGAAATGGTCAATTGTAGCTGTTTAGTCTCAGTGGAACAAAGAGGTTCTTTGAACGATTCCAAGTTGACCAGAGAAATTTCACAACTGGATCAGTCTGCAGGACTTAGTCTGAGGTGCTCAGAACAGCTTGGGAGGGATGAGGAATTCTTCTGGCAAGCCACTGTCTTGTGGTAGCTCCACCTTGTGCTGTGAGCAGCAGTCTGGGTTTTATTTTGGCTTGCGGGGGCAGAATGAAAAATTAAATATGTGGAAATCGTCAATTGTGGAACAAATCGAAGTTCACACGAGGGTTATTTTGTCTTCTCCATTAAAAGTAGATTAGTCTCCAGCTAAAACTGCAGTTTGGCAAAAGGGGAGTTGAAACATTCATTCTGGGAAACCCTGAGATTCAACACAGTGACCTTCCCTGGCTCCTCTCCAAACTGATCCACTTTTTCAATCCACTGCTTTCTGCAGCTATCGTTTGAATCTGTCCTGGCCCATCCATCGCTGGGCCCTGCAGGTGGGGCCTGCTGGAGATGCAGCACAAAACGATGGGTTTGGCCAGGACTGGCAGTTTACAGAGGGCTGTGTTGGATAAAGCCTCCTCTGCTCCCTGGGGGTGCTGGAGGGGTTTTGTCTCTGTGCTCTTCACACCCTGTGAGCCAAGCTGGAGGGGAGAGAAGCAGCCTGCCAGGGGAGCTGAGGGCTGGGTGGTCGTGGCATGGGCAGGGTGCTGCTCCCCACGGGGACAGGTTTGCTTCTGGCTCTCCCTCCCAGCCTGTGGTTAGCTCTGCTGTGGCCTCCAGGTCGTAGCACAGCATCAGTGAAGGATTTGTTGTTGTTGTTTTTTGGTGGGGAGTAGACTGGAATGAGGAGCCCAGAGCAGAGGCAGACAGTGACCTCTGCTCAGAGGGAGAAGCTGAGCCAGGTGAGCAATTTCCTGCTGCAGGAGCCAGCAGGGCCAGCTGGGTCTCCAGTGGGGATCATTCCACCGATTTCACCCCAGGAACTGGCTCCACAGTGGCTGGTTCTGCCTTTAGATGGAGACTGGGGTGTGGAAATCACAGGCATGCAATATTTCATTAGCAAGCCTCCTGCTACATTTTCATGGATGGAGGGGGGAAAGAGGGGAGCATCTTCCCCCCATGATGAAATATTGCAGCAGACATCACAGATGGGGCTGGGTAGAGACAACAATACAGTGATAAGGACACTTCTCCTCCCCCCCTCCAAGCACCTCCCTCACTTTCTTTTTTTTTTTTTTTTTCTCTTCCCTTTTCTCCTCGTGTTTCTGAGTTAAGAGGATTTTTTAGGCACAGTAACGAGCTTTTGCTTTGAACTTGGAATATGCATGCTGCAAAGAAAGCCCCTGGACCGTCCTTACTTAGCATGCCCAAATATGATTAGTGTCAGACTGTGAAATATCACTCCCTTATCTCGAGGAGCCAGCAGACAGGAGCATTTCTAGGGATCAGGGTCTTTTTTATTTCCCTGGCAGAATGCCGACTTTGAGAAGGAGATGGTTTCTGTGCACAGTCTCTTCACTGGCCCGATTCTCATAAGCCTCCGGAGAATCCCCGTGCTTCTCTCTCTCTCTCTTTCTGCTCTCTTTCACTCATTCATTCCTTACTTCATCCCTCATCATCTGCCTCGACACTAATTCATGATCAAGAGGCACGATTTTCAGAACAGCAGCAGATTTGGAGCTGAATTTCCTTCTCTGTCATGTCGCTGTTTCACCCACGGCTGGGGAGCAGCCCCTTCCCTCTCGCTCCCCATCAGAGATAGATTTGAAGAGATGCTTCAAGAAGATTCCTGCTTCTAGGAATTAATTATTTGGGCCATCACGCAGGCTGCATTGTTGCTGTTTATCTGCTGACCAATGCTGCTTTAACAACAAAAAAGAAAGCCCAGCCCAATTTATTTACATATTAAGAATCATGCGTGCCAACACCTGCAAACTGTGGATAAAGGATTTGTATCTCCTGTAATTTCATGGATCTCTTCAGTGGGCTTATTAAGGAAAAAGAGGAGAAAAGGGAAGAAAATTAGTATTAAATGTGTCAAAATGTGTTTCCATCCTCGCTTCTTAACAGGCTGCCAAAATTGCCTTCCTTCCCCCCCCCCCCACTCAAAAAAATAAATCCCAAGCGTGTGGAATAATAGGAGAAACTCATTACAAATGTATCACTTCAATGCCTTGGAATGCTTTTGTTTCCAATTCTCTTTGATCTTCAGATGGGCTAGAGATAAGGACTGAAACTGCTTTTTAATATCTCCATCCAGATCTGGCACTCACGACGTGTGGAGAAGAGCTCTCCCGAAATCAGAGCCTGATTTCTCAGAGTCTGAGCTCATTCTCTTAAGCATGTTTGAATTGCAGGCTTTGATTGTGATCTATTTCTGCTTGCAACTTGGAAATGTTTAGGATTTAGTGGATCTCAAGCTTAATGCTCTTACATGCACCATTGGCCCTCTGCTGGGAAGGATTAGAGCACTTCAGTTATAAGTCCTAAACCTCAATACTGCTCTGAAAGGATCTTCCACTTAACTAACAGCACACACAGCACTGGGCTTTGAGCTGCAGGAGCCACTGGTCTTGCTGCCAGGACCTGCTTCCAGGCCTGGCTGATTTTGTCCTGGCCACAAGTTTTATGGAATCGTGTCTAGATTGCATCAGAAATGTCCTTGCGACTTTAGACGTGAAAATTGTGGAACTGCAGGTCATGCACAAACAGACCCTTTTGTGAAAACAGGTCAAAGAGTCTTAGTTGGGATCAGAACTGGGAGGAGGAAGTTGTGGGGTGGCTGTGAGGGTGACTGTGCTGAGATTGGAGCTGAGGGGTTGGGCTGAACTCTGAAAATCGGGGGAAATAAGGAGTTTGTTGGCTTTGAACACTGGAGGGCTTTTTGAGAAGGGATGGAGTCAAGGGTTCAGGAGAGGCTGATCCTCCAGAAGGGGCTGCAGGTGGGGACTTACAGACGTGGGAAAGGGTGACCCAGGAGAAAAGAGGAGAAATTCTGGTGTTTCAATCTAGAGTGAGAAGACAGAGGAGCCAGGAGAAACAGAGACTTTGTGACTGCAAAAAGAGGAAAGGGGAAAAGGAGAGGAAGGATTGGAAAGAGGATTAGGAGAACTTCAGGACTGTGTTGCCCCAGGTTAACATTACAGGAGGGGCTGTAGCTGGCAGGTGTTAGGAGAGGAGTGCCCAGCCTGGAGCTGGCACAGCTCTGGAGGAGTTTGGAAGAAGCGTGGAACAAGTGAAATTGGTTTCTAGCTGCTTGGGAAACGTGGAGCAGGAGAGACATGGGCAGGGCTGGTCCTGTTTTGGGGTTCAAGCAGCACAGTGACACAGCCTTGTGGCATCCTTTTCACCCTTCTTCTGGAGATATTCAGTGATAACTGCTTTCATTCTTGATTCACTTAACTGGCACCTTAAACCACCTCAAATCCAGCACAGTGAGCTGCAGGGAGCATTATCGTAATATTATTATTATTATTATTATTATTATTATTATTATTATTATTACTTTGTTCATAATGGGCCTCTTATTTGACGTATTCATTGTGCTGTTTTCTGGACTGGAAGATGTTGGCTTTGAGGTTTGGGCCTTCAAATGTGTTCAGAGTTTGCCTGCCCTCCTTCTGCTGAATCCCGTGGCAATAATCCTGCTGGTCGTGGTGGGAGTGGAATTCATGGGAGCACAAAATAAAAGGAAGCCTTGGAAATCCTGCTCTGAGCATTTTGTGACTCAGGTGTCAGAGGAAACATGATGCAATCTGGTGTCAAAGGTACTCTGAAACCTTTCATGAAGAATTTTTTTTTTTTTTAATAAAAGTGACCTTTTTAAATAGATTGACGTTTTTGAAGCAAAAAAAAGTCTATTAGCATGAAAATATAGGGAATTGAGTCACTTCTCTCAAGGTGTTGGAGCAAACCTCAGGATGTTGTCTTTTCTTGCTGGAGAGAGAGCCTGGCCAAAGGGAATATATTTTGAAATATGGAATCAATTTCCTTGTTAGCTTTATTGCCATCAGCAGGGAAGGAGAGCAGGAGGTGCCTCACCAGGAATTCAAGGATAAGCATCTCCCTGTGGGTCTCGAGCTGGAGGATAAGACTCTTTCCCAGTCTGTGCTGAGGAGAATCCTCCTTCAAACCATTCCATGGTTCTTCATTCCTCAGGGCTCGGAATTCATCTTCTGTGTTCTCCTTCAGTGTTTTATGGAATGACTATTTTCTATGAAAATCATAAAAAACTGAAAAGTTGCTCCCATCGTTCACATTCAAAAAGTTCAACCCTAGCCACGAAATTTGCTCTGTATTTTTTTTTAAACTCATAATAACATTTTCTCTGGAAATCTTCAAAGATTTTACTTCTCCCTGCTTGATTTATGAACACACACACACATGCAAAAAAAGCTGGTTATAAGTTGAAATGCTTGGATTTGTGGCTGTGATTGATTCTTGCGGGTATACTTCGCTCTTCTCGGATTTTCAGCTCTCAAAATACCAACTGGAATAATATACCCAATGTGACCCCCGTAATCTGCTCAGGTTTGGGTTCAGCAGAGATTTCTGCCTCCAGTGCTGCCTGTCCAGGCACATTTCCTTCTCCCCCTTGCATCTGTGGAGTTTGGGGAGCTCTGCTTCTGTCTGTTTCTGCACCAGAGAGGATCAAAGCTCATCTCTGCCCACAGCTGGGGCAATTCTGCCATTATGATGTTCAGGTTCCTGCATTGGGTCCGAGCTTGTCAGAAAATGTGAAAAGACTTATTGACATGTTCCTAAATTTAGGTTTGTGAGGAGAGAGGGGGAGAGAGGTGCCCGAGGATGTGGGTAGGTGTCCTTGCAGTGATTCCCATTGAAAACGTGAAGTACAAATTAGAGCGTGAAGCAGCTGCTCGTATCTTCAGCGTCGTTGTGGCAGTGCGAAGTTTCAGAGTCTGAAAACAATAAAAAAGCATTTTTGGGGATCTTAAAAATGTTCTTTTTGTGAGGACAGGTGGGTACGGGGTGGGAACCCCCGGCCGGAACAAAGGGCACAGTGGCCGAGTGGAAGCTTTCCACGCAGGCAGGTGGGACAAGACAGAATCCTGTGGATGCTTGCTTTCAATCCAACACGGAATTTTGGAAAGTCTGTGCTTTGCCAGTGCATGCAGGCAATGAACAGGATTTTGTGCAGGAACTAATATGAGCTACTGTACTCCGTTTGTTTTCTGACAGCAGGAACAATTAAAAACCGAGACGCTCCGCCTGCTTTCCATCTCACTGCACTAACTGCTCCCTTCACACCCTGCTAAATTCCTGCTTGAGCTCGAAGCAAATTTGCCGGTGCGTCCAAGGAGACAAAAGAGCAAGCAGAACGGAGAGAATCATTGTTCAAGGCTCAATCTGAAATGGCTTTCACAAAATCCAAATGTCAGGATAAAGGGGACGGCTTGCAGAGAAGCTTCCTTCTTCCTCTAGGAACAGGCAAGCAAATGAAATAATAAGCACACAGCTTCCCGTGTGTGTGTGAGTGTGGTTCAAGTGCAGCAGGGATATCTCAGGCAGTAACAAATCCTTGCTGCAGCTTCAGGGGACCTGGTCTGGGTGGCACTAATTGGTGTCCATTTGTCCCCAACAGTGTGGGGATGTGAGGCCACGCTCGAGTCTCCTGCAAAGAATTGTGGTGACCTGGTGGTGAGTTATTATATTATTATTATTAAACTGGGTTTATCCCCAGTTTCCAGCTGAGATTCTGCGGTGTTAACTCAGGGTCTATGTGCAGTTCATGCCGTGTTCTTCAGCTCGTGTCACTGGGATTGCAGAACTTCTCCTGGATATCAGGGGGTTTCCTTGGTGCTGGAATCTTTACCTGGGTGTAAACTGTTCTGGGGATTCGTGTGGGACCATTATCTTCATATGGGAGCTGCAAGAAATATTAATCTTCTACAGCTGGGGGCAGATCTGGATAACCCTGACCACCCAAACCATTCTGGCCCCTTCAGTCCATCACAACTTTCACTTTGGTTTAGGGAAGAGGGGAATAAGGTTCCCTGGAATAAACAGAATTTGCATTGAACAAGAGGATTCTGATAAACATGCTTGAGGCATTAAATGTTCTTTGTCACTGTATTTGCTTCAAAATCAGGGAAACAAACCCGTAATTCCTGAAGGAATTATGGACGAGTTTTCATGGCCTGAATTTTCATGAGTTTTGGAATTATGGAATGAGTTTTCATGGCTTTTCCCAACCCTGCCAGACACTGTGATTTTTTAGGGTCGAATTTAGGTACTTTCCTGTTAACACTCTGCAGCATTCCTGTCCTGGAAATCTGCTCAGCCCTGGTAGTTGTAGATTTCTGGATGTCAGGGAATTCCAGGATTGAAGGTGCATCTCATGGTGGGCACGTTGGTAAGGTCATGGCTCAGCCTTTCATGGCTGCTGAGGTACCACCTCTCTGTGAGGCTAAAAATGGGACCAGACTGTAAAGATGCCTCTGCAGAGTCCTGATAGCAAACCCTGTTTGAAGGACCACATTTATCATTAACTGTTCCTAATGGGTCCTCTCCTCCTCTGCTTGTTAATTCAGAAATACCAAACTGAAAGCCCCTTTATAGCTCTGGGGCAAGTGGCCAGCTTAAATCCACCTAATTACTTTTAATGAATAAGACTTTCTCACTTTTCTGGACAGGTGGTTAGTAGCAGAGTCTGTAGCCTTACTTTGAGGGCCAGGAATGTGCTCCAATCAGCAAAACGTTGGGGCCAAAGAGCTCTAAATTCCCTCTTGTGACATTTCAGTGGATGAAGAAAGCGGGAAGAAAAAGGAGGTGATGTGTGATGGATGGTGAGCAGTGTTTGCAGTACCTGGCACATATTATTATCACATCTAGGGTTATCTGGTGTGTTGGTGGGCAGTTGAGTCAATAAATGAATTGGAGAAAGGGGTTGTGAGTTGTTAGTGGAGGAACTCCTTCAGTCAGCTGTTGTGGTAATTTGTTCAGTAAACTTGAACATGATCAAAGGCCTGATTTTCAGTTGTCCCAGACAGGCAGTGCCTAGGCACAATATTGTACACAGGACCAGCAAGGAGCTGTGCAAACTGTTCCCTCTTGTTTCCTTATCCACCAACAGCCTACAAGGCCTTTGAGATACATTGGAAGATGCCTGATCATTTCTTTGACTAGCTCTAAAGAGAGGATGTAGTCTGCTTATCATGAAGAGCCACTGACCTGAAAGACTGATGACCCGGATTCAGCCTTTCACAGCACTCCCAAAATGTCAGCTCTGCTTCTTCGTTGCCTTCAGCCTCCCTGGGTCTGACCACGCCGCAAACCGGAATGCCAAACTGCAGCAATAAAAAATAAGCCCTCTTGTGATGCTTCCAAAAAGAACAGGAACTTCCAGAAATCTCCTGAGAAGGGCTTAGCTCATGAGGCTTTGGGCCTAAATTGGGGAGCTTGGAGCAAGTTCAGAGGAAATAGCCAGGCCTTTGAGCACCTCATCACACTGAGCCCTTGTAGGCTTTCCCATTACCTCTGTCTGGTTTTACAGTGCTCCTCGTCAGAGGTTCAGCCTGTCTCCTGAGCAGAGGAGCTCTGGTCAGCCCCCTTTTCCATCCCGTGCTGTCTCCTCTCTGAGTTCTGCTTCCTTTTACTTGTCTCTGAAGAATTCTTACTTGCCGACATAATTTTCTCTTGGAATGATATTACAGCTTCTCAACCAGGCCTGGGTCAGCAGTATCACATGGATAAGAGGCTCTTTTCCTCTCATGTGACACCATTTTAGTGGAAGATTAGGCTTTTAACCCTCAAATAAAACCAGCTTTCCTTGTTCTCCCTCTTCTTGTTATCACTCCTGCTCTCTCTTTTTTTTATTTTTTCTTTTTGGTCCTCAGGCCCCATCACTTAGACACGACATCAATTCTGGCTGCTGGTCTGGTGAGCAATCCATCCCGAGACTTGATCGTGGGACTTAATTAAGTGTGAAATTGAAGGGAGAGCTGGCACAAAAAATGGCCAGGGTCCTGCGAGGCAGAGATTTTATAACTCTCTGGAAAGCCAGGTGCAGATGAATGTTCTCCAAGATGCCAGGAAATTATTGACTCTGATTGCTTAACACCACGATGGTGAGAGATAGGTATCTAGAAGGTATTGTCAGGGAGTAGGTATTTTGCTGTAGGCCTCCTGCATTTAAGTGAATTCCGCTGCTGCCTTCGTGGCTGAGTTGATTCACAGCCTACCTGTGGCTTTGAATTTCTTACTTCTGCTGTACAAGGCTCTGCAAGGCAAGAATCAGCCTCAGTGGGACAGAGCCTGTGGCCTGCAGGGTCTGGCTGCTGCTGCAGCAGGCAGAGCTGGCAGAAGTCCTCCTCAGGTCTAAACACCTTTCTCCCCTCCTTGCCTGTTGGAGCAGGAAACAAACTCAAGCAAGGTGAATGGCTGAGCTGGGCTGGGGTTTATATTTTAGGGTTAATATTTTAGTGATGTCCTCAGCAGCACATGGAGAGTGAACTGGCAGTAGCACTGGAACAGCAGATCCCTGCTGGTTGTGGGGAAGCAATGAGCCTTTATCTCGTTTTCCCTGTGGCCAGCAGGAGCAGGGAGGTCATTCTTCTCCTGGGCTTGGCACTGGTGAGGTCACACCTCGAGTGCTGTGTCCAGTTCTGGTCCCTCAGTTTAGGAAGGACGTTGAGACACTCGAGTATGTCCAGAAGAGGCCACGAGGCTGGTGAGGGGCTGGGAACACAAACCCTGTGAGGAATGGCTGAGGGAGCAGCTGGGGTTGTTCAGCCTGGAGAAAAGGACACTCAGGGGTGACCTGATCACTCTCCCCAACTCCCTAAAGGTGGCTGTGCTCAGGTGGGGTTGGTCTCTCTCTCCAGGCAGCACTGACAGAACAAGAGGACACAGCCTCAAGCTGCACCAAGGGAAATACAGGTTGGACATTAGGAAAAGGTTTTTTGTGGAAAGAATAATAAAGTACTGGAATGATCTGCCCAGGGAGGTGGTGGNTGGACTCGCTCAATGATCTTGTCTCTTCCAACCTGGTGATTGATTCTCTGTGTGTTTCTGTGTGTCTGTGACTGGGCCTGGAGGACCTACAGCTCAGGGGAAACTGTCACATGTTGTGGGGCAGAGCCCCAGCCCTGCTGGACCAGCACAGCTCTGCTGTGAGCCTTGGGGCACGTGTGACAAGGGCCTCCTGCAGGACGCCTCTCTGGGGTCGATGCTCAGCACGTGGAACATGCTGAATTGTTGTTTTTTTTTTTTTTAAGGATAAAAGTTTCCTCAAACAGGCCATCCAGTGGATGCAGATCGAGTTCACAAGAGCAGCTCTGAGCCTTACAGCTGCACCTCGGGCATAATTTCCTTCACATTGATTGAAAATTTTCTGGGGAGTAATAAGGACAGGCAGCGCAATTGCTGGTGCTGCACTCTTTAGCATCACCTGAGGACCACCTCAGGCGCTGATGAAAATTGCCCGTGGAGGTGACACGGCAGTAAATATTAAGGCTCCATTTAACGCTGTCCTTACGTACAACAGAAGCTGACAAAGCTTCATTTCAGTACATTGCTTTTCTTACAAGCTCTCCAGAAACTGCTGCTCTGTGTACACCCCTCGGCAAAGATTTAGTAGCAGATGCTCGTAGCCATGTCTAATGTTAGCAAGATTTCATTAGCTATATATAGCACGCTCCCCTCATTGCAGTGCCCCATGATGTTCTCTCAGAGATTGCTGCTGGAAACTGAAGAGGAGAGCATTTTGTGACGCGTTTATTTGTACTTCTCTTCCTCCTTTCGGTCGGAAATATTCCGTTTTCTCGCCGTCGGCGTGAATTAGCGAGGTGCTGCTGTTGCATTAATCTCCTCCGGGGGCAATTCCAGTTTTCTCATTTGCACCAGCCAGGATTCGACTCCAAATGTGGCTTCCACAGGACCATTTGTGGATTAACATAATGCTCTGCATAAGCATACCATAATCCAGCTTTAATTGTGTTTTTATAGTGACTGTAACAAAAGACTTCGTGGTGCTGAATAAACTGTAGACCTTTGGGTTTGACCTGAATGGAAGGAAAAAGCTTTGCAATGGATATTGGAGAAAAGGTTGTTAAAGGCATAGGGGATTGCAAAGTGGGGTGGCATTCAGGTTCAGTTCAGGAGCATCAGGTTGGTCAAACATGACACCTCTGTAAACCACACTACCTCCATCCAGAAAGAGCCAGGGGTCTCATTTGTGCTTGTCCAAGTATTTGTTGTAGTGCCGTGTAGGAAATTATTAGTTTAGTCACAGAAAAAAAAAGGATTAAAGCAAGATTTTAAAAGTTAGTCCACGGGGAGCTGCTTAAAAAGGACACGTGACGGATTTTGTTGATAGCAGAGCTGTCAGGACTAAATATGTTGTGAGGTGGAGTCTTGTGAAGTGGGTTTTATGGCTGATTTTGTTAAATATTTCCATTAGTGAAGCTGTTGCTGATGATGGACTGTGGGGAGGCACCAGCAGAGGAGGAGCATTGGAGAGGGAGGCAATAGAAATGGTTTGACATACAAGTGCAAGGTGATGAATTTATGGATTAAGATCAGGAATTTTTGCTGTAAATTCGAGCCTCACTGGCTGTCAATGACATCAGTGAAGGAACTGTCTGTGTAAATCAATCACAGATGCCTCCAAGACACTGATATAATCACAAGTGCCATGTGCAGGCTCTTGCCAGCAGCCATCAGGAAGCACTAATATCATGGGACACGCTGATCTGGGAATCCTGGCGTGGTTCTGCCTGCAAGCTTTGAAGGAAAGAAGAAAAAAACAAAACCAGTGGAAGCAGGTTTCGAGAATTCTGGATGCTGTAAAGATTAGGAACAGGGTTATTTTGTGTTGTACACAATATCTTGTGTTCTATCATGCCACAGGTTTCCTTGTGATTTGGCCTTGGCTTTGTGTAAGGTGTGCAAATTCTATCTGTACTTGATGCTAAAAGGGGAAATATTGGGATTTGATAACAGAGGGATGGAATAGATATGCTTTGAAGTTTATAACCACCCCCAGTGGAATTTCTTGCAACTCCTAAGTGCAGCATCTGGATGTGGTTATAATGGGAGGTAATTGGACAAGGTGTGATGCTGATTTATCCAGTTTCCATTCCTCATCTTCAGCGTACTGACTGATCAGAAAGTGTGGGAAATACAGAACAGAAATAAGGACAGGAGGTACAAACCAGAAAAAAAGCAGTGAACTCCCCTGTGAAAGGATAATCCAAGACACACACACACCAGGGGAAGATGCTTGGGAGTTGGCAGGGCTGAGAAAGTTTTGAGCAGATCAGAGAGGAACCTGCAATGCATTAAGCCACTGATGGGTTTTGTGGTTAGTTTATTTCCCATTTCAGGGAGAACTTGTGTGTTTTTGCACTGCCTCTGCATGCAGCACACCTCTAACCAAGTGGATGATGGTTTCTTTTGCTCTAGGAGCAAAAGGGAGTGTTTATCCCCAATTCCTGTGTCCTAAAGCAGGCAGGTAACTTGTAGAGGTCTGGGAGGGCTGGCCCCTGCAGAAAGAGCAGAGGGATGGCTGAAGGAGCTCTCCTGGGTGAGAGGGATGGGATTTGGGTGGGTGAGCTGCAGGTGAGAGGGGGAATAAGGTCACAGAGCCATTGAGGGGTTGGGAGAATGGGAGAAGTCGCCCTCAAGGCCATTTTATCTCTTTGACCTTGTCACCAATAGACTAAAAGATAGCTGAGGTGTGATGTTAAGGCATCCCTGGCTGCCTGTGAGCTTTGCAGCCAGCCCTCAGGGCAGGGCAGTGTCACCTGAGCCCTTCCTGCAGGACACAGAGCTGAGAGGGGCAGCAAGAGCTGCCCAGCCTAGGGGCTGCCATGGGGTGAACTTCTCTTTGAATGTCATCTTGTTTCCATTCAGCCTGCAGGAGGGAGGACTGAAATGTTTTGTCTTTTCTACCTCAGGTTTTTCATCTCTGCACTAGTCTAACAACTTCAACTTTGGAAGCTCGACAGTTTCACCCCTCACCCTCCGTTTTTCAAGCTTGGATCCGTTCAGTTTGGGCAAACACAGTTGTGCTTCCCATTGGGTCAAAATAGAAAATATGGAGGGAAAATGGAGGGAAAGACTGGTCTGGAAGATACCCAGTGCCTTCACATACCTTCACAGAGCTTCCAGGCTGCTCTGGAGGCTGCCTGGTCCAGAGGCTTCAGCATCCCTGGGGTTGTTGTTGTGGTTGGTGGCAAATGACTGAAAAAAGGGGGAGTTACCCTCTTGGACTCTATTGAGTCCTGCCATTCCACAGTGTGTTTGGTGCAGTGTTATTCCTGTGTGAGAAATACCAGCTATTGACTTCTTGTAGGTCATGGATGCCACTGAAGATTTTGATAAATTGAAGGTTTTGGTGCTTCTTCCTCAGAAGGGCTCTCCTGAACTCTCTTTGTGTATCAGTGAGGATTGAGGATATTGGGATTCATGGCTGTGTTTGCAGAGGGATGTTCATCACCTCTGTTGGGCATAGGTCTTTGTTTTTGCTGCTGGTTAGGAGGGGAAAATCCAGGCAGAGGTGATGGCAGTCAGAGATGCTGGGGTATGAAAGGGAGGATCTTGTCCTCTTTGTGAAGAATTCTCCCTTTGCGTTGGAGAGGTTCCCAGCATGTCATCCTAACTGCTCCTCATAAAAATTAGCGGGTTTTGATCAAAAACATTTAACATGTGTCAACATAAGGGATTTCTTTAACTTACCAACCCAGGAAAAGAGGTAAGCCCCACCAAGGTGTGAGACTGAGGACTCTGGCCAAGACAGCAAAGGATTTGCTGTTTAAAGAGCCAAGTTAAACGAGACACAATTAGGAATAGCGTGCCCCCCACAGCTCCCAGAGGCCGCTTTACAGATCCTGAGGGGGCCAAAGCTGGGCCTCGCTGTGCCTTGTTTGCCTTGGCTGCACAACACTGCAAACCCCTGTGCCTGTTGCCTGGCGTCCAAGGCACAAATCACACCTGCAGTGGGCTCGGGCACACAGGCTTTTGTCCTTTCTCCTCCTCTCTGTCCAGGCGTGTTTGTTCTGAAAAGCGCAATATAATCTCGATGCCACGGTGCTGGCTGTCCTGGGGAAGAGGGTTCACCACCTTCCCTGCGCTGACACAGCTCCCGTGTCCCACCAGCAGCTCTTTCCCTCAGGATTTCCCCATCCTCTTGGGGCTGGCAGTTGTCTTTCTGTCTCATTAAAAGCAGAGATTTCCAGATTGCTGGCAGGCAAGAGGCATTTCAGGAACTCTTTTATTTTTTTTCCTTTTATTTTTTTTTTTTTCTTTCCCCCACACCCCATTCTGGTCACCATTAACCACAACGAACAAAACCCTGTTGTTGTGTGAGGTCTTCCTGTGGAATGACCCTGCCCCAGCCTGGATGTGTTACCACGAGGCAGCGCCACGATACGATCTTACAACAACCCAGTGTTCGCTCAGCGTGAGATCTCGTGGCAGGTGATGTTTCCCCCCCACAACAATACCATCTGCAATTATTTCCCTACATCCAGTGTCACTGGAGGTCTGTCCCAGTGAAAGGCTCTGAATGGGTTTGTTTTCACTTTTGACACTCGAGCTTTCACTTGGAGGTGAAAGTTCGCTCGAACGGCGCCTCGGTGAAATATCGTAATGTTCAATCCCGCAGCAGGTCCGGGGAGTGTTTCATAACATTTTTGAAGCAGATGTCAAGCTGATCTAAGAGGAGGAATGAGGGCATCTTTAATGTGTCACCCCACTTTATCTCAGAACAAATAAACCTCCTAATTCTGCGTGGGGAGGTCACGGCGAGGAAGGCAACTCAAGCCCTTGTTTAAGCGAGCCAATGACATCAGCCTGCCAGGGAAAGCAAAACAGCTGAAGCCCAGTCCTGGAGGTGTTACTTGGGCAAAAAAATCCCAGAGATCCTCACTGAGTGCTTTGCCTGGTTACCAGTGATAGATCTGCTGCAGGGCTGGGGCTCTGTGTGCTGTGCAGGACACATCCCCTGCAGGATGAGTGCTTTTAAATAAAAAGCACGTGTTGGTTTTGCTCGTCCCGCGGTTGTTTGGCTGTTTCTGTGGTGCTTTGGGGGGGAACAGCAGGTCCCTGTCCTGTGTCAGCCTCTCTGCTCTGCTCTGGGTGTTGGTGCTGATGTACCTGTGGAGTTACAACACCCACCTGCACTTTTACAGCACCCAGGCTGTAATTCCCTGCCACTGTTGCCGGGCTGATGCTGCGTCTGATGGCAGCAGAGGACAAAGCAGCAGCGCTCTCTGCTTTCATCTCTGCCTGTTCTTTTTGTTCCATCCCCCCGAGGAAGCAAGGTTTATGTGGCTGTGTTTGCGAGAAGTCTGCTGCTTTCTGCTGGAAGCCCTCTCCCGTGGCCTCAGGACCGACTGGAGCAGGGTTTGATGGTGGGAGAGAGGTCCCAGAGCTGTTGGGTTTATGGCTCTTTGCTGCGAGCAGGTGATGGGGGAGTGGAGAGATGTGACAGCAGGGCGGAAACGAGCAGGACTCTGCGTGTGTGTGTGTGTTTTCAGGCTTTAATAAGCACCAAACCCCAGGCTTTGCTGCTCTGGCTCTCCAGTACTCTGTGTGTGTGTGTGAAGCCAAGCTCAGGGGTGCTGAGGCAGCTGTTCAGGCAGCCCAGCAGTGAGATGTGCATCCTTTGGGCATCTCTGCTCGGTGGGCAGGCTCTGCTATCTGCTCTTCCTGGGGGGTGTTGCTGGGCATCTCCGAGGTCCCACCACGAGTGCTGCTGGCCCTGACTTCTAAATCAAGGATTTTTCAGCTTCTCTTGCTCTGGCAGTGAGGAGGGAGCTGAGAAACAGCACGGCCAGGACAGCAGATCCAAAGGGATATCCATATCACAGCCAAGGGCATCCTCACCCCTGCTCAGCTTGGCTGCTTCAGACCCCTCCACTGAGGGGAATGTTCCCCAGCCCTGCTGTTTTACCTGTGAGACAGAGCAGCATCCCTCGTTCTGCCCGTTTAGACCCCATCCCTTGCTTTCCTGAAACACAGTTGTTTAACACACGATGAAGATGATAAAACTCCTGGCTGGAGTAAGGCAAATACTTCATGGTTTGGGTGAGAAGCTGCAGCAGCCAGGGTTGCTCAAAGCCCTGGGCTCTGCCCCTGTAGAGGAGGCGTGGGGGCTTTTCACTCCTGGATGTCAGATTAAAGCGATTTATCCTAATCTGATTAGTGTCTAACTCAGTGCCGGGCTGCTGATGGCAGCCTGGCTGAGGGGGCTCAGGAGATGGTGTTCACCCTCGACTGCAGGGGGCTCATTCCCTCAAGGGGGCTGGCTCTGGGAAGCTGATGGCTACTTCATGTCCATGTGTGCAGAACTATAATTATTATCATTATTATTATTATTAACACAATACACATACACAATAATATTTATTA
>VXBN01009626.1:466918-489295 GCA_013397395.1 Sinosuthora webbiana
ATAATAATGATAATAATGTAATGCATGTTCAAACACCTGGGGCAGAATCTGGGGCTCCTGGGCTGCGCAGCTTTGTCTGAGCTCCTGGCTCTGCTCTGGCTGCAGAAAGGAATCTCAGGGGGTTGCTGTCCTTCAGAGGAGCCACGAGGGGTTAAGGCTGAGTGAATGACTTGTTCCATTTGGGTGTCCCCCCTTTGGAGACGTTATATGTGAATAAGTTGGGTGCCCTCTGTTTAACCCTTTTTGAGACCTGCCTTTCTTTTTGAAGGGACCTTGGGGATTTGCTTTTCCAGGTTGCTGCTTGTGGGAGGACCCTGGGCTGGCCAAGGTGGGGCTGTGACCTTGTCCCCTCACCTCCCTCCCTGGAGATCCCCACCAGCACAACTCCCTGTGGCTCCAGCTGCCTCTGGAGCTGCTTTTACCCCTCGTGGGCACTGGGCTGGCCCAGCTCAGCCACCTGCATGTGCTGTGTGACACCGAGTGACAACGTGCTGAGAGCTTGGCTAATCCCTGCCCGTGGCGTGGCTGGTGCAGACAACTGCTCTTTAGTTCCCCATTTATTTCCCTGCAGGCTGGTAAAACTGAACAGGGCGTTAAGAGAGGTGCCAGGGCACAAAAATGGGATTTCAGCTTGTGCAAACAAAACCCTGCCCCTCTTGGAATTGTTGTAAAAGGAAGATTTACTGCTGAAATGTATGAGATATATGGGCTAGATTCATTCTTCCTGGCACTGCTGAATACCTGGAATTCCTTCTTAGAAGCCAACGGGGTAATACAGAAGTAAATTGTGAATCAGGCCTGCGGTTCTGATGTATGATAAATAGTATATTACCTTCTTGATCCTCTAAATATGTTAACTAACAGATTTAGACTTCTGTTGTTATTTTTTTTCTCCCCTGTGAGTCTTTTATTAAAAAACCAAACCAGTGGAAGATCTGTAATGTGCCACCAGTTTTCCATTTTTCTCAACAACGTAGCAAATGTTCATTGATTTTTGGAGATGACATCAGATAAGGGAAACAGAAGCAGAAAGAACGAGCCGGGGAGTTTAACACAGTTAATTTGGTGACCTTTAGGTGTCAGTATAATCAAAGAATAGCACAAAACTCAGGGCAGGTTTGGGAGCCTTCCTTGCTCGGTAAATTTGGCAGTCTCTTTTCCTCGAACTAATTTTCTGGGCTCTGGCTGCTGGAAACGCTGTTGCTGCTAATTTATGTGTGTGTTTGATGTGCGGCTGACATGAAGGGTGGAGGTGGGTGCAGCTGTGTGCCAGGAGACCTCCTTGAGCATTTCTCTGTGGCAGATCACTGCTGGGGGGTTTGGCTCTGCTGCCTTTTGGGGGCAGAAAAGCTTCTGCTGGACCACTCCAAGGGGAGGGCGAGGGCAGTGGAAACAGCTTCCCTGGCATCATGCTCTGGGCCAGATACCTGTGCTGACACAGATTTATAAAAAATTAACTTCTTTAGTAATAATTGTAATAAATCCAGCAATCTCCTCTCTCTCTGTAAATCCACTCCTCCACCAGATGTTTTATAATCCCTTGGACATTAGAAATGATGTTCCAGCCCTTAGGCACCTTTTCTTTTTCGTCAGAGAGGTTTTTGTGTAGCGACGCCGACGTGACAGGCGCGTTACTCTGTTATCAAAGACTCACTGTGAAATGTCGAATTTCTGAAAAGTTTGGATGCGTAAGCAAAGGTGTACCTGTAAATATTTCTGCACTTGCCCATCAGGGTTAGGTTTCCTGTGTTGTTTTGTTCATGGGTTTGAACTTCTCCTCCAGGTAGATAATGCTCTTCTCAAGTCTTGGATGGCAACTTCGTCTGGGTTATTTATGATCCACATGACCTCTGCCTATGGAGCTTCTCTGTTTTCTTTTATTTGCCTCTGTATTTTAAGAGCATGTTTCTCTCATGCAGAATTTGCACAAACCCCAGGCAATGAGCTGGAGGATATTTCTACAACCTAACCCCCTTTCCACTTAGTGTCTGTCCCGGTGTTTTGAAATACATTTTAATTGCAGTTTTCCAAGGTGGTATTTGAAGGGATTGACAGGACCCCATTAAAGCAAATTTGGCCCCTGAATTACTTTCTATTAAAAAAATCCAGCACCCTCAACTTCCACAAAAACCAAAGATCAACAGAATGTTTCTATTAAAAGGAAATCCAAATGGAAACAGCTTTTAAATCTATCAAATATATGTTTCTTTTCTTTATTTGCCTGTCAGACTTCATATGTGTATGAAGGCCAGACAGTGAATTGACTTGAAACATATTATTACCTAAAATGATATTGACATCAGAAATGCAAAAGCACCAGTGAAAAAAGGTGGCTAGAGCTTGAAAATTCAGTTCTGGGCTCGAGTCCAGGTTTTGGAAACACGCTGCCTACATTTGTGTCAGAAGACTGGGATACAGGGCCTGTGTGTGAACCTGGCCTGGGCCATAAACAGTGATGAGGTTTTGCTGTTTAATAGTCTCGGGCAGGGCTGCCCAGTGTCTGGCTCATGAGCAGCATCTGTCCTGCCAGGACAATTCCTCTGGCCTGGAGCCCATTCCCAGCCTCTGGCTGTGCTGAGGGCCTCCCAGGCACAGGACAGGAGTGGGCTGTAAATGGGGCTGGCTGCCCTCAGCCCTTTCCTAGCCACCTTTCCTATGGACACCATCCCCTTTTTCCAGCCACAAAGTTAGATCACAGAATAGTTTGGGTTGGGAGGGAGTTAAAGGTCATGCAGTGCGAGCCCCTGCCATGGGCAGGGACTCCTTCCACTAGCCCAGGTAGCTCCAAGCCCTGTCCACCCTGGCCTTGGATGTTTCCAGGGGCTCAGCAGCCACCCCACCTCTCTGGGAAACCTCTTTCCTAGCAGGGTTTCACCACCCTAGGCATAAAGATTTTCATTCTTCTGTCGAGTCTAAAGAGGCTCTTTTTTCGTTTAAAACCATCAGCCCTTGTCTCACCCCCACAGGTTCTGATAAAAAGTCTGTTCCCATCTTTCTTCCGAGCTTCCTTTGTGTGTGGAAAGGCTGCAGTAAAGGTCTTCCCAGAGCCCTCACTTCTCCAGGCTGAACAAACCCCACCTCAGCCTGTCTCCAGAGCAGAGATGCTCCAGCCCTCAGAGCATCTTCATGTCCACCTCTGGACACACTCCAACAGGTTCTCATCTTTCCTGTGCTGAGGAACCCAAAGCTGCTCACTGTTTATGGCCCAGCCCTGTATCCCAACCTTCTGACACAAATGTAGGCTGCGTGTTTCCAAAATCCAGACTCAAGCCCAGAACAGAATTTCCAAGCTCTGGCCACCCTTTTTTTCACTGGTGCTTTTGCATTTCTGATGCCAGTATCACCCAGGTGCAGCCTGACCAGAGCAGAGGAGCAGGAATTGCCTTCCTCACCCCACTGGCCCGTGTTGTGCCAAATGGGAGAGTTGATAGGGCTGGTGGGAAGGAGAGCTGCTCCATCCAAAAAGGGAAAGGGCGCCCAGGAGGGTTGCAGTCATCAGGGAGGTTACAGGGTGACTGCTGTGGCTGGGAGACAGACCGAGGGATTGGCCAACAGTGGTTTGAAGCCTCGTGGCAAATCTACATCCAAAGTTCAGCTCAAGGAGGGGGATTCAGCAATGCCACGGGGCCTGGGAGGCTGTGAGCCTGACTTTTGTTATGTGGGTATGCAGTGCAAACAATTCAGATGTGAGTCTTTCCTTGGATTGTCGGGCAGTAGGAACCGTGGTGCTGTCAGAGCTGGGAGCTGTGATGTGCAGGGCTGAAGGGGTGCAGGTTTGTGCTTAGGCAGCACAAACGCCCTCTCCCAGCTCAAACACTGAGGCAATGGCAGATTTAGGGCTCAGGAGGTTTCAGCAGAGCTCAGAGGGAGCCTTGCCCAGAGTGAAGGGATCCGCTGAGGGTTTATAAAGCCAACAGTCAAGATCTTGCTTTGTGTGGAGCCCGTGCTCTGCACCCCTTGGTTCTCCCACCAGAAGAGTGGGATAACAATTCTTCCTTATCTCCCAGGGCTATCAATGGCTTTGAGGTATGAAAGATTACGAGATGACCAGAAATTTTAACAGTATAAAATACCTAATCCACAGAGATCAATGACCCCTTGAATCTCCTTTTTTTATTTTTTTTCCTAAGGCTCTCTGAGATACGTTGATTAATTCTTTGAACACAGTGAATGCGCTGTCTGCCAGGCAGTGTGGATGTTCTCATTTATAACTCTAATATCCTTTACTCAAATTCCTGAGAACACGTTCCAGAAACAGACGTAATTTGCCAGGTGAGCCTCTATAAAGATGGGATGGGTGAGAGAATACAGATGGAAGAACAACTCCTCTGTCTCCCTGAAGAGTCTTTGAGGAAACCTTGCAAGTGTGAAAAAAAATTTCTTCTTCCCATTATTTCATCTCTGATTCCAATTTTCGGGCCAAAACGATGAGTGACACGGTACACTGTCATCAGAATATATTGTTATGATCTTGTACTGTTTCTAATTGGTCCAGAAGCAGGAAATTCCACAAATCTCCCAAGCAAGCCCTCTCCTCTGGGATTCTCAGTCTCTGCTGGCATCCCTGTCAGGTTTGGATCGGTTTTCACTTTAAAAAATGATCGTACTTCTGGTTGTTGCTGTACCAAAGAGTCTTCCTGCTGTAAACCAGTGCACATCTGTCCTGCTAACCAGCCCAGCGGGGATCTGTGCAGTGGGAAGGGATGAAGTCATCCAGCCTGGGCTGTGGGATTGGGGGGATTGAGGAGCTGGGCTCTGTCCTGTGCCTGGCTGTGAGCTGTGCTGCTCTGTGTCCCTTTGTTCCATCTCTGGGTGTTGTCAGAGACGTCTCAGCCTGGGACAAACACAGGCAGGTCCCACGTGGAAGGTGGGACTGTGCAAAACTCTTCTACTCGCTGTTTTGAGAGAGGGAAGGAAGGGCTCCCTGGGTTTGGCTCAGATTTGTGAATGGTTTTGGGATTGGGTTCTTTGGTGCCCACCCCAAGAAATAGCTCCCTTAGCTGTGAGTACTCAAGCCATGAGTCTTTCCTTGGGATTCCTTGGTGCTTGGTAAAGATTTGTGCCACAAGCTGTCCCGAGGTCTTGCAGCACTTCTCTTCATGCCTGCTGTGCTTTTGGGAGCTCTGCACTGCGGCTGGGCCTGGCTGGTGAAGGTCACTGGGCTCAGAAGTCTCTGTTCTGTGTGACAGAGACAGGCCCATGGTCACACAGCAAGGGCAGAAAATCCATATGAACAAGGTGATTTCAGGCTGAAAGGAGAAAGAGGAAGGAAGTTCCTGAAGGTGGTTCCACCTCCTCCACTGGCTTCCTCCTCTGAGTGACTGTGCATGTTATTTTCTGGTCTTTGAAGGTGTTTTTTGAGTGTTAACAGGTATTGCAGGTAAGAGTGATCACGGCATTGACATTTGTGCACACTTTTTGTCTGTGACCCGTGACTGCAGCCATTCAGAGCACGAGTGCTACCTGTAATAGTTTTTTCTATTCAAAGGGTTCTCTTTGCAGAAGCAGCAGAAGACTCAGAGCAAATGAATAACACAGCAATAACTTCCACTGATTCCAGCAGCGATGGTACAGGGCTTCCTTTGATATCCAGTCACCTCCTCCCCCTTATCAAAAGGTTTTCCCAGCCTAAACATCACACTGCCAGATGTGTTCACTTTTCTGTTTAAGGAAAACCAGATTGAGTTAAACCACATGTGTGTCAGAGCACAGGCTGGAGGTTTAAAGGCTATCACAGACCGATGGCAAGGTATCACACGCAGAATTCTCTCCAGATGGGACAAATTTCATGTAGCTTCTGGATTGATCAATACATTAGTCTCAACAGGGAAGATTTATGGCCTCATCATCATATATCTGAGCCTGGCAGTTTCAAGAGGAGCTTAAGTGAGTTAAGCCCTCAAACCGCTGCAGTACAAGGTTCTGCCTCCCTAAATATCCCACCTGTCCACAAGTTCTGAGCTTTCCTTGGCTTTCCCAGGTTCCCCTGACGTCGTGAACAAAATGCTCACTGCTGGATTAAATGCATCCCCACTGCCCAGCTTCCAGTGCTCCTCGTGGGCCAGCTCAGGTGCCAGGGGCAGGCGAGGGTGAGTGTTCAGAGATCTCTGTGTTCAGGCAAGGGTGAACCTGGGTTTGCCACGATGGGCTGTGGGGTCCCCAGAGTGGCACAGGAGGTGGGACCCACGCAGAGGATGCTGAGTGTAGAGGCTGTAGGAACAGGAATTTCCATTCCATATTGCTGAATCAGGATGAATCCCTCATCACAGTGATAGTGCAATAACTCCGGGATTTTTTTTCTTTTTTGTAGAGGTCCTGTGTAGCCAGGGTATTGAGGAAGACCTGTCTGTAAGATGTTGAGTGTGTTTCTAGCTGGAAATGAAGCAGTAATGAACAAACCCATCCAGCTGGTCAAAAAGAGAGGTTTCGGTGTCTTTGGGTAGTCATTAAAAGTGAAAGTCATCCCTTGCAGTGTCATTAACCTACATGATGAAAATGCCATTTTTTTTTTTTTTTCCCCCCTCATAGGCTTCTGGGAATGATTATTCTGTGGGGAAAAATATATAATTCCTTGATAATCTAGAGCTGTTGGAGCTTTCAGTGAAATCTCTGAAGTATTGGCACAATGATGAATGGCCTCTTCTGGAACACAGGAATGGATAAGACACAAAATAAATCCTTCATGCATTTGCCGTAGTGCTGCTTATCTCAAGGGTATTATGCAAATTTGGTGCCTGTTTAAATCTTGATACTCTCATCTGGAGCAGGTGTATTAGCAACTTACTTTTCTGTGGGCCAGCTTTCTCCCAGCTCTGCTGTAGGACTAGGAGTGACATTTTAATGTCAGGCTTCCAGCTGGAATGCTCCCGGGTGGGTGGGAATACAGCTTGCACTGCCTGGCAGGTGTGTCCCTTTCCACCCAGGAGCGTTTCCCTGCCTGAAAGCTGCTGAAGATGAACCTTTGCAAGGACAGAAAATGCAGTAGAAGGTGTCCCCTCTGCTAGGGGGAAAATCCTGGCAAGGGGATTTGTTACCATGTGATAAATTGTCTGTACCTGGTGAACTAACACAACGCTTATTCCTCAAAAACTCCCGGCCTAGGGAAGAGCACAATTGTAAAAAAAGGAGAAATGGAAGTTCCCCAGCTGCAGCGCCGGGGTCTGTGAGCACCAGAGACCACCAGAGAGACCCCCCCAGGACAGGAGAACGCCCTCGTAAAGAGGAGGGAAAATATGTTAATGATTTTGGGGAAATGATTATCATATGCGTGTTTATTCTGGGACGACCAATGAATATGCATGTAAAAGACAGTCTATAAACAGAAAGTTTCCTCCCCTCAGCACACACAGCTTTTGGAGGAGATATCCCCTCGTGCATCTGGCCAGATAAAGAATTCCTGCTGCTCAATGGTGTTTAGGAGCTTTTTTTTTTATTTTAACCAATTTTTGGTAACAGGATGAGCCCAAAGGATGGTGTGGGGGGTGCAGCAGGGAAATGCAAATAACCTGGCTGGTTAAATATACTGTAATGGTTTAACATCTTGGATGATAAGCTGCTCTTAATGATAATTTAAGGTGCATTTGTGGGGTGTTATCACGGCAATGCTGGAGTCCAATCACCTTGGTATTTTCTACAGGATGCCCTGGGCTCTTTAGACAGTTTTAGTTGTCTTTAGGTGAATTTCTCATTGTCTATGTCTGCATCTCTTTCAGTAATTACATCAGTTGCCTTGCCCAGGGGCTGATCCTCTTAATTATCTCTGGCCACTCAAGTAGCCATAAGAATCCTTTCCTACTTGTGTGCCTTGTTTTAGAGCTCTTTCTTCTCCTCCTCTGAAAGGACAGAGTGCTGCTGCAGGAACAGGGAAGGGATTGTTCCCTCCTTTCTGTCCTCAGAATATTTATTATCCGCTGAGGCAGTAGAGATGATATTGTGTGACCTGTATGGGCGGTCTCACACTTGGGTAGTGAAGAGCAACCACGCTGGTGTGAAGGGTCCACTGGATGAAAATTATTCATTCCATCTCTGGGCTGAGCAGCTTTGAGGAATGAGGTCACGGGCTGGCTCACAAAAACTCACGGATTAGTTCACAGATGATGAAGATTCAGGCCACAATGGCTGCTGCTTGCAGTTAATTGTTTGACTGATCTTGGGGATAGAGTGAAAAATGGCGCTGGAGTTTGTTTTGTGCTGGTTCCATTGATGCTCAGAAGGAAGAAAGCTCATTTTATCCAGCCCTTTTCTTACAATGTGATCTGTTGGACAGGGCTGACTGAGAACTGTCTATTAAAATTGCTTCTTGGTAGGAGATTGCTTGTGTTGAAGCAAATTTTTGCTGAGACGTTAGCTTTGCTGTTGCGAAATAATTGTATTTGTGTGTGTGTGTATGTAAAGGGTCAACACATTTTTGGTAAAAATTCCTATTTGACAGGAAAGCTTGGAGTTTTCCAAGCCCATTTCACTCCCATCAGAGTTTTCCCATGAACCCACTCTCCCCGTGCTTTATTGAAAACTTTCCACTCGACTAAATGTAAAAATGTTGCTCGTTCCTGGCTCACACCCATCCTGTTTTGGTGTGGGTATCCCCTGGCCCTCATCTAGAGCAGTAATTTCCCATGCAGACGCAGTGATGGCCTTGGAGGTGCCGTGAGGCTCAGCACAGCGCTCCTGAGGGCGAATTCCCACCTGCTGCTTTGAAGGCCAGAGCTCAGCCCCTCTTCTTTCTGCCTTTTTCCTTGGAAGAAATGCATCCAGCCACCAACTGTTCAGAGGCTGCTGTTCTTCAATGGCAGCAACACATCCTCCCCCACTCAACACATTTAAGCCTTGAGGACATCGTGATGTCTTTTCCCTTTGGAAAGGTCTCACTGTGGTGTCACCAGCACATGTCTCATGTAGGTCTGGTGGCTGGGTCTGTGTCAGGCTCTGCCTCCTGTGCTGGGACACACACGTGCTGCTGTGGGGTCTAGCCTGGCCTTAGCCTGCCCCTCGGGGCTCTGTCCTGGCTGCTCACTCTTCAAACCCAGTGTTCCAATGGCCATGGAAGATTTCTGCCCTGGGAATCAGCAGAGAGCTTTTTAAGCCAGGAAAAAAAAAAAACAACCCAAAAACGAGTCCTGGGTTGCCAAGATGACCCAAGGTAACCTGCAGCCTAGGAATTCAGCTCTGTCAGACCCAGGGCCTGGTTTGGAGGAGCACAGCTGTGTGACCTTGGCCCTGCTTCGCTGAGAAAATCGTTTCTGAGCTGTGAGAAAGTCCATCGGCTAAAGGCATGAAAGGTAGGGAGAGAGAAAACAGAGAGTCATTGTTGGGATAATGACTTCAGGATATAAGAGGGAAACTGTTGACATGGAAAGTTATAAAAAGAGGAAAGTTATAAGGCTGTGAGGAAAAATGCAGAACAAGACAGCAGCTATGAAGACTGGGAATCAGCCAGTGTGAAGAAGGGGAACACATTTCCACTTTGGCCAGCAGAAACTCGCTGCGTGTGCTAACACTTATCCTGGTAGGATGTAACTCCTAGAAAGCTACGGGGGATATTGGCCAATAAATAGCTCTTCTGTGCCCATAAATTGTGTGTCCCACCTGCAGAGCTCACAGGGGAAAGTGTTAGAGCAGAATTGACTCAGGGAGAGTCACACTGGCTGTGTATTAATGTTGTGCACCAAAGAGTCTTCTGGATGTGAAGGATCTCATCAGGTCCTGGGAAGAGACCTAATGAGAGGATTTCAGATGTTTCCCACAATGTCTGTCCTTGTTTTCAGCCCACCATTTTTGCTCTCTGAGGCTTAAATGGGTTTTTTTTTTGTGGGTGACTAGCAGGAACATCTCGGCACAGAAAATACTCCTGGAATTTGCAGCCCTTCTTAAATTAAGACAATGGATCAGGGTGGGAATAATTTACAGCTGAAGAGTGTACAGAGAATAGCTTCATATAACACCTTCAGTCAAGTTTTATTTTGGGGAAGGGTATGTTTCAAAAATAGAAGGTGATAGTAAGGCATGGTCAGAGCAATGCCCAGGATGTGTCATCGATCAGGCAGATAACAGCAGATTACCTATTAACTAATAACAAAGAGTCCTTTAATCCTAATGACTGTTCCTCAGTTCCACAGCATAGCCCTGGTTAGGCTATCAACCATCTCCTGATCATCTTTTTTTTTTATCATGGGATCCTAGCAGAGGCTGAGTTGGGTGGGACCCACCAGGATCATCCAGTCCAACTCCTGGTCCTGCTCAGGACACCCCAACAATCCCACCCTGTGCCTGAGACCACTGCCTATCTGCTCCCAGTGCTCTGGCAGCCTGGGGGCCATCACCACTGTTCCAGTGCTCAACATCCTCTGGGTGAAAAACTTTCCTGCTATTCAACTTAAACCTCCCCTAAATCAGCTTCAGGCCATTCTATGACTGGTCAGGAGAGTTCCTGCCCCTCCACTGCCCTGCTGAGGACATTGAAGATGAGGTCTCCCCTCAACCTCTCCTTCTTTTAGGCTGAACAAACTTTGATGACTTGAAGAACATGTGGGTGGAGGAAAAGTGGAAGTCCTAGGCACGGCAGTGTTACGTGGCTGAGAGGTTTTTAGCCTGCAGTCTGGGGATATGTTTTTCCCCCTGCTTAAATCAGAACCTATACACTGCAGACCCTCAGCCCTGCAGTGATCCCAGCTGTTAGCAGCGAGAGAACTGCAGGAATGAAGGCTCTGCCAGGCCAGATTCACTGCCTTGGGCTGTGAGTGCAGCTGAGTCAACAAATGAAAACAGGAGGAAAATTGACTATGAAGATCTTTAGGAAAAAAAAACACCAAACCAAACAAACCCAAAATGAAGCAGGCAGCAAGGTGCACTCCATCCCCTGTGTCTATTATTTTTCTGCTGGGGCCTTATGAGCCAATGTGTGAAATCCTGCATCCCCTGAGCAGAAGGCTGCAGGGGCAGAGGACTCGGTGAGGGTGAACGAGGCCATGTGGTTACCATTGCTCCACCTCATCAAAACTCCCACTTCCAGGGGGAAGTGAGCTCAGCAAGCTGGGAAGGGTGTCCCACCAGGGGCTGGGGGAATGGCTGGAGGGCAGCAGCAGGGACTTTACAGGAACCAGCTGGCACATGGGTGTGTGCTCGGTTACATCACGCTGAGAGATGGATCCTGCGAGGTCTGGGCGTGCTCCAGGCAAACCTCCTCGCCCCCAGTCTCCCAATAAAGGCTTTGCTGCAGGGGAGCTGCCATCCCTCCCTTCTCTGCCTCTCCCCGTGAATCACCCCTCTGTAATCTGATGTGGCTTTTGCAGTTAATGTGAACCAAGTGCTGGTGTAGGAGGGGAAAGGATTTGCCCCCCGTCCCCTCCCATCAGAGGAGGGGAGATGTGGAGGCTGAATCAAGCAGGAGGGGGAGGCAAAAGGAGATTCCTTGGTTCATGTCAATGTGTTTGAATTCCAAAGGGCTTGAGCAGCACAGGGACAACACCTACTGAAATCTGGCCAGACCGAACTACAGCTCTGTTCAGTTTGGGCAGCGGCAAATTGGCACTGACTTGAGGAAAGTCTTGATTTATATGAGCTATTCAACCACATTTTTTTTTTTTTGGAAGAGACAGATACGCCAGGCTGTAATTGGCAACAGCTGGACTTTTTCTCTGCAAGTAATGTTATCCATTTTCTGAAGATAGAGAGGTGCTAGAAATTGGTCTGCAGAGTATATTTGGAGTTTTTGTCCCTTGATCACGGAATGCTCTTTCTGGTCTTGCCTGTCACTAGACTTCTCACTGTAATCAAGTCTTTTTTTTTTTTTTTGAAAACCTCATGCCACAGCTGATTGTGTTGGACTAGTCAGACCTGTACAGTTTTGTATCCTGTCTCTGGGACAGGATTGTGCCTGAAGCTTACTGAGAAAAATGTCTGGGTGGGTTTGATATCTGCTCTAGTATCCTTATGTGATTTTTTAAAATGTTAATAAGCAATATAAAGAATTGTATTGATTCTTGCTGGGTCTGTAGCCCAAAGAACTTCTTGTATTAGTCAGTTTTGCAGCCTAATTGCATGACTCTTTGGATTTCAATTTTGCACCTTCCAGTGTGCTGGAGTATTACCTGTAAGAAATGCAGAAATTGATATATTGCTTTTCCTTTTGACTGAAGGCATTCTTCACTGGATGACTTCTTCAGCATTAATTTTCACTCTTGTCCTTCTTCTCTGTTGGTCCTTAATCCATTTTTGGTTCTATCTGTGGCCCCTCAGTTGATGCCAAACTGGGCTTTGGTGACTGACAACAGAGGATGATGAGGAAGGAAATCTGATGTTTTTCTGTTTCTCACATTTGTTGGTGACTAAAATCGGTTGGAGCTGTGAAGCCAACCTTTAAGATGGAGTATTTTAGAGACAAAATAGGCAGCACAGTGAAATAACCTCGCTGAAGCCTTGTGTGATTAGCACTGCTTGCCTCTGGCACTCTGCAGTTAAGATATTACACTTATTGAACTTGTAGCTCCAGTTGATATTCGAAGCCAAATTTACCATGAGACTTTACCTCCTAGGGATTTTTTTTTTAAGAAGGACTAGAAAACAGGGATTTGTAGTTGTTATTGAAGCCTAATGAAAAACCCCAGGGCTTTAGTGATCTGCTGGAAGCCAAGAGGTCAGCTTCATAGCCAGGATTTATTTACCCAAAAGGTCTGGGTGATTTCATAGATCATAAAAACACAACTGCAAAAGTCATGTTTTATTTCACGGCGGTGGTCTCTGCCGTAAGGTAAGGTCAGGTTAGGAATCTGTTCCTGGGAGAGGGAGAGAGCAGCCCTGAAATACCTCCTTTCAGAGTTGCAGGAGGATGCCTTGATGTGCCCTGAACCTTCTTTTGAGGAGCAGAGAAGTCACCACGTTGGTGTAGGAGACTGCCCTGTTCTCCCCACAGGAGCAGGACACCTCCTGCTGCTGCCTCTGGGAACAGAAATGCATTTTCAGTGCCTTCTGGTCATCCTGCAGGTACCTGGGACTTCTGCCAGGAGTGGTGGGAGTGTTGCACAGGTATTTTCAGTGCTGGAAAGCTTTCCTCTCTAAAAATGAGCTATAATGCTCATTGTTGTGTCCTTCTGACACTCTGCAGGTGACTCTGCAGTGCCCCTCTGGTCTCTTTCAGCCCCAAGCCATCTCTTGTCCTACTAACAGCCACTAGCTGAAAAATAAACCCCAAACACATGGACCAGACTTGCTGGAGACGTTGCTGGAGGTGTTTTCTTGGCTGTGGGTAAAGAGGAGCTGCAACGATCAGAAAATTACAAAAAGCTGACAGATGTGGGTAATGGGGCACCCAAATCAGCATCACTGGAGTGATGAGATGTGAACAAAACCAGAACTTGGCCCAGGGCTAAACTAATTGCAGAGCAGGGAGCTGGAGTAGCCAAACAGAGAATGCATCAGGGAGGGATCTTTGGGCACACTGAACCTCAAACTGGTGCCTGGAGAAGGATCTTGGGGCACACTGAAGCTCATCCAGGTGCCTGGAGAAGGATCTTTGGGCACACTGAAGCTCATCCAGGTGCCTGGAGAAGGATCTTTGGGCACACTGAAGCTCAGACAGGTGCCACGTTTTGATACAGGGAGAAAGTTCCTCCAGTGAGTGACCAGAGGTGCTGCTGCTGTTCCAACAGAGCTCACTGCCCAGCCTCAGGGCTGGCCTGCAAACGCTCTCCTTTCCATTGTGGAACTGCCTGTGCAAACCAGACGCTTCTCTTACTCATTTCTGAGAGATAAAGAAAACCTGGAACAGGGGGTAGAAATCTCCTGGCTGTGCAGTTAAACCACAATCTACAGGAAAAGAATGTCCTTCACAGACCTGGGGGATCATATCCACCTCTTTCTTCCTTGTGTCAATGCTGTCAAAACCTCTCACACTCTGATTTAAAACTCCAAACCTTATAATCAATGGACACACAGTGGCAGCACACTCTTAAATCCAGGGGTCTTGATCCTAAAAATACCACAGCAAAGACTTCTCAGGGTTCACTCTTGCTTCCTGCTAGACTGGCTGGGTCTCCTCTGAGCAGGTTGGCGATGGCAGGGGTGAAGGTGGGCTTTAAAAAGGAGTAATTGTTCCAGTCTGCCCTAAGCAGAGGAAGTGGAAGGTGATGGCTAATTAATTTAGCACTCGGCGTGGCTGCTGTCCCGTGAAAATAACAACTGCAATGAATCCCCACGGAATTGTCTTTGGCCTGGAAATGAGAGGAGATTGATTGAGGTAAATGAGAGGGAAAATCGCAGTGAGGGAAAAAAAAAAATATTGAAAGAAAGGGACAGACCAGACATGGCTGTAGCTTTTTCCCCGTACAGAGCTCTCTGGTCTTATTTTCTGGTGTCTTGCTCAGCAGTGGCCCATCAAAGCCAGTTCTGAACTCTGTCCAGCTGCTCTTCACCACCGTGTGGTGGCCCGGGCAGAATGTGATGCTGTGGTGGACAGCGTGTTGTTGATTACAGGTCTGTTGGGCTGATCTTTGTCCTGAAGATTAAAATCCAGAGAAATCTCAGTATTTGGGAAATTCCGACCTGCTGCGTTCCTGGTTACAATTAAATAATGGTGTGAGGGGTTGAACATCACAGTCTCTGTTTCTGTTCTTCCAGGGAACAGCACCTGGACGTGGTGATGGAGCTGCAGGTGAAGCCCAGACTTGCACAGGGGTATAAGGATATTTATTCCCTGGTTTGTTTTTAAGTCCTAATAATTTCCAGTGATGCCTTTTTAAAAAAATCTCTGCTGACCAATGGGTTGACGTTCCACAAATCCATCTCTCACAACCCAAGGCGTTGCTCCTGTGTGCTTGTGGCCAACTCAGAGCCCATCGTTTCACACAGGAAGTTTGGATTCCATGTCTTCCCTGGTGACTCCCTTTACATTTTATGTGCATTGGATTTCATCTGCCACTTAATTACCTGGCAATGTATCATAAAATTGTTTTGGAGTTCATTATGAGGCTCTCAAAATTAACGCTGTCAGCAAACTTTCCCACCTCAGTGCTCACGCCCTTTTCCAGATCATTTATGAACATGAATTTTTAATGGCTCTGGTCTCTCTAGGGCTCCATGTCGGCCTTGCAAGGTCTGATCCATTTGACCATCCCCAGTTTCCTGGTTTTTAAGCAGGGTTTAACCTTGGGAGAACTTTTCTTCTTGTCCCCTTGTGTTTGGTTAGCTTCCTAAATGGCTTAAGTCAACATCCTCTGAAAAAGATTAAAAAAAAATCTGGTTTGGGCTGAAAATTGCATCTTGCCTAAAGGCAAACAAGCAAGCCACATAAAGATAAAACAAAACAAAACATTCTCCCATTTTCATGCATCTAGTGAAGTTTCCCCCTTTCCTTCCTGTCTTTCAACACCTGAATATTCTTGAGATTAACTTTTCATCTGATTTTTGCCTGGGAATCTCAAACTCTTCTGGGAGGAGAAAATTGTTTCCTGATTGTTTTTCTAGTGGTAAATAAATATGCTTAAATTGAGCTGTGCTTCCTCTCTCCCCTTTCCTTGCTCATTTGATTAAGTGCGATTTATATTTAATATTTAATATGGTCACACTGGATAAAACCGTGATTTTTTTTAATAACTCCACGTTCAAAATAGTGTTGGGATAATTATAACAGTGTAAGAACTTACACTGGTAAAATTTATTTTTCCTGCAAGGAAATAGAGTTTAAAAAAAAGGATGAAAAACATCTCAAAAAAAACCCATTTATTACTGGATTCACATCAGGAGATTTATCAGCTTGGAATTAAGTTAATGTGGTACCACTTCCTAATGGAGGACAAATGATTAAAGTCCTTTTTGGGCTTGCCTGTGTTTGGGAGAGTAATGTGTGCTGTGGGCACTGTACAAATGGCCCCAGACCCCAAAATTACAACCAAGTCCTGTCTGCCCCCTAAAACCTCTGGACTTGAAGACTGCACAGGGTGTGTGCCCATTTTCTTCAGAATTGTCCAAAAAAAAAAAAAAAAGCGTCCTCTGGAGCTCTGCTGAAGTGTCAACGCCAAGTTTTGGCGAGAGGGGAAAATTTTATTGCCATTATAAACCTTGGAAATATGTTTTTTATAAAGCAAGTGCCAGCGCAGCCTTCGGTCCAGCTGTGGTAACAACCCGGCCCCGATTTCCACGGCACGTCTAAATGGAGCTCCTAAACAGGGCAAAGAAAACAACAGAGAATTTACAGTGTAAAACCAGCCTGGTAATTGTATTAACAGCCCCTTCTAAGCAGAATCAGGCTCCCAGCTGGAGCTGAAATCCATAAAAAGCACACCATTAATTTTATGAAGAGAAGTAGCCATTTGAGTCCTCGGGAAGCTCTGGAGTCTGTAAAGATAAGGCGATGGACTTTTCCCACAGCTGTGAGAGCCACATCTGGAAACCAGGTCCGTGCCAGGCCGTGGGTCTGTAGGAAAGCCACCAAAACCTCATCCTGCTGGAGAATGAGGGGTGGGAATGAGGGTGGGGTCCTCTGCAAGGGGATGTGCCCGCCTTGGCCATGCCTGGATGCTGCTGGCATCGTGTCCCCGAAAGGAACGTTTTGCTTCCAAAAGTAGGACAGCTCCCTGCTGCCTTGAGTACCCACGGAGAAGGCCAGGATGAAGGAAAAAAAAACACAAACCCAAAAGTATTTGCTGAATTTGAATTCCCTGCTCTTGATTTTCATATTTTCTAGCAGGTTAACTGTCTGGATTTCCCAAGCACTGCTAATTTGCAGTTAAATTTGCCATTTATATGTTCAGAGATGATCTGTTAGGCATTATTGGACAGCAATAGAGGGTTTGATTTTTTTTTTTCTTCCCCTTTTTTTCTTGGAGATGGCTTTTCACGCCATCAAGGCCACTTTCTTCCCTTATTGACAGCTTTATGAGCACTGCTGGAAAAGCACCAGCTCCCTTCGTTTCACGGCGCTCCGGCTTTCCGCGGAGCGAAAAGGCAGTTTCTTAATTAGGACCTGAGAGCCTTTGCTTTGCTCCCTCATTCCCCAGGTACAAAGCAACGCGCTGGCCTTTCTGCAGTTAATCGCTTTTCCAGACTCCAGCCCTCTAAAATTAGGTGGGCTTTGTGGTCAGATGTTTACCTGGCTCGGGGCCGCCCGAAGAACCCGACACATCTGCATTTGGCGCGTGTCTGCGCTCTGGCCGTGCTTACCAATTAATCAGGGGTGCAAAAAAAAAAAAAAAATCGAATAAAATGAGAAAATAAACCCGATCTCTCCCTGCTTATAAAATAATCCTGTTTTTCGAGCTGTTTCTGCACACGCAAAAAAATGGAAAACCCTCCGCTGGTTCTTTCTTTCTCCTTGCCCGGGGTTTTCGTCGTGTCTTTGGTATCGCTTTGTGCTGGAGCTGCTCACATTTGCACCAGTGCCTCTGGCTCCCTTTCAAAATCTGTTTATGAGAGTTTTAAAGTTTTATACGTGTGGTTAGATTGGAACTCCTCATCGCCGTTGTAGTCCTACAAAACCGTTTTGTTCCTCTTCTAAAGGGGTGACTGTGGTTTTATTTTGCCCAGGTGAATGGCAGGAGGGTCGCAGCGGTGCCACAGGGTCGGTGGCAGCTCGGTGTGTTTTATTTTGCTGGAGCAATTCCTGTGGTTGAAGCTTCTGGGGATGGAGGAGCTGGGGACAGCGAGGTGCTGGCATCTCCTTCACCTCTGCAGGTCCCTGTGTGGGAGCCTGAGGCAGAGCAGGGTGAGGAGACAGAGCCAGAATCCATCAGAATTCCTAAAGAAAGTGTTTGTGCCCTAAACCAGAGGGTGTTTGTGAGGCTGGGGACTTGTTCTCAGGCTGCAGCTGTGCTGGCAGTAGTGGTTGTTTTTCCTGGCTGTTTGTCCATCCTCTCCCCCATGTCCTCCAGCAAAGATGCAGCAGGTAACTGCTCCCTGACCTGACCGGGGTGAAATTGCTGTTTTGACCAGGGAAGGATTGCTGTTTATACTGGTTGTGCTGTTGAAGTCAGGGAGGGGAGAGTGGCTCCTGAGCAGCTGGAGGTGGGATTTTGTGAGGAGGAAAGGCTGCAGCAGGAGGAGGGTGTGAGATGGGCACAGTCCTCAGAATCACAGAATTCACAGGTTGGAAGAGACCTCCAAAATCATCGAGTCCAACCCAGCCTCGACACCTCAACTAAACCCTGGCACCCAGTGCCACATCCAGTCTGCTTTAAACACACCCAGGGATGGTGACTCCAGCACCTCCCCAGGCAGACCATTCCAGTATTTTATTATTCTTTCAGTGAAGAACTTTTTCCTGATATCCAACCTGTATTTCCCTTGGTGCAGCTTGAGGCTGTGTCCTCTCGTTCTGTCAGTTGCTGCCTGGAGAAAGAGACCAACCCCACCTGAGCACAGCCACCTCTCAGGGAGTTGTGGAGAGTGATCAGGTCACCCCTGAGTGACCAGAGCAGGACCTCAGGAACCCGGCTGGGCTGGTTCCTCCTGTTGCTTCCATGGGGGGGGAGTTGCACTGTGCTGTTTGTCTTAGAGGCTTCACAGGAACACTGGAATTGCCCAGTGGATCCATTCCCATGTCTCAGAGCAGCCATTTGCTTCAGAGATGCCCTTTGTGCAGAGGTGTTGCCTTGAGTTTAGAAGTATGTGATTTCAGATCCCTTCCAAAATGTTTTTTTTTCTGCAAGTATTTATCAGTGTGAGCATCACCAGTTCACCTGGAGCCTGCAGAAGACCCACCACAGTGATGGGCAAAGGTTGAGCATCTGCAGAGCTCGTTTTGCCCTCAGGCCATGGAGCAGGAGTCAAGTGGTAGCAGGCTCTGAGTACGAGCTGGAGCTGGGCCACCCCTGCCCAACTCATCGTGTCAGTGATTCGAATTCCTAACCACATAATCCTCCCTATCCATGTAGCTCAGAGAAGAGCTGGTCAGGAACGTCTGGGAAATACAAATCTTGAAATCCAGTAGCCCTTAATGAGAAAGGCATCGTTTTAAGGGATAATCAGATTTTTATCGTGTTGCAGAATTAAATATTCCCAGCTTCAGCAATGACTTTTCATATAAATACTTTGGCACTGTTACTGATTTGTAATAAAACAGAGTAGAGGTTAATATTTCTCCTTCTTAAAAAAAAAAAAAATGAGAGGAAACAAACTGTTTTACTGTCATTTGAAATAAAATATTGACATCTGCTCAATTCAGTTGGTGTTGGCTGGGGCATCTTCGTAGAGCTTTTGGTTTTTGTGTGTGTGCCTTCAGTTTTAAGACGGGAAGAAGAAAATGTTTTGTATTGAAGTGTCAGGAGCTGGGGGATATCCTGTTCAGCTGTCATCCTTCTTTTCCTGTGCTTCCCTTCCCTATTGCCCTACAAGACAAGAGATGCTCCTTTCTGAGCTGCACTAATTGTTGGGAAGAAGAGTAGAGGCAAACTAGGATAAAGGAGAGAAAGGTAAAACAAGAAGAGAAAGAAGAGAGAACTAGTTTGGTTTGAGATTTGCACTAGTTCGTTGAAATCAGAGATATTGGGCCATAAAATCATTAAAATTATCCATTCCCCTGAAGTTAACTTCCCACTTTTCTCCTATTTCTAGTGAGCAGTGACACGAGAGTTGTTTTTACCACTGGGGACAGGTTGTGAATGCAAGGCAACAAATCCAGCCTGCGCTCTGCATGCAGCAGCATGAGAATGATACGTGTCAGTAATGCCAGAGAGTCTTTAATGGCATTAAATGTGTTTGTTTAGGGATTAGACAAAAATCCCCTCATCTTCCAACAGAGGGGGGGAAGCTCTTTGTATTTCTTCCCCTCTAGAGGCTGCTCTGTGCCTGGAGTGGAGTCAATAAGCCACAGACACTGGCAGCTCAACTCCAGCCTCTCCGGGGAAAACCACTCGGCTGCTTTATCCTTGTTTGAAATCAGGAGCGTGGCAAACTGCACCGGGTTGTCTCCTGCTGGCTGTCACCCCTCCTTCCAAACTGCTCTCATTCCTCAGCCCCTGGCTGGCTGCTTGTTGTTTTCCTTGCTGCTGAACGAATTGCCACCCTTGCCTTTGTTTGGCTTTTCTCGGCTGGGCTGGGGGTGATGTGGAAACCCCCTCTGGAGTCTTACCTCCAGAATGGTTTGTGCTTGTTTGTGGGGCTGCTTTCTATAATTCAGGGGGGATCAGCTTTGCTGAAAATCCCACCTCAGACCAAGGATCAAAGGGAATGCTTGCTTCCAAATGCAGCTGGAAAATTCCTGTGTGAAGTGTAGTGCTCTGCTCCTCACCTGTCCTAAAGCAGGAGCAATACAGGAACTCTTTCCTCACACTGGCAGCAACAGGGAGATCAGCTTCTTGGATAGAACTCACAGATTGGCCAGGAAAATCTGACTTTTCCTTTTCTCTCTCCTAAGAAGTCAGTGTTGTCCAGAAAACAGAGGATTCTCAAGTGTAAAATCCTCCTCTCTGTCTCCTCTGTGGTTTTGCTGCAGGAGGGATGGAGGATGCAGGTTTTAGCCAGGACACCTGGCACTGGTCCCTTGCTGGGCTGTGTCACTCCAGCAGCACCAAGGCAGCTCTGGGAGCCACGGGCTGCTCAAGAAATGTCTCACTTCTGTAGGAAAAAAAATATTAACATAACTTTAAATGATCAGTTTTGTCAACAGAGCTGATATTCCGTTTCTCAAATGAGAAATCCTTAGAGCCCATTTGGGGTTGTTGTGATCAAGGCTGGAAGTATTTACACTATTCTTCTTTACGAAGAAAATTTAAAAATAGCTTCCAGATTTCTGGTGTTCCGTCAAAAAAAAAAAAAAAAAAAAAAAAAAAAAAAAAAATTCTTTCCCACCAAAATTACTCTTTTGACAAAAATAGCTGTTTCCCTTTTGTTTACAACAAACTCCCTTTTGCCAGCAACAAGCTGCTCATGCTCCATCCCTCCCCCACGTGTGCTGCTGTGATTGCACAGTCCTGGGACGCCTCCGCTCACATCAGTTTCCCTGCAATTTTCACCTGTTACATTTCCTGTCGGCTCTAGATCATGCCTTAGGAGGTTTAACTGAGGATTGAGTACGTTTGGGGACATGCCCGTGTCATTGTTTGATGGAAGCTGGGCTCAGCAGTTCGTGGTAATAACCCTGCTATTGATTTGCTACAAGTACAGAGCTGGGAGCTGCTTTGACAAATCTGACTGGAGGCGGCGGCAGCCTCCCCTTTTCTGTCCCGATAGGAGCAAGCTGGAAAATCTCACCCCATTTACACTGAAGCTTCTGGTTTGGTGGCTTGAGTTACAGCTCTTTGGCTGGGGCTGAGCTGTCTCTACCCATCCAGTGCTGGGGAGAAATGAGATGCGCTGATTTTCTGGGTTATTGGGATATAATTCAGCCTTTGGGAGGAGGGGAAGGGTGAGGGTGGGAATGCAGCCTCCTGGGCCTGGGGGATGCTCCAGGAGCCCTGCTCTGCTTGCCCCAGCGCAGACTTTGGGGCTGTCCAAGCCTCTCCCCCTTGTGCTGGGCCAGATGTGCCCTGCTAATCCAAGTCAGAATGCTTCCAGCTCTCTGGAAGTGCTAATCCACTTGAAATCTCAAGCATCCAGAGCCGTTTTACTACCAACAAAGGGAATAAAACAAGGGATTTGTGACTTGGTAGTGATGGTAGGCAAAGCCTGGCAAAGAATCCCCGGGCCAACTGGGGGAACTGATTGCCTGCAGCTTCCAAACCCGACACCTAATTCCGCTGTTAGGATTCTGCCTCCGCAGAAATAAATAAAAAAGAGCCTTCTCATTTTACTCCGAGCAAAATATTACCACGAAAGGGCTTTTCTGCCTCGTTTTGTTTTGCCAATGCCATTAATGAATGTGTAAACACCTGCTGGCATAGATTTCCCACTTTGCTGGGGTTGGAGTTCACGCTGCTAACGCGCCTTGCAGTCAGGAGCGCTCCCTTCGTTAACCCCGTGCATCCACTAATTAGAGGGTCACTTGCAGGTCAGAGGTGTGCTCAGGCTCTGCTTCTTGGCTGGCTGCTGTGTTATTACTGCAACTGTAAATGCCACATGTGGGAGGGTTGGAGAGTGTGTTTGGAAGGCTGGCTGTGTAATTAGGGAACATTTTCCCAAGGCAGAGTGTGCCAGCTGACGTTCAAGTGGTGATGAAAAGTGGCTGGTTGTTGTTTTGTTGGGTTTTTTTGTTTGTTTGTTTGGTTTTGTTTTGTTTGGTTTTTTTTTTCTCTCTTTCCTTTGAGATACATTAGCTGTCAATGAAAAATTGTTGGATTGTTGCTGATTTTAGCTAGTCTGAGGTATTTGCCACAGGACCATAAGGTTAGCAGCTCCATCCATCCATCCATCCATCATCCATCCATCCATCCATCATCCATCCATCCATCCATCCATCCATCCCCATCCATCCCTCCATCCATCCATCCATCCATCCATCATCCCTCCAACCCA
>VXBN01009626.1:489355-555276 GCA_013397395.1 Sinosuthora webbiana
CATCCATCCCTCCATCCATCCATCCATCCATCCATCCATCCATCCATCCCCATCCATCCATCCATCCATCCATCCATCCATCCATCCATCCCTCTGTCCATCCATCCCCATCCATCATCCACCCATCCCCTGTAGAATCACAGAATGGGTTGGTTTGGAAGGGACCTTAAGGATCACCTCATTCCACCTCTCTGCCATGGGCAGGGACACCTTCCACTATCCCAGGTTGCTCCAAGCCCCATCCAGCCTGGCCTTGGACACTTCCAGGGATGGGGCAGCCACAGCTTCTCTGGGCACCCCGTGCCAGGGCCTCCCCACCCTCACAGGGATGAACTTTTCCCAAATTTCTAGTCAATTCTCCCCTCTTTTAGCTTAGAACTGTGTCCTATTTAAAACCCCGTCCTATCTGCCCATGTAAAAACTCACCCTCCATTTCTATAAACTCCCATCCAGGCCTCCATTTGGCCACAGCTGCTCAGAGTGTGTGGGGCTGAGCAGCCACTCCCATCACTGTTTATGGCATGAGCCAAACCCTCCTTCAGGAAAACACCCTCAGGAGGTTAGTGAATAATGATGAGTTCTTACAAACGTGATTTCTCCGTCTTTCACTGGCCCTCAGTTTTCCGGTCTCCGTTTTCGAGCTCCTTACTCATCCCCCCCACTGCAGGAAGTTCTCTGGAGGTGTTTTCTGCTTGGCTGGAAGCTCAGAGAGCAGCACTGCTTCTCCTGCCATTGGGTGACTCCTGATGGTGGGGCTTTAAGTCAGTTATTAAATAATGATGTCGAGTGCTCTGTCTTTGCTCTTGACGCGGGATTAAGAGCATTAAACTGCTTGGAAACAATTAGATGGCAAATAAGCTTGTTCAGTAATTATGCACAAACTGCTCTGGCTATATCCAGATGTTCCTGCTTTGTCTGGCTTCCCTTCTGCAGCATGGGGCTGGGAGGTCACCTGATAATTATCAAAGTTGTTAGAGCATGCGTTACCTGCTGCTTCTCCACCTTCAACATGTGTGACCAGATCAGGAGAATCACTCAGAATATGCAGCTAAAGAGCATTTTTTGGTCTCCATTAGTTATGAGAAAGAGTGTATAAATCAGAAATGTCCTTACTGACATTTTCTTTTGCTTTTCAGTAGTGGAAGTGACTGCAAAAATTATACAGCAATAGAGAATTTGGCTCTTTGCGTTTCATCTGAAGCCTCTTAATGCCTGTAAAAATCTCTCTAAAAGCAGGGAAGAGAGAGAAGAGGGAGCTCAGAATTTTGGGAGGAGGAATGCATAAAATGCAGACAGAAAGGAGGCTGAAATATGAACATATGAGACACTCCAGGGACTCCCTGAGGTAGCTCAGGAAGGCTACGGATCCTGTTTAGTTTGTGAAATTAATTGAAAAAGGAAAGAAGTTTATATTCTGTGCTATTCCTGCGCTGTTCTGTGCTTAACAAAATATGTTAAAAAAAAGAAAAAGACATGGAAACCCAAACCTCCCCATTCCATTTGGTTTTAGGCCTTGGCCAAGAGCTCTGGAAACCGCCCCAGTCCCTGTGGCCTGTGTGTGCTCCAGCGTGGAGCATCTCCCTGTTCCAGCAGGAGGGACACTCCTCACAGCAGGGGAATTGCTGGAATCTGGGGACAAAGGGATGATTGAAAAGGGCCAAAGGAGGAAAAGGTGTGGAGACACTTGCTGTGCCTCTCCTGTCTGTAGCCGACGTGTCGAGGAGCAGGAGCAGCCCAAGGATGAGGAACAGGCTGTTCCCACGTCAGGCAGGAAGTGCAGGAAATCCCATGGGCAAGTCTGTGCCTCAGAATGATTTCCAGATGACATCCCATCCCCAATGTGCTGTGCTCGTCTGGATATGTGCTCACACATCGAGAAGCTTCTACAGGAAATCAGAGGATCTCCTTTAAAGCCATACCTTGGCCTGAACCACGGGCCTTGGATGTAAAGATCCACGTGGTGGGTTTGGCTTTCCCTCCACCAAGGCACATTCATGCTCAGCCCGTGGAAAATGTGCTTTAGTTGATCGCACAGAATTCACATTTTTGGCAAGCAAGCTCAATCCACACTGCAGAATCTACTTGGATTTCCAAAAATCTTTACTCCAGTGCTCTCATCAAAGGTTCTCTACACCAAGTGAGGGTGGGAGATGAAGCCACGTCCTGCCCTGGACTTGATCTGGCTAAAGAACAAACGGTCAGTTTATTGCTGGAGAATAAAGTCACGGAGCTCCCTGTGACCAAACTGTAGGGTGAAGGGCCAGATTTTGCAGATTATAAATGTATTTAGGATGGTCACAACTCCAGCTGTGGGTGGGAATGATAAGAGCTAAGTGGGCTCCTTTTTGCCATGTTAAATCAGCTTTCCAGGCGGGCAGGGCTGTGTGGGGACGGAAGGTGACACACCTGGGGTGGTGTTCAGTGCTGCCTGCCTGCCATCCCTGCAGCTGCCATGAGATACAGACTGCAAAAGGCCCAAACGCACATCTCAGAGTCCTCACGTGCCAGTCGTCTTCCTGACAATTACATCTGGATTTAATTAGCTCGCTAAACACTACCTATGACAGCATCTCCAGCCCGCTGGAGGGATTTCCAGTAGGAAATGTGAGCTGGGAAATGCTGACGAGTCTCAGGTCCCCAGGGGCTCTCAGGGATTCGTGCAGGCGAGGTGCAGTAAGGGCAGCCTCCAGCACTCCTCCCTGGCTCTGTGCAGCTGCATCTCCTCGGAGCAAGGACGGGCCCCCAGGTGGATTGGGGGGTGGGATGTGCCTGTGGATGAATGCCCGGCACCTTTCTGATGCTGCACAGGGGGAGGAAGAGACAGAGCAGGAGATTATCTTGGGGCAACCCAGTGATGCTTCTCTGAAGGGCTTTGGAGTGATATTTTCCTGTAGTTTCTTTATAAATTGTAATTTGAGCTTGAGGTTGACGGGGCAATCCCCTCAAGGAGTGTATTTGAGGGAACGCTGCACCAGATGGTGGAAATGCCCAGGATGGATTTATTCTCAGTGGGCTCCCTGCCCTGCAGTGCCTCCCTGGAAGTATTTACTGCTTGGTTTCTGACCTTGCACTTTCCAGGAACTCGTCAGATGGGAGTGGTGAAAGAAAGGGAGAGGGGGTAGTGATCAGAGAGGGTTTTCATGATGGCTCCTGTGGTGCACCTTTGATATCTGACCTGGTCCCACTAAGCCCAGCTCTAGGCTTAATGGCTTCTAGGAGTGACCCCACAAGCTCAGAGACTGATTCCACGGCTCATGTGCCCTCCTGCCACACATCCCCTGCAGGCCCACTCCCTGGGTGCCCAGACAGTTCAGGGACTAAACACAAGGGTGCAGCCAGGTGCCAGCGTGGTTGGCTCCCTGCTGGAACGTGCTGAGGACTCTTTCCAGACTTGGAAACCTCTTCCTGCTGATTTTCCAGCCACCTCTGGGGAAGACAGCTCCCCCAGATAGCTGCTTAGCTCAAGAAGCTGTGTGCTGAGAGAAGCAGCTGTATCACTGAGACAGAAAAAACCCAGGCTGGTGCTGGGATGGAGAAGGATGCCTTGAGGGCACCTTCATTTGTTTCACAGTGCTGCTGATGCCAGCTGGGAATTACAGTGCCAGCTGGGACTTGGCTTCCTCCAACACTCCTGGTACTCAGAGGAGATGCTGGCTCCTCCTCTGGGGTTTGTTCTCTTCTCTGAGGAAGTTTTTCTGCTCTCCACACTTGGGAGTTGACTGCAGATCAACTCTGGGTACTCTTTGGTTGTGGCATGGAAAGGATGCTCTAAATCACCTTCTCCAGCTTCCCCTGTCCAGGGTGTGTCTGAGCCAGGGATGTCCCTGGATCCCTCAGGGAATCCCTGTTGGCAAGCCACGCTCCAGAGTTTCTCCCTTCCTCCAAAGGGCCACCCTTCCTGTGTTTAAGAGCTGAGTTTTATTTATTAAATTTATTCTGCTGACAGTCAGCAGAATGAAAAAAAAGAAAAAAGGAAAATGAAGGAAAATCTTGCTGGAATCGCATTAGAGCTTTGGGGTGTAGATGATCTTTGTGTCCAATGATTACGTTGTAGAAATGTGTAATTACAGTGTTGGTATCAGCATCGGTATTAATATTGCAAATCACATCTCATTGGTTTGAAAACTGTGACATTAGTGCAAGGAGAGCTGGTGAGGAAGACATGTGCATTTTACTTTCCCAGTATGATAATTTTCTTGGGGGAAAGATGAGATGACTTAGCAGGCAGCCAGAACAGGAGGGGAGGGGGGATTGGAGCCCTCCCATGGCAGGGTTGGGGTCCTTGTGGGTCCATCCTGTTTTCACGTGCTCTGCCTCCAAATGCCAACCCACATCCCACCTGCAGCAACCCTAACCCTAACCCATTCTATCCCCAGAGGTTTTTTGGGGTGGGATCCTCAAGGATCCTTCCCATGAGTGTGGACAACAGGGACAGTGTCTCAGAAACTCTTTGCCAAGATGTTCAACCTTTTTTGTCTCTCCTGGCTGAAACCAGACAATAAATCTGCGGCTGGTTCTGCCCCAACAACTGCAAACAAAGATTGACTGCCAAGCTGGGAGCACCTCTCTGCTCCGAATTTAGCTTTCAATTCTCCCTTAATTTATTATTTGCAGTTAATTTAATCCATATTGACCTGCCTCAAAGAGAAAAAAGCTCTAGATTTGGTGAAAAATAATCTATTTTTAATTATTTCTGATGTAGAACACCAGCCCATAAATAAATTCCGCTGCTACCCAGTGGTTTTTTTGCTGTCAGAACTGTCTTGCTGGAATCAATAAACAGTTGATTAAAAACCTTGTTATTTAATATATTCAGTAACCCTAATCTATTCATTAGAAACTTAATCACTTTCATGTCACCAGCTGCTGTGATGGAGAAAAGAGCTGTAGCTAATTATTAGCAATTTTACAAAGCTAATATTGAATTTCTAATGGGTCCTCTGTGGCCTCTATTTCAAGCACTTTGTATATCCCACAAACATGTGTTCTGGCTCTGGGCAGGGCCAAGCACCTCAGGTTTCCAACCTTGTGGATAAACCTGGGGCCTAGCGACCAGCTCTGGTTATTTTGTGAGGGGAACACGAGTTCCCCTGCCCAGGTCACCCACTGGCCATGGCACAGGCAGCTGCTGGCCACGGGAGTGTGTCTCAGGTGTGTGCTGGGGAAGGCAGAAGCCTCCCTTGGAATGGAGGATGTAAACCCCCTCCCTCTGAATTATTATAGTTTTGAAATTAGTGGGGCTCTCAGGCAAGGATATGGGAATAACAGTTCTTTACCAGTGTGTGTAACAAGGCAAACAAAAAACAACAACTATGGCATCAACAACAAAAACAGAGCCAGGAACCCTGTGGCAGCCTTCTTGGTGGAGATGGGAAGGGATGGAGGAGAGGCTTTGCTGCACAAAAAACCCTGGGGCAACCAGTGCCTCTGCAGGACTCTGAGGAGAACCAGGAGAACAGCAGGGATGAGCAGGAATCCCGGGCTGGGGATGAGATGTATCAGAAATTCCATCGGTGGTAGCTGGAACAGCAGGAATGGGCAGGAATCCCAGATGGTGGATGAGATGTATCAGGACTCCCCGGTGTTAGCTGGCAGGGCAGGGATGTCCCGGCATCCTTAAGGGTAGAGAAAGGCCTGAAATGTGCTGTGCCTGGACACTGGGGTTGTAGCACCTTGAAAACCTGCAGAGCTGCCTCCACAGTGCTCTGGGGCCAGCTACCCTTGAGGTGTGCACCCAGCAGAGAGCAGAGGGTCCTGTTTTCCCTTGTGGGCCACCAAAAAGCAACAGCAGCGTCTTGTGGAATCCCCTGTGCCATCAACAGAGGTGACTGAACACAAACTCTTCCTCCCCTGGGCTTCATCTTGCTGCCTCGGGGGGGGAGTTTGCCAGATGGAAGGAAACAGATACACAAACATCCATGTAAACTCCTCCAGAACGGCTTCGTGGCCTCATTTTCGAAAATACGTGATTGAGCTTGTTTTATGGCCCTGGTGAACTTCTGGTGGCATCTGGCTGAGCTAAATATTGTACTTAATAGTCCAAGGCAGCAGTGACTGCAGGGCTGGCTGCGTTTCATGTGTGTTTGCAAATGCGCTGTAGCAATTCCATGGAAATCAGCATAGAGCCTTAACAACAAAACAGGGATTGGAGAACAAAGAGAGATATCTCTTGGCCTCTCTGCTGTTTGTGTGGGTTTTGGTTGGTGTGTCTGCCTGTGGCCCTCATGCACAGCACTCTCTCTGCTGCTCTTGTCCATTAGTGTTGCTAGGTTTTACATTCCAAAACCTCCAACCTCCCCAGTCTTTTTTCCCTTATATATCAGATATTAGTCAGAGGAAGCATTGGCAAGAGGTGTAACCTGGACTCTTGTCAGTTAGTCTGAAATATGGGGCTTCTGCCCTATTGTGTGACCTATTGTGATCTATGAAATTGCATAAGAGCAACACTGAAAAAGTATTTAGAGGATGGAGTTTGCCAGCTTGCCAGACAGACTGTTTAGTGAGGATGTTTTTGATTTCAGAGGTTTGAAGGAACCTCTTTGTCAGTTCTTGGCGCAGTGTTTCTGTCAGGGAGCCCAGGGCTCCAGGAGTCTGTTTCCAGGACCCAACAGCTCTCCCCGGATTACAGCTCTGCTCTGTTAGGTGTAGGGAATTTCACTTTCCGTTTTTCCTTGAATCCGAATGAAACAAAGAAAAGGAGTATCAAAATTGTCCAGAAAACAAAACTGCTTCCTTGCAGACAACTCCGAGGAGTGTAGTGTGACGCAAGATCTGCCATGGGGTGTGGAATGTCACCCTTGATTCAGCTGCAGCAGAACTGGGGCTCAGGGCTGACCCACCCAGCAGGGGCTGGGCAGGCCGTGCTCTGCCTCCCGTGGTTTTCTGCAAGGAGCATAAAGATGCTCTGAGGACGTCTGGAAATGCTCTGTGGTGTGATGCAGGGGACACGCCAGTGTCACCAGCTGATCCCAGATTCCCCCTGGCGTTTTCCTCTGGTGGCACTGGGCAGTGGGGGCCGTGGCAGCTGGGCCAGTGCTCCCTGCCCAGGGAGGTGGGCTCTCTTGGCTGCCACAACGACACATGCAGGGAAGCACAGATCCTCTTCAGTCATGTGCTGGCAGCTGTCCCAGATTCCAGTGAGCCCAAAGCTGGGGAGGAGCCATCAGAGGAGGTTTGGAGGTGTGCACCCACGCCCCACGTGCAATTAATTGCACCTGGCCTAGATCATGAGTTCATGTAAACGGGCAAAGCTCCATACCAGCCTTCTGAGCCTTTGCATCTGCAGATGATGTATTATTGAATTATGCTTGATTAGCTATTTTTCTGTTGCTTAACAGAAAGCAAATCTCAGCACAAATGAGATTAGTATGTGCCCTCCGTGTACGCCAGCTCTTGCTCCCAAGAATTTAACATTCTTAATAGAATGATTTTTTTTTTTTTTTAAAGAGAGGTGGTGGAGGGTGGAGGGGGGAGGAAAGACTCTTTGAGGCTCGTCTTTCATTTGCCAGATTATCTGAACATTAAATTAAGCAAGTATGGAAATTCAAAATGTAGCTGCTCTACAACATGTGCTGACACCGGCATAACAATATTGGTAATCCCCCTTGACAGCCATTACAGCTTAATGCTGGAGGAAAATGAACTTCTTATTTTCTTTACACCACATACACGGCGTCTCCAAATCTTTGCCTGTCTTCCAGCCGAGATGACGCCCTGAATCAAACCTCTCCCAGGTACCAGCTGTGTTTGTCTCGTCCTGCTGAGCAGCAACTGATGGCTTTTGAGGCTTGTGTCACCCTGACAGCTCGGAAAATCCCCAGCTGCTCCTGAGGACTTCACTGCACTGGGATTGTCCCCCTGTGGTAGAGGTCCTCGGACATTGTGAACTTGGGTCGCGCCAGGGGCACCCCTCACGTCTTGTAGGGTCTTGCCCTGTGGTCTTTGTGTTGTGCTTTGTCTCAGTGCAGCTGAAGGAGGTGTGGGATCCATAATCACGGAGCTTGTGGGTGTGCTAGGTGTGGATTTTTAAATAAACTATTTTTAAAGTCGTGCCCTTCAGGAAGCACCAGGATCTTCGAATGATGCAAATCTGCAGCTTGACAGTGAAAGCATCAACTTGTGCTCAGCTTTGAAAGGGTTGTTGAAGAAAAGACAACTTATGCTTAATGGAGGTGGCAGCTGAGCCTGTTGCTTGTGCTGGAATTTGCATCCTTGTCCATCTTTTCTTTAATAAGAACTACTGTTCTGACTTCAAGCATCACCTTGTCCTCGGTGCCTTTGGGAAAGATTGGGGGACTTACTTGGGAGAACTGTTTTGGGATTATAAGGACAGTTAAGCTAATTTTTTTTGCCAGGTCTCTGGATCCCAGACCATTCTGGTCTGGGAATGCCTGGGAACTCCTGTTAGAAAAGGAACAGACCAGAGAGAGCTCACTGGAGAGTTTCAAGGGCCTGTAGGAACGAGTAGTTGTGGATGCAGGGACTTTCAGATGTGCTTTGTGAAAGGAGGTGCTACATTCCACCAAAGCCCAACTTAAATTCCACCAAAACCCAACTGAAATTCCACCAAAGTCCAACATTTGGTACCAGAAGAGGTTTCTAGTGAAAGGCTCTTTTTGGGAGTGGAGGGAGTCACATCAGCCTAAACGACCCCGACCTTCTCAACCAGTTTCCCTCCTCTGAATAAACTGGAGTCATGGTGATGTGCCTGAGGACTCACCTCCTCATCATCAGGTGCATTTTGCAGCTAATTCATGACGAGAAAAGAGAATTTCAGACCGTTGTGGCTCTGAGTGCAGTTGGAGCAGCTGCCTTGTAAAAAAATGTGAAATGGCAGCGACACACCAGGCTGTGTTTCAGAGCATGTGACTGAGAAGGTGATTGCTCTCGTTAATAATGAGCCACTAAATTGGATGCAATTGCAATAGCTCATCATTGGTATAGAAATATTATGCTTTATAGGTACATTACTGGGCTGTATTTTATAAGGCTGTTAAACTCACGCACTTTCCCTCGCAGTAAATGTCAGCGAGGTTACAATAAAATTTAATACAATATTATTAAAGCTGAAGTGCATCAGGATGGAATGATCATGTGTGCACACTAAAAAAGTCTTCATTATTGCTTCCTTAACCTTCTTAAGGAGCCGCTTGTTTTAAAGTTAAAGTGATGAAAGGGATCAAAGTTTGGAGGTCTCTTGGTCCACCCAAAAGGTTCGTTCGGATTTTCGGCGTAGATGGGAATTTTTGCGACGCGTTAGCTCAAGTAAATTAGACATTGAAATTTTCAGCCCTGCCAGGAAAATTTGAATACAGCTGCAGATTATAACACAGGTGGCGAGGTCTCCTCACATTCACCTTAGTTTTCATGGGGTGGAACTGATTGGAGGCCGTTGGCCTCCGAAGGAGCGGGGCGTGCCCTTGCCTGTGCACGTCTCCGAGGGGTGGAACACCTCACAAGTCTTTGGGGGTCTGCCATTACCATGACAATGCCCATGGCCCGCCCCTCCTGAGGAAATCAATGGGCTCTGGGGCTCCCCAAACAATTTCCCTGACCCCCCAAGGTCGCCAAAAGCAAGGTCAAGCAGCAAAGATCAAAGGCCCTGTGGAGACAGGTGTCCCCTGCCTGACCTGCTGGCTCGGGACTTGGCTCAATCTTACCTTGAATTATTTTTTCTTGATCTATGAAACTGGTGGTATTTGCACACACTCCAGCCAGAAGAAATTAATCCCAGTGAAGTCTGAGGCATTATCTGCTGTTTGATTAGATTGTGAGCACCATCTTAGGATGGTTTTAGTGGGTGAAACAGCGTGCAGAGCTTAACAGCAGCCCAGGGAGATGGTTCTGTTTGGGTTTTGTGCAGAGGAGTGTTGGGGCTCAGCTGTGCTCCTTGGAGAAATTATCAGTGCTTAGAGCTACTCTTGGTGCTTGCAAAGCTCATCCCTACTTAGGGAAAGAGCAAAATAGTCCTTGACTACACGAGTTTTAGAGTTAACTTCTTCAGACTTGTCTGGAATGAGTGGCTGATGTAAAAAAAAAATGTGGTTCAGACACTGTTTCTTATCAGTAATCTCCAGCTTCCCAGGGGAGCTCCAGAAATCGCCTTCTGCATGAGATACACCAGCTCAGCCAACATGAGGTGTGTGTTCTGTGCATGCACAACCTATAATCCCACACTCTCAGCCTTGCAAATTGCTTCTTGTTTTCCTTTGTCATGGAAAGCATTTGGATTCTTGTCAAAATATTTTGGTGCTTCAGAGCTTCCCAACAGAGGGTGGATTTTAGGCAAGTGGGTACTTGATGCTCCCCACAGAGCTGGTCCTAGCAGGGGTCTGGAAGCAGCAGAGATCTGGAAATGCAGTTTGGGCTCATGGTCTCCTTTTCCTTTCCAAGCAGCAGCTCCTGGAAAAAGTGGAAGTTGCCTCAGATGGATTGGATCCCCCTCTCTGCCACTTGTGCTGTTGACCACGCTTTTAAATCACGGTTTTAAGAGCCTGTGTCAGAGATTTCATCTCTGGAAATACATGAGGAGCTGCTGCCTGTTGTGCAGGGGTGGTTTTGTCACAGCCCCACTGCAGATCCCCTTGGATCTGCTCCATCCCCACAGCCACGCACGATGGGGAGACTGCTGGACAGGGAAAACACCAGGGCTGGGTTCAGGAGAGGGTGAAGAGACCTGCAGGGGCACTGTGAGGGCAGTGGGTAGGGGAAGGGATGGGAGGAAAAGCAGGAGGAACTGGATTGCTGCCACATGTCACTCCAAGTCATGGATCTCAGGTGGGTCTGTGCACACACACAGGCACCAACAGGCACACAAAACCTGCTCCCTCTAGCAAGATGAAAACTCGTCCTGCCTTTTTCCTTTCAGGTTTTTCCTTGCAGGTTTTGCAGTGCAAAGCTCCAGGGGTGTAGCTCTGTGTTGTTGCTCCCTGCCTGTGCGTGGGGTAGAGACTTTTTGCAGAATTTCTTTGGAGGCCAGGCCAGGTCTGGACATCCCCCAGAGTCTGGTCAGTCCTGCAGCTCACAGACCTTGGGCTGGTGGTCACCTTTTGTGTGCGGTGGTGATGGTAGGGTAGGAGGGGTATGGGAAAGGGCTACTCATATAAAATTAAAACTTTTGGGTTTCCCCCCCCACCTTTCTTGCGAAGTTATGGAAAGGAAAGGGTTGTGATGGTCCTCTGGAAAGGGTTTAAGAAAAAATTTACATGGTGTGCTGGTTTTGCATTGATTGACATTTAGTGAAAAGGGAAGAAGGAAGTGATTTTCTAAGAGAAGATGCTGGCAGCTTTCAGAGGTGCTCAGCTGACCCAAGTCCCAGGTTTTGTCTCTGTATGTTGTCAGTGGGAAAGAAAAAAAAAAGGTTGTGGAGGGAGGAGAAGTGTTCTAAGAGTTTTGTTCTGATTCTTACTAGTTTTTTCTCTTTCTTGTAGTTTAGTTAATAAAGCTTTCTTTATACCCTTAAAAGTTTGAGCCTGCTTTGCTCTTGTCCTAATCCTATCCCACAGCAGAAAAAGAGTAAATAATTCAAGTGGGCGCTCAACCCACCACACACGGGACAAAGCCCAAAAATCTTGTTTTAAGTGGACACAGATCATATTGCAATTTTTCCTTCTCTCACCTGGCTGGTTTCCTCTCTCTGCTCTGCCTTCCTACCCCTCCCAGTCACTACTGTCCCTTTTCCTGGTTGTCTCACTGCTGCACTCTGGGACCCGAGCAAAGCACGGTCCTTTTCTCCAAGTGTGACCATCCCTCGCTGTGCTGTCCCCTCCATCTTCCCACTGCTCATTTCCTTCTGCAGTGCTCCTCTGCTTTCCTTTCCCCCCCTGTAATCACTTTCTTGAGGTTTATTTTCATCTCAGTGTCTGATGTGACCAAAGTACATAAGTCTGTGTCTATTGATTTCTGACAGCAGAGTCTGCTTGCTCTCCAGTAATATTTCTAGCATCAGCATTCATCTTCCTTTCAATCTAAAAGATATGTCAGGACCACATCACTAAGGCTTCAGTTTTTTCTCCCCGTCAGCAGCATTCTTTCGCCATGATTCATATCCACAAATTGCTAAGGGGAAAAATTAAACTTTTCATCAAACCCTTAAATATTTCGAGGCTCCGCAGTTATTTCGCATTTTCAGGAGGGAGGCCACAGCCATTGGAAGCCGTTCCTAATGATCTCTGGAGTTTTTTGGGAACTGCCTCTTTGGTCTGGTGTCTGTGGTCTCATATAATCCAAGTCATCAGTTCCTTTAATATATTGACAGCTTGCCTCCACATGCACACACACCTGTTTTCACCATGCTTGAGGGTAGCTCATACTCATCAAGAGCCTTTTTTTTTCTTTTTCTCTTTTTTTTTTTTTGGACACTAACAGTGCTGCTCCTGAGGGTTGTAGCAATGAGCTATGGCTGTCATTGCTGTGTGTGATGTAGGTTAATAGGTGTCTGCCAGGGCAATCACCAGCTGCTTCCACTTTGTCCAGGGTTGCTGTAGGATAAATTTGCTGTGCAGGCTGCAGAGGCTTGGTGGCAGAATGCGTGTGTCACTTCTACCCAGTGCAAACCCACTCGTTCTCTGCTGCTCCTCCTGGGGATGGGCTCCTGTTTGTGATACAATCACAGTGAATTTGGTGAGATGCTCTGGAGTTCCTTTATCTAATGACAGAGAGGGATGCACTGGGTGCTTTGAGCACAGTGAAAAGCACAACCAATGGCTGCTGGAACTCTGTTTTGTCAGTGATGTGAGGGATGGTTTTAATTTCCCCATAGGTGTCTTTTTCATCTCGGGAACCAGCTGATGGTGGCATTAATTTTGCTTCTATCATTTACTTCACGTGTCTTGAATTATGCTTGACCATCAGAGGGATGCTGTGATAGTTACAACACTTCGTGTGCCTCTTCCCTTGCACAGAATTTCATTGAATTGGCTGATTACCAGGCACCAATATATCTTTCCAGATTTTTCACGTGAGAGCAACGCCAGGATAACTGATTTTCCTTGGTGCTCTCCAAGGGATCACGTCCAAACTCCATCCAGCTGCCGTGCCTGTCTCAAAGAGCTCCATTTTGGGGTGGCTTTTCTAGGTGCACCTATTACTTCAGGGGTGTTTCAGGTGGTGTTTGATTCCTGCACAGTCAGCAAAGTCCATATTTTTATTTGTGTTAACAGATGTTTTGTGTCACCTCTGCTAATGCTGGAAAGAGATTACACCCTGTCCCCGTGTGAAGGCTGGGGTGACACTGGGTGTGAGTGGCTGGGGAACTTGTGCAGTTGCTGGGTGTGCTAGGTTTGACTGCAGCTTTTGGGAGCCACAATTTGTTGGGGAAAGTCTCTCCAGAGGCATCCTGGGGATGTCTATTCCCCTGCTTTTGCTCTCCCCAAGTCATGAGGACACAGGGGCAGGTTTCCTGGCCAAGGGATCAGCTTTCTGGACAAGTGCTGCCTGCAGCACGAGTACCCCTGTGGTTCTCCCTGCAAGGTGTAACACCACACACCTATCCCCTGTGTTCCAGCACACCCACAAAGCTTCAGTCCTTGTTATTCTTTACACAGGGAAGGTTTTATTTCAGATGTGTGTCGAGCTGAGGCTTTAAGGCCCTTTGTTTTATTCCCCGTGATGGATTCCTGAGCCCTGGCGTTACACAGAGCCCAGTGTGGTGCCGCACTGCAGCTCCAGGCTCTTTGCAGGGTCTCCAGAAGGACACTGAGAAATCACCAATCACTCCTCAAGCCCTGCAACAGGCATCTGCAGGGAATATCCACCTAACCGAGGGTAGTCGCCGCCGCAGAAAGGAAATTGTTCCCCTTTATTCATGGGGATATGACTGCAGGGTAAATAAAAAGTGAGAGCAAGTTTTAAGTGCTTACACCGAGAGGGTCAGAGGGGTCGCCTGCATTTGTGAAACGTCCAGCACCTCTCGTCCCCTGTGCTGCCAACAGATGGAAATCATTTCACTGGCGGGGGGGCGTGAGCTGAGGTCAGTGAGGGAGAGAGGCAGAGCCCGTAAGGAGCAGCTCATTAATACCCCCGGAGCTAAAGGACCACCTTTCTGAGCCGTTTTCTTTGTGCTGGTGTAAAACACAAAGGCGAGCAGGCAAGCCCGTGGGCTGTAGGAGTTTAAATCAATATGACAAATCCATAATTACACAGCGACTTGTGCAGCGAGAACATCTCGGGCTTATAGGGAAAAACAAACGTCAGCACGAATCTCCAACGTTATATATAAAGCCCGGACATATGTAGTCAATCTATATAAATGCAAGTTTGTCTTCTTCTGGATACTGTGTTTTTCAAACGTCTCTGCTCCTTCTGCCTAATTCATAAATCATAAACGGGAGATACAATAAAAGGAATTAGGTGATCATTAAAGCACTACGCACTGGATATATATTTCCTTTCCTCTTTCAGTCTGAGGGCTCATTAAAAGCTCGCTTGACTCTTGAAGTATCTTGACACTGAAGATGATGATGAATAGAGCTGCTCAGAGTTGTTAATAATTCGAAATACATTGTCAGGATCACACGATGGTGCTACAGGAGATTGTTATAGAGAGGTGTTATTTGTGTTTGTTTTATTTGGTTACCCTCTTAATCGACCCAGATTAGAAACAGAGCATGAAGCCGAGCAAGTATTTATTTTCTCTCTAGAAGGACATTTTAGTTAAAAAAAAATGAACTATTAAAAAAAGAAGTCTGGACAGGTGAAAAGTTTTGGAATGCCAGCATCCTGACCGTGTTGGTCAGTGTTTAATTCCAAACCCTTGCCAGTCTCCTCTTCTTCTGAGGTGTAATGCTTTGCTGGCCAGGGGGCAGTTCCTGACATACTGAAACTGGAGGGTTGGCTCAAGTGCTTTGCTGGGTCTGTCCCTCCCCAGTCAGAGCCACTGGTTTGTCCTTGGCATGGGGGGACAGAGGGCTGGACACCCTCACCCTGCGCTGCTCTGCTGACAAGTCCTGGATCACCAAGCGCTGGGCTCTTGTCATGGGTTTGTTTGCTCTCCATCCAAAAATCTCTGCCAAAGCTGATGAAGAAACACTCTGCTGCTGGGAGGGGATTTTCCTCCATCCCTGTGAGGGGATTCAGCCTGTGCAGAGGCATTTTCAAAGGGTTCTGTGGATGGGCTTCATCTTCCCCTTTGAATCACTTGAGATTCATCCTGATAGAAATGTCTAATGTATTTAGGAGGTTTTGTCCTGGAGAAAAGCTGGGGTTTTTATCAGGGAGCACAGAAGCACATGTACAATTTCATCGCTGCATAGATGTGTCTGTGGTTCAACCTCAAACACCCCAAAAGTTTAGGATTTTGTCCCTGGAAGTTAGGCTGTGTGTGGGGTCTAGGTCATCAAAACTCCGTGGGGTGCAGGTTTCCAAATATTCCAACTGTATTTGTCGATGGGAAGCGTGTGCCTAAATCCTCACAGCTCTGATTTTCTAATTGGGTTCTTCAAGTGGCATTTCCAACGTGCAGGGCTGGCCACCCACCTTCAAGCTGTGCTGCCCTCAAAACGCTTCTCTTTCTTTGCCACCCAACTTCTCCTCCTGCGGCAGGGAGGCAGCACCTGCCTTCCCAAATCGCTCATGCCAGGTCAGCTCTTCATTTCCCTCCATCCACTCCGTGCTCCTGGATAGAGCATCCTGTAAATCATATTTAAAAATCCATTAGTGTAATTTTTCTGGAGTTGATATTAAGTGAGCTTTGGAGATCCTGCTGGCTCCAAATTCCCTTGTCTCAGACTAATTTACAGTATATTTCACCACGACAGGCGTTTTCATCCTGAAGGACCAGCCTTGACCCTTTTCTCCCTCTCTTTCTCCTTTTTGTTCTATTATTCATCTGTTTTCAGCAGATGATTGATGCTTCTGATGTCAGTTTGAGATTTTTCTTGTTTTCTCACCTACCACTGTGAAAAAGGGAGGGACAGAATAAAAGGGAAACGCAATACACGGGGCAGGTGAAGGCTCCTCCAGCCTTTGCTGGGATGTGCTCCTCAGGCCGGGGCCACAAAGCCTTTGGCAGGTGCAGGATTGGGTGCGGGGGCTCCAAGCTTTTGTTTTCCATGCAGGATGAAACACTGCACTAGCAGGAGCTGCTTTCCTTCTCTGCTCCTGACGTTGGGAGGGAGCCAGGGACAGCTGGGGGTGCTCCAGGCCGCCTGGAGCAGCAGGGATGTTGTTGAGCAGGTCCTACGACCACATGAAAGCTGATGAGTGTTTATTTAAGAGTAATCTAGTAAGGGAGAAAAGGTTTCTCAAAGGTTTCTCAAAGGTTTCTCGAAGGTTTGCCCTTTGACACAAAAAAATGTGGGATGTGGACAGTCCCACAGCCCGGCTGAGAGCAGAGGGAAAGTGTAGGAGAAGGGAATACAGGTGGCCTTGTCCCTGATAAGTAAAAGCTCTGTTAATTACCCAATACAGCCTCGCCCCTGGCAAGTCATAGCTACACCAAATAAAGATAAGTGTAATAAAAGGGAGTGGGTTAGCTGGTGAGGAGAGTCATGAAGGAGGAGGAACCTTGAGGAAGAGGGAAGGAGAGAATCATGATGAAGGAGAAGGATCCTGGGGAGAGAGAATCACTGCTGTGAGGTCAGGCTGGGTGTGCAGTTAGAGCCTGTCATTGCAACCTGCAGTCACAGTCTAGCTGGGTAAAAGCTGCAGTCACAGTCTAGCCAGGTAAAAGCTGCAGTCACAGTCTAGCCAGGTAAAAGCTGCAGTCACAGTCTAGCCAGGTAAAAGCTGCAGTCACAGTCTAGCCAGGTAAAAGCTGCAGTCACAGTCTAGCCAGGTAAAAGCTGCAGTCACAGTCTAGCCAGGTAAAAGCTGCAGTCACAGTCTAGCCAGGTAAAAGCTGCAGTCACAGTCTAGCCAGGTAAAAGCTGCAGTCACAGTCTAGCCAGGTAAAAGCTGCAGTCACAGTCTAGCCAGGTAAAAGCTGCAGTCACAGTCTAGCCAGGTAAAAGCTGCAGTCACAGTCTAGCCAGGTAAAAACATGCAGTCAGTGTCTGCAAACTAATACATGCAGACATGGTTGAGCAGGAAATAACCATCAGTCAGAGGCTGCAAGGGAAACTTCCAGCAGGAGCTTGCTGCTGCCAGGGTCAGTGAGTGTTCAGAGTCAGGATGGCTGAGCCGTAAGGAGGAGTAAACCAGGACCCTTTTCATGCTGTGATAAACAGGAACTCTGTGTCTTGGCTCATTTCTACCCTCTAACAGGAAGGCTGCTGCAGCAGGAAAGTGTCATGGAGTCCCAGAACAGTCTGTGTTGGAAGAGACCTTAAAGGTCACCTTGTTCCAGTTCCCTTGCAATGAGCAGGGACATCTCCATCTTGCTCAGAGTCTCATCCACCCTGGACCTGGCTGTTCCCAGGACGCCCACAACCTCTCTGAGGAATCTGTGCCAGCCATACAACAATACTTGGTATTTATTTAAAGGTTTGATAGGAGAGTTTCAGAGCAGGTAATGCAGACCTGAGCCTTGCAAGTTTCCTGTGCTGCAGGCTAGGAATTCATCAAGTCTTCACGCTGCTAAGAGCAGTCTGCAGGCAGGTGGGAATGGGGCTCCTTCCAAATGTGTGCTTTGCTCTCTTGTCAGGGTGTGAGCGGTTTGGCTCCTCAATTTTAAGATGGATTATCACCTTCAAAAAACTGAGCAGCCCATCAGATGCTTGAACTGTAAATCTGGACGGTGCATTCAAGCCTGCACTTCAGAAGAAATGCCTTTAAAGCAAGCAAGATCTTGGTGGATATTCCTGAGGGGGAGGCTTGTGTTTGAAAAATGGACTTGCAAGTTGAAATCTCAGCATTTGCCTCACTGAGTGCAGAGATTTAAGGCATAACAGTGGTTCAAGTCTTTTATCCTGTTCAAGACTTTTATCAAGTCTATTATCCTACACGTGAAAATCACGGACAGCTTGGTCTGTTGGGTTTCCTGGCTGTCCTTCAGGAAGACAACATTGTTCTTTATTACCCAACTTTGGGGGTGAGCTGAGCACACCTTGTGGCGTGCTGGTTTTTAAATGAGAGGGCACCAGAGCAGTCCTGTGGACTGTGGTCCCTGTGGCCCACAACTCTCCTGGGCAGTGGGGTGAAATAACATCTTGCTCCATGTCTGGGCAGTCAAACCCTCCCACAGCCCTCTGAACCCTCTCATCCCCACCTCACCTCGCTCCTCCTGCTCTGCTGAATCTGAAGTCGCTCCAAAATATGCTGAGAAATGTTAACAGTGATGCTGTTTGGACTCTGCTGCACGGGGCTGGCAGTAGGAGCCCTGACATCTAAGGAGGCTCCCTGGAGAAGGAAAGCTGATAACAGCAGAGTTCACTCCTGGAAGCTGGGCAGACCCAAAGGCCTCTGCTTTTGCTTGGTCTCCGCTGAAGGTGATTGACTTTGAGTGAGCAATTGCTGCTGACTCTGCAACTCGATCCTGGAGTTTATGTTCTGTGTAAGTAACCTTGAGATAGGGATAACTCATAACCTTTACCTGACCCCGGCTGTGCATCTCAAGTGAACAGCAGCTCTTTGTTTGAGGTTTTGGGAGCCATGGGAGGTATATTTAGCTTATAGTCATGAGCTGATGCTAAACATATGTGCCCAGACAGCTGCTCCTTCATTTCACCTATGAGCAAGTATTGATTAATGGAAGTATAAATTTGTACATGTAGCGGATTGTTCTGTGGAATTGGTACCAAACCATCAGCCGGTTGATTTTGTCTTTTTAAATAAAGTGAAACACTCGTTTTGAGGGAAGAAGGACTTTGGATATTGATGGTTGGGTGAAACAGTGGAGAAAATCAAGTGCAGTCCACGGTCTAGACGCTGTGAAATCGCCAGCAGGAGGACAATTGACTTGGCACGTTGCAGACTCCTTAAATGTGGATGAGGAATGCCTTGGTGATGACAGGGTGTGTCAGGCACATTGTGCTCAGCCAGGCTGTGGCAGGAAGCACGTGCTGATGTGGAAAGGGGTGGGATCAAACCAGCTGGGATCCAGAACCCTGTTAGGGGGTTAATGAAGGACTGTACAAGATGAAACGTTTTGCTCTCAACAAAATGTGCTGTTTTTTTAATTTGCTGTGATTCAGCACTCACACCTCTCCACTGGGCAGAAAATGGATGGTTTCAAAAACCTCGTGACCTGATGGGTTTTGTACCCCACAAAGCCTTTACAACCCTGGCTTTTAAGCCTTTTGGGATTTTTTTGCAAGCAAGGGAGCAGAGAGGTGATGGTGCCGTGTCCTCTCCTCCTCCTGGCATGGCACAGAAATGGTGTGTGCTGGAATTCTGGTGGGTAGCAGGGTGCAAGGAGAAAGCTCTGCAGGGCTGGGGGAGCTGCAGGTGCAAGTGCAGCTCAACTGTGTGCACCAGGGGTTTTCCTTCTCCAGCAGGACGTTTGCACAGAGAATTAACTCCTGTTCAGGCTCCTGGGGGAGATTTGTGTGATGTCCAGCCGTGCAAGACGTGTGTGATAGCGTGAATTGTGTCCCTGCTCCCCTGCCTGGAGATGAAAATGCATTCCCACAGCCTGGAGCGGGGCAGGAAAGTGTCCAGGAGGACACAGGCTGGCTTAGTGTGGCTCTGAGTGTCCACCGTGGACTGTCCACACACAGCAGCCCTCACCGCTGCTCCAAACCAGCTGGCTGGGGGAGAACTGAACACCAATAATCCCCAAATCAATCCCATATCAATCATAGAAGTGGCTCTTTCTTTGTGATATTTTGTGGGGCAAACAACCCAGGTCATGGAGCACCCACTGGTTTCTGCCTCTCAGCTCACAGAATAAGGCCTGATGATCTGCAGGGTGGGTGAAAATGGTTTATTGAGGGTTTGTCTGCATGATTTCCACATGCTGACACTTTAAATCCTTGGCATCAGCCAACAGAATAAAGCAAGGGTGAAGGAAAGCAATTTACATGAGAAAATATGAGATCTGTATCCTCTCCCAGCCTATTATTTTAAGATGTCTCCGTGGAATACAATGTTTTGTGTAAAAGGCAGGGTGCCTGGCTTCATAAACCCTTCTAAATCACCACCTCACCACAGCCTCCAGCAGCTGTCCTAGTTCCTCAATTCATTTTTAGGAACTGAGGGTTCAAAAGAATACAAACCACACACTTTGAAAACAAAACCCCCGGTGGGTCCCGCGCTGTGGGGAGGGGGCAACTTCTTGTGACTCCTGGAAGCTGATGTCAGCCAGCCTGGCTGAGGAATAATGGGATTGGAGAACAGGAGGATTTGTTAAATCAGCTTGAACTCGTGGAACTCGTGTTTATGTGCGTTTGCTTCCAGTGGAAAACAGTGGTGACACTGCTGGAAGAAAAACTGCCCTTAAAAAATAATTTAATCTATCCACAGAGGAGCTATACAGAGAGGGGGGATTATTGAGGAGAAAGGAGAGTGGGCCTTCAATTCTGCCAGCAATATTGTGCATTTCCCTCAGCAGAACTGAGGTTCTTTTGGAGCTTAGCCTTATCTAGGAGTGGAAACATCATGATGGGCAAACATCAGGAGATTTGTAAATGTGTTTTTTTGGTTTAATACATAATAGGCCTGGCTCACGTCTTCATTCTGGCTTAAAAGACAGAAGAGGGGAGGAAGATGTGGAAATGTCTTCATTTCCTTTCCAGCAACCTCCAAAAATGAAGCCTTTAAAGAAACACATCTTGTCTGCATGGCAGTAGGAAGGAATTTTTAAAGTTTAGGATCCTTGTTGAGGTTTAGCTCCAGCATTTGCTTCAAACACTGCTTCTCTGGAGTTGCTCATATTTTTCAGAAGCTGACAGTAGTTTACTCCTTCTAATTCTGCTTTTACCTGTGTGTTGTTTGTGGATGCTGTGTCAGGGAGACTTCAACCCTAACAGCTGTTAATGCTGCTGGCTGCTGTTGGACTAAAATAAAAAATTCATCAGGCTGAATATGGAGATGACCTCGCAATGAAAAACATGACCAAGAAGTGGATAAGCTTGGTCTCTTACAAATTTTGGGTTAAAAAGTGGGAATTTGACCTTTGTATAAAGGCCAGTGCTGTGTGCAGCACTGTGTTTGAGTTTCTGTGCCTCTTCCTGGCTTGCTTTTCACCAGCAGCACGATTAGTTTGTTGAGGAGCTTAAACATGATCGTTTGTCTCTTGTCCTTATATTTGCTCTCTCACATTCAGCACTAACAGCACATTTTGCACCAAATCACTGCCCTTGGAACAACACATCCCTTCCTGACGTGGGGCTCCAGCCACTGGCTGTGAGCAGTAATTGACTGCAGCGGGCCTTTGATGCTCATAAGTATTTAGTCCCTCACGCTGTGCTCTCTGAATCAATAACCTCCTTTGGTCTGTAACCTAATAGAATTGCTTAGTGGATAAATTTTTGCCTGTGTTTCACCCACTTAGCTTATTTCAGTCCTCTGATAGATTTGCCCCATTGGGAGAGGCTGTGAAAATGATCGTGTGTCATGTGCCCGTGACAATAAACATCATCATATTTTCCCCCCGTGTACTCCAGGACAGAGATAACCAAAAAGAATTGGGATGGATGTGCGTAAAATAAGAGTTGGGTGGAAGTCAGCAGCTGCTGCTGGGGGAGTAGAAGAAAGGCAGGGAAGGCTGGAAAGGGGAAAGCTGCTGGGCAAACCTCTGCTCGTGTTTTCGGCGTGAGCACAGAGCCTGTGCTGCCATCAGGAGGGGACACCCCGTCAACTCTGGGCAGGACACCAGGGCATCCTCAGCCGTCACAGGTATGTTGTCGCAGAGCCCTGAAGCTCCAGGTGGGGTTGAAAGCTTCCAACCCCATTACTTGTGGGTAATGATCACGTGTGAGATACTACAGGGACAGGGGGAGGATGCAGATGTGAGGATGGGGGGAAATGAATTTGGAGGAGATGAGCAAAACAGCAGGCTTTAGGCCTTGGGTCCTTGACGTGAAGCTGCCAAAGGATTCCATTCTGCTCGTGTGGGTTCTGCTCGCCTCACTCCACGTGTGGATATTCTGGCACGAAGGGGTTAAGCTGCCTACGCTCTTTTGTTTTGCCCTGCCTCTCCCTCCAGAGGGGGAAGATTTGTCTATAAAGTTATTTTTAGACGCCTTGTGAGCAAATTTAGCGGGAAGACAGGCAGCCAGCAGCCCCCGGCGAGCTGCTAAGCCCACCCCTCTCGGCTTACAGAGCATAATTAGCAGATAATCACGCCAAAATCACAGACTCCAACGGGCTAATTTTATCACATGTGCTGACATCGGCGAGGCTGCTGAAAGCAACCCGTGGGTTGTTGGTTAGATGTGTTTCCCAACTCGTTTATGGGCTGGTGTTGTGCGTGAAGGCAAGATCAAACGCGGGGCTCGTCACGCAGCAGCCGCCGGTGCTTCGCTTGGGTTAGAGATGACACGGGATGTTTCCTGGCGTTAAAATTGCGTTTTATTGGGACACGCTTGCTTGCTGATGGTGTTTCCAACGGTGCTGTCGTGTTTTGCTGCAGGGTTGGCGTGGAGGGTGTTGGGGCTTTGATTCGGCAACGTATTCAGGCACGTGCTCCGAGGCGTACTTATCCCGCTAACCTGTAATTATATATCTATAAATGTGTACATATAAAAAAACTGGAGGTGCCTGCTGGGATTGGGCTGTAATTTCCCATGATCTAAATGGAAATTAGGCATGTATTTTTAAGCTACGTTTATACTTAGGAGGTTTTTTTTGCTAATTTAGGGCCTTAGTAACTCCTGCCTTTTTTTTTTTTTCTAGCGAAGAGAAATATTAAGTGTGAGGTGGTTGGGCTGAACAGATTTCAGGACCTGCATACTTCTCTCTTTTAGTGATACGGTAAAATAAAGATACTTCTTAATAGAAAACACAGTCATGCTTCTGGGTGCAATAAATCTAAGACAGGTAGATATAATAAGAACTATCAGTATTTCCTCCTGCTAATAGAACGATGAGGTTGGCCAAGGTTACAGGGTTATAGGGTCAAAACCAGGAATCTATGGGACAGATGACCTGTAGAATGTGGGAAAAGAGCCTGACCTCCTGCTGTCTGATTTCTTGTCCATGGGCTTGAAAAATCTGACTCTGAGAGAGATCTGAGCAGCTTTCAGCAGCAAAGGTGGGCTGGGCTGTCCCAGAGGTCAGCAGAACGTTTGGGATCCCTTGGTCCACAGAGGTGCCTTTTGTAGGATTTCCCTTCTGTGGACAAATGAATGTTTGGGATCAGTCCCGAGGTGGCCAGAGGAAAGGTGAGAGAACTTGTGAGGTCTTTTCCATTTCCAGACATGTCTCTGGTTTTGCAGCAGATTCTTGATGAATTATCATCCTCCCAAACGCCTCTGAGCTCCCGCCTCAGTCTCTTCCCTGCAGCATTTCAGATCTGGCCTTAGAGAAGCAAATGTCAGACGCAGGAATCAGTCTCCCTCAGGTGAGCACTCAGTGTTTTCTAGGAGAGAATAGACCTTTGTAACCTGTTTTCATTTTCTGAACACTTGCTGTGACAAAAAGTGTCTGTGGCTGAATCGAGCACACCCTGAGTATTTGCTGCAGTATTTATCCAACTCCACACAGATGTGAAGTCTTGCATAGAGGCTCACCTGAGAGTCCTGTTCTTTGTGCTTGTATCTTGTGTTTTCAGGCTAAATAACAAAAGCAGTGGGGAAAGTAACAGCTCAGGTTGAGGTAATAATTTACTCACAGGCTGGCAAATACATATTTGTCTAGCATATAAACTTGTTTCCTTTTTTTTTTATCCTGATCATGATGGAAGTTGCATGCATAGAGGAAATATCCCTGGTGATAGACAGCCAAATTCACTGGGCTCTGGGCACATTCAGGAACTCTGTCTGCCTGTCACATGGCAGATTAATTCAGGATATGGCACCACTGCCTCGAGCAGGCAAGCTCCATTCTGCAGGAAGCATAGCTCATCCCAGCACCTGCCTCGTGAGCAGCGTGTTGGAGCAGCAAAGAAGAAACCTCCCGCGTGCAGGAGTTGTGGTGGCAGCTCCAGAAATGAGATTGTGACTCTGGTTCCATCTGAAGTTCACCCAGCAGCAGGCACTGACTGCACCATGCCTTCAACTCCAGGCACGAGTCGTGCCTGGCCCTCACTCCACGCTTGCTTTTGTTGTCTGAAAGTTGTTTGTGGCTCTTTAGAGAGAGAAATTATCACCATTTGCCGAGAGACAGCTGCCAAGGAGAGTGCCTGTCCCACTGAATCGGGGGTGATGGCATTCAATATTTGTTTGGACATGTGGATTATTTTTGCCAGTTGCTTGTCAAAAAATTGCTCCATGGGAGGGGAGGGAGGGAGGTGGGAGAAGGAAAACCCTCCAACGTTTCTTGCAGGATGAGTTTGGGTTAATCTCCAGAGATGTTGGGGATGGAAGAGAGCAGATAGTGAAAGGACAGGGGGGAGCAGTTTTAAATGTAAAGAGAAGAGATTTGGATGAGGTACTAGATAGAAATCCTTCCCTGTGAGGGTGTGAGGCCCTGGCACAGGGTGCCCAGAGCAGCTGTGGCTGCCCCTGGATCCCTGGAAGTGCCCAAGGCCAGGTTGGGATGGGGCTTGGAGCAGCCTGGGCTAGTGGGAGGTGTCAGGGTGGAACGAGATGATCTTTAAGGTCCGTTCCTACTCAAACCATTCTGGGGTTCTGGGTTCATTTCCCCTGCAGTCACAGCAGAGATGGTTGTTTCAGTGGTGATCCAGCTCCCAGTGGATCTGCAGTTTCATTTTCCCAGCACTCTGTGCAGTTTCAGCCACACCAGGTGTCCTCTCACAGTCCCAGTGTGAAAGCCACGGGGGTCTGGGCTCCACGACACAGCTCTGAGGGTGCAGTGAAGCCTTCAATGCCATCCTTTGAAGCTGAGCTCTTCCAGTAAAGCATTTCAGTGGAGAAGAAAGTGAATTCAGACAAAATCAAGATTAATTCGAGACTTTTCTAATCAGATCTATCTATTTCCCAGCTTTCACTAATTACGAAAAACCAATTTAATTCACCATTTTTACTTGGCTTCCCAGTCAGTTCCGAAGACAGACAGAGAAGTTGCTGCTGGTAGTTCAGATTCTGCCAAAAACCTCATGAGAACCAGCTACTGAGGTTTCTGTGTCTAAGCACTGACAAATGGAAATGGTATCTGATGCTTTAGCATTCCTTAATTGAGCTCTCAAAGGCATGACAAGGTCCAGTGGCTGGAAGCTGGAAGCCAGACAAATTCCAATTGGAAATAAGGTACAAATTTTTAACAGTGAGGGTAATTAAACCCTGGAACAGTTTATCAGGGTATGTGATGGATTCTCCATGGTTTGGTCTCTTCAAATCAAGAATGCATGTCTTCCATAGCTCGAACCGAAGTCAAGGGGCTCAATGCAGATTTTTTAAAAAATGCAGTTGCATGACCTGGATGATGCAGGAGGTCAGGCTACCACATCTGAAGAGATAAGAAACTGTGAATCTACACCCAAACAAGTCCCTTGCTTCCAAGCCCTGCATTTAACCTTAATGTGGACCTAAAATCCCTCCCTGCTTCACTCTGCTTGGAAAAGCAAGAGGGACGTTCTAAGGCAGCAGTTTGAGGAGTTTAATGCAGTCTTTTCATCTGTGAGGATTTTGGCCAAGGTGCTGAAGAGCCTGGGCCTTCCCTTTGGGCTCTACAGAACGGCTCTTTCTCACTCCAGATTGTTCTCTGTGGTTAAACAGAGCTGGCCCTGTGGTCTGGAAGTGCTGCTGAGCAGTTTGCATCTTGGGGAGCCAGGTATTCCCTCCCCACTTCCCCCTGGTTCCAGGAACACCCTTCCACTCTGCCCGCTGTTTTGGGGATTCTGCTCACCTCCAGAGTTAAATTTATCTCACGCTGCTCTTAAGCTCTCCGGAGTTAATTAGTGGTGCCGTGCTAGCTGAATCATGAAGTGCCTCGTTAAGGATGGCACACAGGTTAGGGAAAAAGTCGGGCCAGCAGCGTTCCAAGGCACCTCCTTTTTCCTGAGGCTGCACACACTGCTTCCCCAGGTTCACTTTTATGTGGCAGGTTGTAAGGACTGCAGGGACTGGATGCAGCTGCCAACAAAAACTGGCAAAACAGGAGGTGGAAGAGGTCTCTCAATTGGCTCCAAGTACCAGTTTCTCTGGAGGGGCTTTCCTTACCGGGGAGAAGCTGTTGAGCAGTGCAGGAGCAGGTCACACCTGCAGAGCACATGGGTTTCCTCGGTCTGAAGACATCCACAGACCAGAGTAATAATAATAGGGCAGAAATATCACAGTTTGGTTTTTAAGGGACGTCTGAGAATGCAAAGGAATTGCCCTTTATTAAAAAGGCCAGACCAGAGTCTCTCTCGGTGCGTATCGGATACAGAGCACAGATCCCTCACAAGGATCCTTTGCTGGAGAGGGGAGGAGGGAGGTGGGTGGAGAAGAGGAGGAGACAGCCAGGGAATTTAACCCTTAAGGGCCTTCCTCAACAACCTTGCTTTGCAAAGAAATCTTTGCCGTGGAAGCATCTTCTCCCTCATGAGGGTTTTCATCTCCTCTTCTGTCCCCCGTGCTTTTATCTTCCTTCAACCCATGCGTCCCTTATCGGTTTTGTGACATTTCTAACTGCTGACTTCTCTTCATTGCCTTTACCATTTCTTGTTTTCTATGGACAAGAATTTCCCATCCATTTTCTACTTCTTGATCTGGCTTTTGCTTGTCCTCCAAGCCAGAGCAGCTTTTTGCCAGCTCAGCCTTCTTTCTTCTCCACGGGATTGTGGTTCCTCCATGTAGGGAGGAAAATGGTCTTGAACAGCTCCCAGTTTTCAGTCACATATTCCTGCTCAAATCCTTTCTTTCAGTTGTTTTGCTTTGTAATTATTTTCAGCTTTGTTAAGCTGGCATTGGAAATCATCAAGTAGATACATTACTCATTTGGACTTTATTCTATTTGCACATAACAAATGTAATCAAATCAGTCTCTTGTACCTAAGCTGCCGCTATATTTTTACATTCTGTCATCAGTTCCCCTTGATCTGCAAAAAAAAATGAGGTCTAATATAGAATTTCTTCTGTGTGAGATGCAATTGTTTTTTGTGTCTGGATATTTTCAAGCGTAATTTTAGGAATTCCGAGCACATTTTTTAGTATTTGCAGCACAAGGCTCCGACATATGGCTTTCGGAATGAAATCCCCATGGAAATGCAGCTCTCCTTCTTGAGTGGAATAACTGTGTTTACAATAGCTCAGTGCTACATGAAAATGATAGTGTTGTTAGTAATATTGAACAGAATTTCGAAGAGTTCAATAAATACTTCTGCTCCTTACATGGGGAAAAGGGGAGACTGTGTGATCATGTCCTTTGACAATAAAACACCTTTGATATTGAATGAGGATTGGATGGCAGCTCTTAATTAGAGATAATAAATACCAGCAAGTTACATCTGTGTGGAAGAATTTTAGCCGTGTGCCATTATTTTTTTTTTTTAAGGGATAAACAAGGTGGCTCATAGAACTACGGATTTTTCTGCCTGACATTAATCCCAGACAAAATAATGGAATTGCTGATAGGGCATGTAATTAGTAAAGAATTAAAGGGATTAATGCAAGCAGTGTCAATCAACATGGACTTACAGAGTATAGTTCTTGTCTAATTAGATTTTTTTTTTTTTTCTTTTCTGGGCAGATTACAAATTGTGTTGATAAATGTAATAGTATTGAGATGATGAACTTCTGGGAAGGCCTGAGGAGCCTGGTGTCATCTCATGGCTGACCCTGCAGGTTGGAGCAGGTCACCTCTGGAGGCCCTTTCCCACCTGGAACACCCCGTGGTCCCCTGCAAGAATTGCCTTTGGCTACAAATAACTTCTCATACAAGACTGGGAGGATAGAAAACCAATTAGGCACCACTGAAATGGATAAGAAAGTGCTGCACTCTCCCGTTTTAAATGGAAATTCATCAGTGAATGGAGGTTCTTCTAATGGAGTCCTGGGGGTTATCACAGATCTACCTCTGTGGTGAGGTCAGAATCTGGAGATCACTGAAATAAAAGACAGATCACCAGAGCAGAACGATTCAGGTCCCATTAGTGACCTAAATGAAAACAAGCAGCATGTTTTAACAGGGCCCATGTAGGGCTGAGCCGTGTCCAGGGAACTGCTGACACTGAAAAAGACGTGTGGGGCTGTGGGACCGTCACCAAGCACAGACCCCTGTGTGAGAGGGGGACAGAGAAGAAAAATATCGTATTTTGGTGTGTGAAAACAGGAATATTTGAGACAAGGAGGAAAGGGACTCCTCCTGCAGTTTCCAGCTTTGGCAGTTCAAGGGAAACGTTGTCACCAACATTTGGAGAGAATTGGGGAAAAGGAATCATTAAATGTTTGGGAAGCCCGTCCACCCACGGGAGACTGGAGGAGACACTTTGCATCATCCGACAGAGAGGGAGGTGGCGGAGAGTTTTGATCACTCTGATGGACAGAAACATAAATACAGTGAAAGAGCTGAGTTCAGTCCAGCAAATAAAGGTAATAAAACCCAGCAGAGAGAAACCAAAGGTAGAGGAGCTCAGACTAGACATAAACCACGCTCAGCAGTGAGGGCAATTAACCACTCACACTGAGAAATACGAGTCTCTCTGTTTCACTGGAAAATTTTACACGGTTTTTTCTTCTCCCGGTATTTCTGCTCCAGTTTTAGAAGGAATCAGTTCTGGGAAGTCTTGTGACCTGTGGGGTCAGAAGTCACAGTCACAGTGGTCTCGTCTGGTTTTGTCACCCATTACTCCAAGGGACACGATGTGTGCTCCCAGCTCAGCTGCCTGTGTCCCACACAAGAGGAGGGCTCACAAAACCAGGCTGATCTAGAAGAAGTTCAAGAGTTTTATTTGTTTCTTACCAGCTTAGATGAGGATTTTAGGGAAAAAAAAACCCCAAATAATGAACCCAGGACTGAATTTTCTGAAAACTTTGTTACTTACTAAAGCATTGCAGATACAGATTAATTCACTCAGCTTCCTATTGATTCCTCCTCCTCTTCAGAGACCAGAGGCACATCCACAGAGGCTCCACTCCCTCAGCAGGAGGGACTGATACTGATGTGGTTTATGCCTACTGATTCTTTCCACTGGCTGAAGAGATACCCAAGAATAAATATAATATTCAGAAGGTGAAGTGAGGAGCGGTGAATGCCCCCAAGACCGGTGTCCACATCCCACAGGTCCTCTAATGGACTTTATTCTCATGTGGCTGTTAATTCATGTTCAGATTCAGCTCTGAAAGTGCCCAAATGTTTTTAAACTCCTGAACATTTTTGAGAATTCACCTAGACGTTTGGAAACAGTAGGGAAAAAAAAAGAAAAAAAGAATAGCAGCCTGTGAATGAATGTGATTAACGGGTCATGGTTATTCCCAGATCCTTCTTTTTAATATAATTACTTCATTACAGCACAGCCATCTCACAGAATTTCTATAAATAAGTGCTGATTTCTGGCTGCTTTGGACTCTTTAAAGTCCAGACCTTGGAGAGGAAAAGAAATTTGGGATGGAGAAAAAATAGCAATTAGAGTTAAATGGCGAAATGGAGAGTTAATGCGTAGTGAGTAAAACTCCTTTTAGTGGAAAATGTTTTTTTGTGTTAACTTTTGTAAGAAAACAGTTTTCCATACTTGTCAGGCTTGACAGTTAAAGTTAATGGTGTTAAAAAACAGAGTACTGAAAAATGTTCCCTTCGGTGTGAAAGATTTATTCAATGGGAGTTTGCTTGGGAAGTTATTTTGGCTGAGGGTTTTTGCCTAATGCTGGGAACAAAGATCCTTGCTGTGTTACTGGGATGGGGACAGCCCCAGATTTACGATTTCCCAATTAAGATGACATGACCTAATTTGTTGCATTGTTGACCCCTTTTTGAATAGAATGCCACTCTTTAAATGTATTTTTTTTTGTCTCTTCAGGAAAAGCACATCCGGCAAATGCTGATCTCACTCTGCCCGGAGTAAAGCTTGGGATGTGCTGGGATGCTCACAGACAGAATTTGTGAGTTAACCTGCACTGAAAGCAGACTGAAGGGTGAGTTGAACTGTTTCTACCCATTACATGCTATTTAACAAGGTAGATGGAGCCTGAAATTTCTCATGTCATATTTGTGAGGCCAAAAAAATGCTGTCCAGTAGCAGAGCTGTCTCCCCCTTGGCTGTGGTGGAGGCAGAGGTTTGTAGAGGAGCTGAGTGGCAGCAGGAGCATGGCTGGGGGCTCTGGGGATCTTTCCTCGGCCATTTCTGGCTGCCTGGTGACTCACTGGGGAGGGAAGGGTTTTTCCCAGCTGCCCAGCAGTCCTACAGACATGGAGCTGCTTGATCTGACAACCTGCTTGTTCCTTCTTACTCACCCTGGTACTCCTAAAAAAAATTGTGCCTCTGATCCTTAGTGGGTGGAAGCTGAGGGCAGCTTCCCCTTTAACATCAGAGGGTTTTGTCTCTTGGAGCATCCCCTGGATTTTCATCTTCTTGTGACCCTGATAAATCAGGTCCATCACTTCATCCTGAATTAGGCTGTGGGGACTAATTCTTCCACGTTCTTCCAAAGCCAAGGCTCGTGAATGGGATTTTGAAATCTGTCTGCCCATTGTCCTCCTTTTCAGTCCCTTTTTTATTTTTTTTTTTACTATTTGGACATCTCCAAATATCTGAATTCCACCTGTTAAAGACCCTTGTAAATAAGTAGTCAGCATAGGTTGGCAGAGGTCCACTGGCCTCCAACAAAAGCTGGTTGGCACCACTTGGGAACCTATTCTGGTGATTAGAATAAATTCATCAAGAGAGCCCAGAGTGGCAGAAATTAAAATTAATAGAGTTAAAGCTCTGGTTTAGAGCCCACCCTTGTCAGAAATGATGTTTTCCTGAGCTCATATTGAGCAAGACTGCCTTGCAGGGTTTTTTCAGAAGAAAACCATAAACCCCTTGAGGCTTCCACGCTCCCTGGGCACGTGGATGTGCAGGTTCTGTGCTGAATGCTCAGTTGTGGAGCTGCTGCTCTTTCCCAGCCCTCCCATTTGCTTTATCCTCTTTGGAAATCCTGGAGAGTTTGGTTGCAAAGAGAAAACAGCTCGTGGAGCCCTCACTGTAAACAGCTGAGAACGCAATGTGTGCTTGGTCTACAGGCTTCCTGGTGATGTTTTTAATCCTTCAGTAAATTAAACTCTGCATGATACCCCCGTGACCCCAGTGATATGGGGGGCTGAGGGGCAGCAGTATCTGGAAGCATTAATTAATTAATAATTGATTATTAATAATTAATTATTAATAATTAATAATAATAATGCAATGCAGAGCTGGAGCCTCTCCCTGTCCTCCAGCTACACCTCACTGGAGGCACTGCAGTGATCTTGCTCGGATGGATTCTGGGATCAGCACCAGGGCAGCAGCAGATCAGACCCAGGGAAGAACGTTGATTACATCCACCTTCACCTCTGTCCAAGAGGGGATTTGTTCATGTTACAGCTGAGTCAGAGTCCCCTGACTTGGTAGGTGGACGTGTTTACCCTGGAGAAAATTCCACATTCCTCACTTGGTGAGCTCTGAGAACCCATATTTACCATGCAAGGGGCTGGGGAGAGCAAGGAGGTGGCAAGATCCACATGGGTGAGGCCATTAAATTACTACTCTGACATCCATTTCTCGAGGAGCGTTGGAAGATTTTCAGATTGACAAGGATTTGAGCAAAAACGTTCACCATGTGGTTGCCAGAATGGCTCCTCAGCCCAGCTTTAGGTCCTGTCCTGAAAGAAGAGTGATTCCTACTGGCACAGAAGAGCTGCATCTCTGAATTGTGGGTGCTGCTGGTGCAGAGAGCCTGAATGCCCAGAGATGGAGTCAGAGCCCAGCTTTGTTCTCCTACAGCTAAAATCCAGGCACCAGATGACTTTTTTTCCTACAAACTACACTGCTCATGGATGTTTTCACGAGGTATGAAAGCTTTCTACGAAGATTGATTTCAAGTTAACCCTCCTGCTTACCCTCAGTGCCAGCAGCCCTCAGGAAACATAAAACTGACCCCAAAATGAGCTGGGATTCCACGTGCTGCCCCTTCAGCCAGACTTCAGATGGTCTTTGTGGCAGGAGAGGGTCAGGTTCTCAGTTACGTGGTGGCAATATTTTTAAATGGAAGGAAATTATATCATTATCTATTTGGAAGCAATGTTGCAGCACTCTGTGTGGAAAGGAAAAATGTGCCCAATGTGTTTAGCATTATTATCATTATTATTATTATTATTATTATTATTATTATTATAACCCACCATCTTCTCTTGAAAGTAGAGGTGGCCTTCAAAAAGACTCCAAACCTGCACGGAATTTAGCTTTTCTTTCGCCCAAAAATACGTTTGCTTTTAATGACATTTTCATCTATAAAAGCTAAAAATAACATGCCTTATTAAACTCAAAGCACCCTGGGACACACTTTGCTCTTTTCCTGCTGAGAAGGTAAGATTTTTCCTCCGAGAGGATCACGTTTTCTGTTGGGTTTGGTGTTTTGTCTGCCCGCCTGCTGCAGTTTTTTGTGGCTGTGGAAAGTGGAGGGGACCCTGACTGTTTTTAAGACAGCCCCAGATGTAGTTGAGGGCGGGTTACCTGTCTTCTGGAGAGCAGTAAAAGGAACAGGGATATTATGCAAAGGGAAATCTCAACCCTTCTGTTTTTATTGCAACAACTGGATGTGGTTTCAGAATGTTAAGGTGCATATTAAGTAATTTAAAGTCAAAAAAACCAATCCTAGTGGGGTGATTTTTTTTGCTACTGATGAACTCTCCAGCATTTTCTCCATTCCCCATGTGAGTCCCTGCCCTGGGAGGAGAGCCTCAGTGCTCCTCCACAGCACTGACTTTTCTACATGCTGCTCTGTTTTAGGCTGCATGTGGTGATTAGACAGGGAAAAACACAAAAATCAGCAGCAGGAGTAATTTGTGAGGGTCACCCACCATGTAACAGTTACTTGGTCATGGTGTTGCAGGACGTCTTTGCCTCCATAATTAAGCACTTTGTTTCCCAGGAGACCTCGTGCCCCCCTCACGAGTTTCTGAAAGATTTTGCAGGGGGCTGAAATGTTTTTGCAGCTGATCCACGTGAAATACCACCAGGTTAAAGGCAGAGAAAAGCCACGTTTGCTGGATTATGGCTTCCAAATCCTTCAACTTCTGGAGAAGGGCAGGAAGGGGATTGGAGAGGGAATCACGGCTGGAGCAATTAATCTCACTGCAGCTTGGACGACCCCCGTCACGGGCTGACACTGATTTATGAGCAAGGCTTTCATGTTTTTCTACTCTGTCTTATGCAGCAGCAAAGTCAGACCCGCCCCAGTGTAGGCTGGGATTGTTCCACGGTGTTTTCCAGCCTCTCTGGGGACAGTTTGTGGCTTCCCATCATCCTTGGGAGACGCCGGTGCTGCTCCTCTGCCTTGCCGGGGATGGTTCCTGTGAGATGTGCAGCAGGATCTGGAGCTGCTCTCACCACAGCCCATGAGCAAGTGGCTGTGCTGAAATGGCACAGCTCCTCCCTGGGTTCAGCTGTGGGTTAAAACAGGCCAAGCCAGGGCTGTTCATGTTCCCTGGGAGCAGAGCCCGCTCCCCACCTGTAGAGAGTGAGAAGGTCCCCCCTGAACCTCCTCTTCTCCAGGCTGAGCCCCTCCAGATCCCTCAGCTGCTCCTCAGCCCACTGTGCCTGGCCTTTAAACCCCCCCTTGCTCCCTCCCACCTGCACAGGCACTTTTGCCACAGTTCAGTTCTGTAAATGAAAACGTTTGCTGTACATCTGACCATAATTCATGTTACCTTCAGCCAACACGCTGCTGGTGAGGCAGCCACGAGGCTGCAAAAGCTTGGAGGTGGTGTTGGTGCCCATCAGTGGCATCCTTGATACCCTTACAGGTGTTTTTTCTATCCTCAGTGATGGTTCCATAGGTGGGAGCTGCCAAAGCTCCCAGAAATCCCATGTGGACGTTGGGAATCTGACTTCTGGTGCAAGGAAAGTGCTTGATTCAGTAGTTCAGGCCTCCTTTACGTGTAATGTGCATGCATGCAGCAATTTGAGAGGGTTTTTTTTCTTTTTTTTTTTTAAAGTGGAAAGACTCAACTCTCCTTTTCCACCCCATTTGGAGGGAATTCTGCTCGTTTGTTCAGTTTGGGCAGGAACACGTTTGTCGTGCTGAGGTTGAAGAGTAGATGTGAGACTGAGGAATAGAGCTGGGCATCGTTCTTTACCCACCTCTGAATTCAGCTGCTTTAGAGCTTTCACCAGTTCAGACCATCCCAGCTGCTGGTGGGACACTCTTTGGTGCAATTCCACCTTTCTCAGCCATTTTGAAATTGGGGATTGCTGAATTCCTGCTGGAATGCAAACAGCATCCTTGCCTCTGATCTCATTCATTTCCTGAAGCTGCCCTTGCCTCTTTCTTTCACCCAAATCCAGACAGAGGCTTCCACGAGGTCTTAAAGCAGCCTTAGAACATTTCCCCAGATGATTTTCATTTCCTTCTGCCTCTGCCCTTCTCCAGTCCAGCTGGGAGCTGAGGTTTCCAAACACCTTGAAGAAAAGCTATTCTTGTGGTTTTGCTACAAGCTTCAGGGGAATTCACAGGGAATAATTCTCGAGGTTTTCAGTTTTCTTTTCTAGGTCTTGCCGCTTCAGACTACTTATCAAAATGTAGATGCTGAGCTGAATTAGTGGACTACTTGAAGATTTGCTGTCACTAATAATACATTTGGGTGTCAAACTTGGAGCTAATGGGAGTGTCTGTGGGTTAAAACCACTTTTGTGCAGGGTAATGTCCTGTGGAAGCCAAGGGACAGACATCATTCAGAGGAGAAAAGTCAGGCCTGGACACACTCAAATGTCCTTACCACAGCTAAGCCTGCTCTAACCTCCCTGCCAAAACTTTTTTTTTTTTTTTCATTAAAAATAAAATAAAATAAAATAAGTATTTTAATTAAATACAAATTTCTGCGGAATATATCTGCTGCTTTCAAAAAGCATCCACGCTTTTGTGGTAACTCAAAGCCAGACCATCATGGCTCAACAGAACTATTTGCATCTGAAAGCTTTTCAGTTGAAAATGTGTATGTTTTGGAATTGAAAATCTGTTTTATGGCTTTCATTTTTATGGGAACACTGGAAAAATTTCTGCTTCAGGGAAGGACTATTCTGACTCTAGTAAGATTTTTATTCTCAGAACCAAGCACCGTTTTCTCAGAGAGACATTTTTTTACATGTCGTTCCTCATGTATTTTTCTTCCCTCTTGCCCCTCAGACCATTTCCCTTGACTTGCTTAACCCTACTTGAAAACCAGGATGAGAAATGGGGTTTTGTGTTACTGGCTCTGCTGCCTGGCTCAGTTTTGGGCAGTTAAACAAACATCCTGGGGAGCTCTCTGGCCTGACTGCAGCCACAAAAATGCGGGTTTCACAGTGGAAGCGAGCTGAGAGGTTATTTTCGGGCCTGAGATATATGGCAGCACTTTATCCACCTGAGCCCAGCCTCTGCTGAACGATCCAGTGCTGTGGGCAGGGCAAGCCCCGATGATTTCAATATAAACGGGTATGACAAGATGAGAGGCCAAATGCTGAGTGGATTTAATCATCTGACAAGTGCAATGATTAATCTTAAATATTCTCTAGTCAGTCCCAGGGTGGAATTTCTGCTTAGAAACGAGGCCATCAGCCACGGACATTTATTTGCCGGCAGCCGTGGCCGGCAAACTGAGGGAGCTCTGGTGATGTGCAAAGCCGTTAGCAGTGACAGACGACGAGTTGTTAAATAACTGCACAACTCATCAGGCCTGGGAAGGTGCTCCCAGCCTGGAGTGGGGCTCTGCCTTCCCTGCAGAGCCGCCGTGGGCTGGGGGCGTGTGGGCTTCCCACAGATTCTGTGATTTTGCCTTGCCCAAGTGCTGCTGCCTTCGCTTTCTTCAGGCTCTTCCCCTTAGCTCCTCAGCAGGCGCTGCAGAAAGTCAGGGCCAGGAAAAATGTGGGTCTAATACAGATTATTCATGGCGTGCTGGGATTTCCTGATGGGGTGTCTCAGGAGTCCCGTGTGACCTGGCTTGGGTGAAGATCCTCCTGGAGCAATGCTGGTGAGCTCCTCTGAAACCTGAGGGGAGAAAAACCTGCAGCTGCTGGTGCTGCCTCTGAAGCTGGGCTGGCAAACACTTGATTTGGGATGGCATTCCAGCGTGGAGCAAAGAAAGGCTACCACTGCGAGCACCCACAGGGCCATCAGTGGGGCAACAGGGTGAAAATGGGTTTATTTAAAAGATAAAACGCCTTTTATAAATCCTCTGTGCTCCCAGATTGGTGGTATCCATCTTGATACCTGGCTGCAGCCATTCTGCATCAATTCGATCAAATGACGCCTTTTGTTTATGGCTGGACTTCAACCCCACCACTTTTAAGGGGAAAAAGTGCTCTGGTGCCCTGGATTCTTTCTGCTTGCTAGCACCAGGCAGCCTTTCCACCACCTCTTTGAGAAGCAGCGCTTGCTGCCTCCACATGACAGGAGAAAAAAATGTTTTAAAGAGCAGTATTAATAATAATAGCAACATTAAAGTGTGGGGAAGGATTACAAAGGTAATTCTGAGATCCTTCTCAGTAATGCAGGCCATTAACAAAAGATAATCACCTTTAAGTTAGTCACCTTTAGCCCTGGAGTAAAATGGAAGCACAATTATTCAATGCAGCACAGCAGTAATTTAAAAGGAGATGGATGGACGGTCAGCTCACTCAGTTCTTGCTTGGGAAACCAGCCAGGGCCACGTTCAAAAGGGAGGAGAACTGAGTGAAAAGAATGGCAGCAATAAGTGAGTCATTGCTGGTGTCCTTCTCTCCATTCTTCCATTGAATGTGGAGTTATTCACTCTTTGGAGCATGAAAAACGAAAGAGGGAAAAACAGGAGAATCACGTTGAAAAGCAGCTCTTCATGTTCTTTTTATGAGTAGCTTTGGGAGGCTTTTTTACTCTGGAAGCTTCTAGGTCCATTCTCTGTGTCAGAGAACAGGGTTTTTGTCATCAGAAACCGCTGGCCATGCTCGTCCTTTCTGTCCTGCTGGGTCTGTGGCAGAGGGGGCAGCCTGAGGAATGAGATGGGGTGAGTCAACAGCCGGCTGAACGTGAGCCAGCAGAGTGGGCAAGAAGGCCGAGGGCACCTGGCCTGGACCAGGAATGGCGTGGCCAGCAGGAGCAGGGAGGTCATTCTTCCCTGGACTGGGCACTGGTGAGGTCACACCTCGAGTGCTGTGTCCAGTTCTGTCCTTCAGTTTAGGATGGACATTGAGACATTTGAGCGTGTCCAGAGGAGGCCACGAGGCTGGTGAGGGGCTGGGAACACAAACCCTGTGAGGAATGGCTGAGGGAGCTGGGGTTGTTTATCCTGTAGAAAAGGACACTCAGGGGTGATCTGATCACTCTCTACAACTCCCTGAGAGGTGGCTGTGCTCAGGTGGGGTTGGTCTCTTTGTCCAGGCAGCACTGACAGAACAAGAGGACACAGCCTCAAGCTGCACCAAGGGAAATACAGGTTGGATATTAGGAAAAAGTTTTTTGTGGACAGAATAATAAAGTACTGGAATGATCTACCCAAGGAGGTGGTGGAACCACCATCCCTGGATGTGTTTAAAGCAGACTGGATGTGACATGGTTTAGTTGAGGTGTTGGGGCTAGGTTGGACTCGATGACCTTGGAGGTCTCTTCCAACCTAGAAATTCTGTGAATTCTGTGAGTTTTGTACAGAAAAGGCATCGTGTCTCCTGGAAGAGGGCTCAGCAGCCAAGGGAATTGTCATCAGCAGGGCCAAAAAGACGTGGCCACCTCGCTGTGCTGGAAACAGGAGCCTCTTTCTTCACAACTGCTGCGGGACCCCTCGCCTTGTGTCCATACCCTGCCTCCTTCCCAGAAACTGGCCTGGGGTTGCTGGAGCACAAGGGCTTTCTAGTTTTTGTCAGGTTGCTTCTGAGTGCTCCCTTGCTGGTTTTTGTTGTTTAAAAGGGTTGTTGGAGTTTTATGCGAGGCAGAAGGAATGTGTGGACTCTGGAAGCGGTTATGAGGTTTCAAAAATTACTTTGAAAGGTCTTTCAAGCTGCAAAGGTGAGCAGCTGGGGCCCTTGGAAATGCCCAAGGCAGGGCTGTAGCCACATGCAAGTCCCCTGGACAAGCTGGCTCAGATTCTCCATCTGAACTTGCATTCAAGCAAATAAAATTCCCTCTTTTTCCATTCCCACTGATTTTCTTTCCCGCAGAAAGACGCGCTGGAGCTGGGCATCCAAACACATCTGTTCTCTCTGTGTTGCCTCCACGAGGAGCAGCAGGATGACAGGAGAGCACGAGATGGACAGAGCCTGGCAAGCCCTGTGGCACGTGGCTCAGCCTGACCCTTCCCCTGGAGCAGCTGAAGAAGTCTGTGGGAGATTAGCAGGTCTGAGAAACCGCAAACAGAGCAAACTCCTCGGGGAGCAAACTGAGAGTTGCTGTGAGAGGCACTGCGAGTGGCCACTAATCCACCAGCCAGAGGGAGAAGTCCAGCCCAGCCCAGTCTGGAGCGGGATAAATTCTGTGTTTCTGCTTTATGTCCTGCCTGTGCAAGGCAGGGGCCTTGCCTGCTCATTCCTGCACTGTTCCCCTGTGGCTCTGCCTGGACTGCTGCCTGCTTTGGCTTTACGAGCACCGTGGTGGGAGCTCAGTGCATGAATATTCTCAGAGATATTTCTGCAGTGTTAGCTCTGATTACTCCTTTTCCATGGCGCAGCTCACCTGCAGGCTCCTCACCAGAAGCTCCTGAGCTGGTGGCCTGCCTGGTCTAGACACCCCAAAATCCTGTTTTTTGGTGTTGCTACTGGGTGCAAACATCCGTGTCCTGGAGCAGGGGCTCGTGTGAGAGCAGTGCTGCTGGGGGAGCCCTTCAGAGGGGTTTGAGGGGCACGGGAGAGCCTGTGAATGTCCACCAAGGGGTTTTTTGAGCTTTGCATGGCCAGGTGAGTGCCAGGATCAGTGTGGAGCTAGAAGAGAACTCACCTTGCACTGGCGAGTGGAGGGTGAGAGGAAGCAGGGAATTGGTCTCTGAGGAGACAGGGAATTGGTATCTGCTTTTGCAGCTGGAGATGTTTGATGACAAACCTGTCAGTCTGGGGTTTGTCTGTGTATTTGGGCGACACAGAGCATCATGGGAGGCCAGCACGGGGCAATGACACGAGGACAGGGAGGTATGGGGTCTGTCCCTGCTGGCTGCACAGCTCAGGGGATCACAGCAGGGCTGCTCTGTGTCTGGAAATTCCCTGTATGCCCATCAGCACCTTCACTCCGAATCCCAGGCCTCCAACCAGGGTGGTAAACATTTAGGAGCCAACCCAGGGAACCGTAACCACAGCAGAAACCTTTCCACCCCGTTGAAGGTTCAGGCATTTCAGCCCAGAATCTCTCTCCAAGGTTTTTGGGGTGCGGTACCTGCTCAGGACTCTTCACCCCATAAAACCTTGCTCATTGTCCACCCCCTGGTTGAGACCCTGGTGGAGAACATCTGGAGAAGGCAGACAAATTAGCTGTGTAAAAATGGCCTAAATTAATAATGCATTGATTGCCCTCTGCTGTTAACCCTTGGTGTGCTGTACGGGGGGCAAGCTCTGACCTCATCCCTCCCTGTGCTGAGGGGTTTTCTGGATGCCCTTGGCCTCCAAGACTGCTGAGGTGGGTGCTGCTGCCTGTGCTGGCCCACCTGAGCTCCTGGAGATGTGTTTTGCTGCCTTCCTGCTGTATCACTGTGTTTTAGAAGTCTCATGTAATAGGTGGCACTGGGGTTTTTTTTGGCACTTTTTCCTGGAGGATGTCCAAGCTGGATCAAACCCCAGCAGCTTTTCCCTGCTGTGTGAAAATGAGGAGCACAGAGGTCTGGGCAGTGTCCTGTGGCTCTTAGAGCTGTTTGTGTACCACATTCCTGTTGGGAGCAGCGTGGTTTTGGGGAAAGAAAAGAGGGGAAGCAGCTGAAAATCTAATCCTTCGTGTGCTTTGTTCACCTGAAACCCAAAGCAATTTGTGAGTTCACTTTCAATATCTTTCTATTAAAGCAGACCTCTTTTTTTCCCCCCATAGAAATTGCTCTCAGGTTCTTGATCAGCTTGAATAAGCACAATGCCTTCCCTTGTCAGAGGGGCCCCACTTCAGCCGTAAATCTGATGTTGAGAAATTAGATTTCTCTACTGCTCCCAAGCTGTCATCAGGAGAGTAAGACAACAGCCACTCGTGGGGAGGGCTGAGTGTGGCACTGCTGGCGTGTGTCTGCCTGAGCTTCCTCAGCTCACCAGAAAAGGAGCTTTGCCCTTCAAATCCTTACATGTTTTGAGGTGAACGAGCTGAGAGAGCTGCAGACAGAACCTGGGCACCAGGAGCTGTTCAACTCCTGCTGAATTCAGCTAAGGAGAATCCCCCAGCCCGTGTTAGCCAAGTTTTAGAGGTGAAAATAGTGTTTCCATCTTTCAAAAGCCACGGCAAAGACGGGGTGGTGTGTGGTCTGTGCGTGGTGGGGACACGGTGGTGGTGAAGTGTCCCAGCCACCTGTTGACCTTTGGGGCCAGAATTCTTTTTAAAACTCCTGAGGGAGGACTCACAGCGTCCACTGGTCACTGTGGCACCAAGATACCATGAAAAACAGGTCCTCAACTCCAGAGGCTGCTCAGAAGAAAAGGTTAAAAAACCATAAATACATTAATACAGAACTCTTTGTTCTGCTTTTGATGGCCTTTGCTGTTCGTGTTTTTGGGATTTTCTCTGCAGACATAAAATTCGGAAGAGCATTTAAAAAAAAGAAAGAAAAAAAAGAAATTAAAGCTGAGATTTTCTTGGGATCACGTGTTTCCAAACACAGGGGACCTGAGAGTAAAGCTCCAGATATAATCCTGAGATTTGGCAGGGCTCTTTGTAGCATATTAAGTGATGGTCTACAGCACTCGCTAATTGCTGCAGGCTGAAAACCGATCCTGGCTCCTGACAGAGTCTTCTGCTCATTCTCAGTGCAGGAGTTTCTCCAGTTCTTCTGGGGGAGTGGGAAATATCACTTTCTAAAGGGCATAGGTACAAAAACACAGAGTGATACAACCTCGGTACGGCCTGAACAGTGTTTGTAACTGTTTTATTCAGAACAAAATTGGAGCACAGGCAGCTAAAATCAACTGATGTGTTCCTGAATAACCAGACAGGTTATTTTGTCTTTATAAGCCTCGGAAAATCTGTTGAAGACCAGCAGAAGAGGGAGCAGGCTGCTGGTTAAAACAGGGCAGTCTGTGACCTGGACCTGATGGACACACGCAGAATCAATCCACATTTCTCCTCCCAGTCCTCTGTGGAGCAGCCTTTGTGCAGGAGAGGCACTGTTACCTGCCAGGTGCAGCACCACTCTGAAAATAATTCTCTTTTTAATGTTCATTAATTATTGGACTATTTTGCCACCCTAGAACAGGCAGTCCTCTGAATTTGTGCCTTTTGAGGCACAAAAGCTTTTGGAGCAGCAGCTCCTGTCCTAGGTCTGGCATGGGGGAACCCTGCTGCAAGTCAGGGCAAGGTTTGGAGTTGGGTTCAGGCTCCCTCCTCTCCATTAGGATGGATTTATGGCAGCTGAACCCGTTGTCCTTGGCCACAGTGGAGACAATCTCTGGGTTCCACTGGAAACCTTGTCCCGTGGCTCCCTGCAGATGCAGGAGGGGCAGGACTGCCCGGATGAGGAAAGTGATTTGCTGCAGAGAACTGTCAACCCCAATTCTCAGGGCACAGGGCAGTGGAGCTGCCCTCCTGTCCTGCTGCAGCCAGCCCACAGCCAAACCCCTGTTATTTTTACAGACCTCCTCCACCTGCTCCTGGGCCCGACTCTGCCATTGCCAAGGCTCTGCTGTGGTTGTCTGAGCAGCTCTCCCCGGCTGGAGATGTTGCCTTTTGCTTTTTTGGCACCGTGCAGGGGAGCAGGGATCTCCCAGGGGTGATACACCCTGGGGAAGTCAACCTCTCCTGTCCCATGGAGCTGCTCACACAGGAAAACCAGCAGCAATCCGCCGTGGAGGGGGGAAACTGGGGCAAAAAGGTGATTTATCTCAGGTGGGGATGCCTGTCCCCCTGTCCCCCTGTCCCCCTGTCCCCCTGACCCCCTGTCCCCCTGTCCCTGCCCTTGCTCTGCTGATGCTCCCAGAGCTGGTGGCTCTGCAGGGCTTTGTCTCCGTGCAAGGGCTGACACGTCCCAGCGAGCTGCCACACAAACACCAGCATCAAAGGGCTGGCATGTGTGCGTTTCTCTGAAGCAGCTTTCTAGGTTTTACTGGGCTATAAAACACAGCGACGGGGACATAAAAACAAAGCTGTGATGGACTTAGCAGAGAGCCAAAGCGAGGGAGGGGAGGAGTGATGGAAATGAGAAAAAAAGGGTTATGAGCGAGGAATGATGCATCAGCCCCGTGTCAGGAGGAACAGATTTTGGAATAACTGCGAAGAGCATAAAACTGGTTTAGTCATTAAGTGGTGAGGGGAAAAAAAAACACAGAAAAAGAAAAAAAGAAAAGGAGAGGGGGGGAAAAGAAAAAAAAGCCGAATAAAAATGAGTAAAGGAGGGAACTTCAAAGCATAAATTTCTCAACTGCGTGACACTGATGTTTTGAACAGTTGTTCTGTGTGAGATAGCAGCAGTGATTTTAATGAACTTTAAAGAGCAGCATAAATAGGAGCAAACAAAGGAAGACGATCGCATTAGCTCAGAGCCAGGCACTGAGCTAATTGACTGAACGGGATTTAAATGGCAGGTTATTATTTTTTTTTTATTTATGTGTATAAACCTATTTTCCTATTTGGGCTTAAGAAAACGGAATAGAATAAAAACCCCAGCATCTCGATTTGGGTTTTCAAGGGAATCAAATGCCGGCTTGATTCCCGTGAAGAACGTGAGCTGACAAGCCAAAGGGCAGAGAAATGGTGCAGCAGAGAAAGCAAGAGCCTTTTGCTGGCCTGGAAGGGGGCTGGGTGTGTAGGAGAATTCATTTTAGCTTGATGCACAAGGCTCTCTCTGATGTTTCAAATGGATTTCACAGTGCGGCTGCACGGGGACTCGGAGGATCAGAACCGTCAGAAACGGGGTGAAAACAGGTCACCTTCTCCCCGGAGTGGGTCACCTCATTCCCATCCTGGCCTGGAGATTTTCTTAGGCTTTGGATTTTCAGCTTAGGGCGTTTGTTTGTGCTCGAGCTGCTTCTGGCTTTCCCGTGGGCTGTGGGCTCCGTGTCCCCACTGCTGTGGGCAGCAAATGTGCAGGAGAATTGCTGGGGGAGGTGAAGCCCCTCCACGTATGGCAGCCACTCCTGGGCTTGGATAGCGTGGGGTGTCACTGATGGCTGCCTTCCTGGACTCCATTAAAAGTCTTTTTATTGATAAACCACGTCTCACCAATGCTTTGCCTGTGGTTAAAGAGCAGCTAGAACGTTTTCCCCCCAAACCTGGTGGGAGTGAGCAAAGAGCTCAGCGAAGAAAACTCTGTGTGAGGTAAATGAGGAAGTCAGCTAATGTCTGAAAGCTGGAAAACTATCAGCCAGATCCACTGGTGGCTCTGACATTTCTGGTCAAACCTCTCTCGCCTGTTGTACGTTTGGTGGACTCGGAATCACTGCTGTGGAGACAGGAGAAGGGAGCCAGCCCTGGATATTTGCAGTGTCAGAAGCACTCTGGGCTGTAGAGTAAGTGGGTTGTCTTGTTAGACAAATCTGTGCTCCTTCAAGAACTGCTAAGGAAATTAATTAAAAATTACAATCTCTAATTGGGTACGTGACTGGAAAGCCAACGTCCTGTGTACTTGAGGTGTGGAGTAGCACAAATTCAGGTTGCAACCGCTGCTTTTTAATTCCCATCCTGACTTGGCCCGCAAAGATTTCCAAGTTTTGACCCACTTCAGGCATTAGTGAGCTCATCATCCCTCTGCTGATTGTGAAACAGATTTCTTTTGCCCTGGGAAAGAAGTTCCCACCCCACAGCCCCTGCTCTCACTGCCACTTTATGAACTGCCTTTTTGTGTGCCATTTCTCCTTGGAAGAGGCTGTGCAGCGATTTCTTTGCTGACCACCCAAGATCCTTGAACATTTTGCCAAAGCCAGGCAGCTGAAGTGGGGGGAGTCATGTCCCCGATTTATTAACCACAGTTCTGGGTGTGGATCAGAACAGTAGAGCCTGGAGAAAACCCAGCCCTTCTCCATCAGCTTTTCCAACTGTCACCCCCCATCATCATTTGCCTCCTTTGATTAAAGAGCAACGTGGGTTCAGAAACTCCCAACAAAAGGCAGCCTTTGGTGGAAATGTCATTAATGTGGACCCGGCTCCATATTTGTTTTAAATTGAAATTCTGGAGGAGCCCATGTGCTTTTCATATTCATTCTTCCTCACCACAGAAGGGACTGGCCCAAGATGGACATTTCTGAGCTGCTCAGATGGCGAGGCATTAGAGTAATTACAATTATCAGCACTGAGATTAAGGGATTTGGGTTGAGAAAAGAGGGAATTGAGGAATGAAGAGGCAGAAAATAGGCAGAGGAAGAAAGGAAAAATGCTTCAGTGCCTTCCCTTGCAACCTAAAACCAGCTGCCTTCCAGGCCATCAGCTCCTCCTGTCTGCTTCATTTTTAGTGACCACAGTCTCAGACACCATGAGAAATCCTTGAAAAGAAAGGAGGACCCCCAGCTCTGCCAGCTTTAGAACCCAGCCTGGCTCAAACACTCGCTCGAGGTTTGCCAGACGTTCAGGGGATAGAAAAGCTCTCGCAGGGCTGTTTGTAGAAGGTTTAATAGGTCAGTCTGTTCTTTTTGGCTTTGCTGAGCCGCGCTCCTGAGCCAGGCGTTCCGACTTGGCCAGTGCCAGATGCTGATACAGCCAGTGGGGCTGACTTATGGGAAGTGCCTGGCCTTGCCTGGCCTCGGGGCTGCTGATCTCCCTCCGAGGGGCTCAGGTGGGTCCTTCAGAACAGGGATGTCAGAGCTCCCAGGCAGGGATATCAGAGCTCCTGGCCCTGGCCGTGCTGTGCTGGGGTGCTGCTGAGCCTGGGAGCTCCACACTTCATGTCCTGGAGAGGCTGCCTGGAGCAGAGGCTGGGCAGAGTTAAAGAAATAAAGTAGGGATGTATTAAAAGGCCTTTAAGGCTACACCTTGGGCAGTACAAGGGCCTGGCCAGGGCTCCACCCAAGATGGACAGTGGGTCACGAGTTTTTGCACTTATAAAAGTTTTGGTCCATTTCCATATTGGGGTTAATTGTCCAATTACAGCTTCAGGTGATGCAGTCCCATCCTCCCAGTTTGCTCTCCTCAATTCTCTGTTGTTTGCACTTTCTGGGTCTGAAGCTGCAGTGGTGTCCTTGGTTCTGGGGCTGGAAAAGGATTGTTTTGTCTGACTGAGCTGTGAGGAGAGCTTGCTAACACTTTATATGAAGTTCAGAGTTACGTACTAATGCAGTACAGAATCTGGAAATTATGAAAGCTGAAATTTAAGGCATCATCCCCATTCAGTGGAAATCCTGTCCTGGGCTTTCTCATTAGCATGAGCAATGAGGCTTCATTTGCTGCAGGTTCCATAAGGATCTTTCCTCCCTGTGCAGCACCAACTTCTCTTTTACCTGATCATGGTGCCCTTCAGAGCAGGCCTGGCTCACAAAAACGTCAGTGTTAGCAGGATATAGAGATTTTTTTATACTCTGCTGAGAGACAGTGAGTTCAGTCAGAATGACTCCTACCAGGAGACCCCACCCATCATCCTCAGCCCCCACGCTGGTGTGGATGCAGTGGTCATGGAGTTGGGAACGGGCCAACTCCATCCCTGTCCTCTGGGCTGAACATGCCCCAAATGGGTTGAGGTTTCTGCAAGCGCAGGTTTTTCTGAGGTCGTGCAAACCCTGGCTTTACAAAACCTTGTAGATGGCCCATATTTTTTTGAAGGACATCCCCAGTAAAACGCCTGGTCCAAATTCGAACCAGCAGGGAAGAATTTTTAAGGAAAAAATCTGCTTGAACCGTTTAACTGAGCTAAAAGTTATTTTTGTATCCTCGTCCAAGAAAGAGGCCGGTCATTTTAGATATAAATTAAAGAGAAAATATTGCTGAAGGCGGATTGTTCACCTGTAAAATCTCATCTCAAATCATTAAAGTTTGGCAAAGCTGTGTAAACAACTGAGGCTAAGAAACATCCAGCAGCTTTAAAACCCGATACTGTACTGCAGATATTCACAGGCAATTACATCACGTCAAAATAAAAAGTTTTAGCTAATATTAAGAAAATTTATGATTAGAACGGGCCAGAATTGAACTCAGTGCCTTGTGTAAATGTAGATATGATTTGCCTTTCGTTATGGTTACCAACTTTTTTGCTTTTTTTTTTGCAAATACCCCATCTTGAATCTTGTCGAGCATTAAGTGGTAAGAGGGGAATAGCCTGAATAAAGGATGTGCTATCAGATGTTTATGCTGCCCCTGAGAAACACTCCACAGTTCACTGTCAGTGGTATCTCGGGACTCTTTCTCAGGAATGTAATAAGGCAGATACACGCTGAAATTCAGAATGTATTTGTTTTGGACCTCGGAGATCTGGAGCTCTGTGATTCACTGCAAAAGCAAAGCTGTCCCAAAAACTGACCTGAAGAAACTTTTGGCACGTTTTGGTGAAGTCCTGGAAGTTCAGAATAGCAGAGGTGAGAGGCAGCTTTCATCTGCTAAACCATCTGTGCTTTTTTTTTTAAAAAAAAAATCCAAACTGTGTAATTTATATCGAACCTAATGAATTTTGAAAACCTTAATTGTTTCTTGCTCTTTTTTTGCAGTCGTTGCAATCCTTTTGCCCCACAAAAAATGGCTTTGCTCAACTGGCCAAAACAAACCAATTCTGTTGTATTCTGACACCAAGAACACAAAAACAAAGTGAACAGAAGTCAGATTTTCTTCAGTGAGCTAACTGAGAGGAGCATTTAAAATGGTGTTCCAAATAATACCTCATAATTACAATGGAAGTGATGAGCGCCCATAATCATGCCTCACAGCTATGTTTGCTAATAAGAAGGCAAAGCTAGACGAGTGTTGTGATGCTTTTTAGATAATTTTTAGTGTAGTCTCCCGTTTTCAGACCAGCTGGAGCTGCAGCAAACAACCTTCCCTGCCTCCAATATAAATAGACTGAGATGCACTGACCTCTGACCCTGTTTTGCTTTATTAGTTTATCTTTAAGGTCCCTTCCAACCCAAATATTCCGTGGTTCCGTGGCGGTGGCATCAGCAAGCGTGGGTTTGTTGCCATCTTTTGGATGCTGCTGCATCTTTTCCTCTCTCAGCTCACAAAGATAAGGTAATGATGGGGTAAGTTTTTGCTCTCGTATTTGCCAGATTCTGCACTGCATTGGTATTTAACTCTGAACTTCATATAGAGTGTTAGCGAGTTCTCCTCAGGGTTTAGTTAAACAAAATGATCCTTTCCCAGCCCCAGAACCAAGGAAAAAAGTTGCAGCTTCAGGCCCAGAAAGTGCAAACAACGGGGAACTGAGGAGAAACTGGGAGTGATGCCTTGGGAAGGCTGGAAACAGAGACTGGACAGAGGTAAGAGAATAAAGTAGATATTTATTAAAAGGCCTTTAAGGACACACCTTGGGCAGGACAAGAGCCTGGCCAGGGCTACACCCAAGGAGGACCCAAAATGGACACAAAATGGACAAACGGTCACAAGATCTCACACTTTGATAAGTTTTGGTCCATTTGCATATTGGGGTTTAATTGTCCAGTTCCAGCTCCAGGTTGTGAGGTCCCATCCTTCTTGTTTTCTCTCTTCAGCCCACCCTTGTTTGTGCTTTTGGGCCTGAAAACTTGTCCCAGTTGTCCTTGGTCTTCATCAGGAAAAGGATTTGTTTTGTGTCTCTGCTGTGTGCAGAGCTGAGTGACACTGACTGTGAGCTCAGAGCTGCACCCCTGGGCAGCCCAGAACCTGAAATACAGGAAAGATAAAACTTCAGGCATCATCAGGATGGGACTGCATCACATTACACCTGAAGCTGTAACTGGACAATTAACCCCAATATGGAAATGGACCAAAACTTATACAAGTGTGAAAACTCACGACCCATTATCCATCCTGGGAGGAGTCACACTCTCGTACTGGCCAAGGTGTCTCCTTTGGAGACCTTTTAATAACCCCCCTACTTTATTCCTTTAACTCTGTCTATCCTCTGTTCCAGGCAGCAGTCTGTTGAAGCTGGAAGCTTCCCAGCCCTACTCCTGCTCTGGTGTGAGCCCTGCCTTGCATCCTCCGAGCGCTTTTAGTGCCATTCCTGGAACTCTGGTGTCTGGGGAGCAGCATTTGAGCCTCTCACGGCATCAGCATGCTGACAGGGAGGTAATGCATGGAAAGCATTTGACCTCCTGCCGGCTCCTGCGGCCGGGAGGGCTCTGATCTCATTTGCAGCAGCACAAATCCAGAGTAGCTACGCTAAGCACATTAAATTTAGTGGAGTTACTCTTGAGTTTATGGTTCTGCACCTGGTGCATGGGGGATGTCACCGGCAGCCTTTCCGTGAGGGAAGGGGGGTAATGAAGGCGACTTGCAAATGAAAGGATGAAAAGCGTTCCCAACAACGGGACTTTTGCAGGGATGTGAAATTTACTGGGAGCCGCTGCAGGCTGAGCTTTGTTTAAAACCAGCTCACGCCTTTGTTGCTGGAAATGTGGAATTAGGGATCTACAGGCAATGTGGTTTTGAGACGTTTCAAAGGCTACCTGGGGCCTGCCTGGAAGGAATGGTTCCTCAGAGCAGTTTGGAGAAAGGTGAAGTATGGGGAAGGCTGAGCTTTTACTTTCTCGTTTTCCCTTTTTTTAATTGAAGAAGGGAGGAAAGATGGGTCACCAAAAAAAGCCCAAAATAAAAGAGAAGAGGAGAATGAAAACTAAAGCAATTTTTTAAAATTAGTTGGAGGAATTAAACAGTAACAGTTGCCACATTTAAAAAATTTTCTCTCTGCATGTGTAGAACACCAGTGAAAGATCCACCACGCATTTCAGTTGGGGGTCACCTCCAGCCTCCAAATCCAAAATTACCAACCAGCCTTAATACTGGGGAGTCATTTAATTTTTTCCAAACATGCACAGAAAATTCTAAATATCTGGGAACGAAAGACTTTGTGTGCAGCTTTCCCAGCCTGAGTCCCAAGAATTCCAGAGAACCTGTGCTTTCCTGATGGCAGATGCAGTGAGAAACATGAATAATGGGGTTGAGGAGCCTGGCCCAGGCACTGGATGCCCCTCAGAGATGGGAAAAGAAACTTCCTTTTAATTTGGGGTGGGGAATGCTGCTGGGAAAGGAAACGTGGAGGGCAAAGTTGGAGTTACCTGCTGAGGGCTGGAAGGATCTTCTCTCCTTCATCGAGGCCAGACTCTCCTGCCCACACGCAGACACCACCAGGAGAATGAAGGGCTGTGGATAGAGACCAGCCCTCCGTGTGCTTCCTCTCCTCACAAGGTGCCTGTCTGCAGCAAAAAGAAAGCCCTGAAAGTGCCTATTTTCCTCTGTTTCACGTTTCCTTTTTCCTTCCAAGCTGTGTCTGTGGTCAGCCACTCTGTGAGTTGATTTTCCCCTCCACACCTCACCACGAGGTTTGATTTTGGAGCAGGCAGGGTCCTCTCTGCCCTCTGCATGTGCCTCATTCCAGAGGTGCTTAAAGCCTCTCATTTGCTGTTATCAGACTTAATTTGGGCAAAAATGCCACGGATTACACCTTCCTTCCAGGGCTTGGTTGTCAAATAGCTTTAAATCACGAGCCAATTTGTCACTTCACTTCTGATTCCTGGAAAATCCTCGCTGAGCTTTAGGACTCGGCGAGTCTGGGGAATGCACAACTGGGATTTTCACACACGTGCTATTGCTTTCCACCCAGGGGGAAACCCAGAGCTGGTGAAAAATCTGAGGCTGTTAGGAATTTCTGGAGCTCCTTCTGCATTTCCTTGCTGGTCCCAGGCTAGAAGCATCCTGCTGAAAGTGATGCAGGTGTCCAGGGGGAAAAGGGGCGTGACTGGAAAATATTTCCTGAGTGCAAAGGTAGGAGCAGGATTCCTCTATCCCATGGGATGTCCTGCTGGGCAGCACTGGGACAAGGAGGCAAACATTAACTTGCAATAATCAAGTGTGTGACAATCAGAAGGAGTTTGCTGTACCAGCCCTGTTTGTCTGAGTTTGCTCTCAAAGTGGATTTGACAAGGCTGGAAGATGGTGTTGCACACCAGAGCTGCTGTTTGCTCCCCGTGCAGAGATCTGCAGCAGCTGCCAAAGCCCCCACCAGCTCGGGGCAGGGGGAAATTTCTTCCATGTGCTGGTTTGTCGGGTCCTGCAGCACAGAACGTGTCAGAGACTGGGAATTGTTCTGCTGCCAGAGGGTTTGGTGGCTCCTGTGCTCAGTGGGATTTTAATGGGACTCTCAGAAATGAGGGGTGTCTGAGCTGAGCAGTCCTTCGTGGTTTTTTTTACCAGGTTGATGTAATACCCTTGCCCTAATTTATTGATACAGTCATGTTTCTCATGAAATAAAAGAAAGCAAAATAAAATAAAATAAAATAAAACAAAACAAAATAAAATAAAATAAAATTAACTGAAATGAATTAAACTAAAATTAAACTAAAAATATTAAAATAATTAAAAATTTAAATATTAAAATAAAAATAATAAAATAAAATACTGAAATAAAAACAAGATAAAATAAAATCATAAATAATTAAAACAAAATTGAATAAAATGAAATCTTAACATAAAACAATAATGAAAAGATAAAATAAAATAATATAATAAATAAAAATAAAACAGAATAAATGCTGATTTACCAGTGGCCTTTCAATGATGAGGCTGAGGGTCTGGAGCAGCCCTCCAAACCTTAGTGTGCCCTTCAGNCTGAAATAAAAACAAGATAAAATAAAATCATAAATAATTAAAACAAAATTGAATAAAATGAAATCTTAACATAAAACAATAATGAAAAGATAAAATAAAATAAGAAAATAAACCAAAACAGAATAAATGGTGATTTACCAGCAGCCTTTCAATGGTGAGGCTGAGGCAGGGGGTCTGGAGCTGCCATCCAAACCTTAGTGTGCCCTTCAGAGAGGAGACAGGATTCTTCAACAGAAAATAGTGTTTGTCTCTGCCTTCGCTCTGTGACTGCTGACCTGACTTCCTGAACATTCACCTGATGGTGATGGACAGGAAACAACCCCACTGGTCAGACCAGAAACAGTCCAGGCTGGATTAAAGCATCTCTAATTCTGAAAACTGAATTTATCACGAGGTGCTTTAATGCAAAGTGTATTAGGAACAAACCAGCCTGAGATGTCCCAGCTTCATTTCTTCCAGGAGGTCCTGCAGGGTTGATTTAAGGACATGGTTGAAGCAGTTCCCTCAAGGACACTGTGAGCTGGCCCAAACCCAAAATCTCAGGCAGCACTGAAGGTGTGCATGACTGTGACCACGTGGATTATCTTTCCTTTTTTGTGGAACCTGTGGCTTAGCTCGGGTGGGACAAAGCTCCAGAGCCCCTCCAGGGGTGCTCAGGCATTGTCAGGAGGGGCTCCCACCCTGTCAGCAGCCTGGAGAGGCTGAGCTTCAGCTGATGCCCAATTAGCTGATTATCCCAAAGGGAATTGAAAATGAAGGTTATCTTTCAACTTGTGATGAGCTTCCAAATAAATATTCAACATGCATTTAATAAGACAGTTTTTATGCATTATTTAAGTATCAATTGATGGGTGGAAGACGAAAAGACTGCGCTGCTGATGCTGGGGTTTGAAAGGCAAGAGGAGAAATGTGGTGAGTGAGGTCTTAAAGGAGATTTGCATCTCTCATTTTATTGGAATCTTATTTACACAGTAATCATGAAAAGAATTTCAGGAATAATTCCTTTCTGCATTTTGGTTGGTTGGGAATATTTTTTTTTGTTTTTAAAACACTCGTAGCAAGGGCATGAGATTAGAGAACAGGGGATGTCTGAGGTGCTCCAGCCTCCACCTCAGGGCAAGATCAGCTCTCCTGGGGCCAGGGCAGAACTTGTCCCTTGGAGTTTTGTGCCTGGATCAGAGAGAAGGATGGGTTCACGTCATGGTTCATGTCTGTGGTTAAATCTTTTCCCTTGAGCTTGGAATGTTTGAGTCTCCTCTTCTGGTGTGTTTCAGTGATGCCTTGGGAAGGCTGAGCTGGAACAGAGACTGGACAGAGCTGGAGAATAAAGTAGAGATTTATTAAAAGGCCTCTAGGACACACCTTGGGCAGGACAAGAGCCTGGACAGGGCTACACCCAAAATGGTCACAAAATGGACAGCAGGTCATGAGGTCTCACACTTTTATAAGTTTTGGTCCATTTGCATCTTGAGGTTTAATTGTCCAATTCCAGCTCCAGGTTGTGAGGTCCCATCCTTCTTGTTCCTCCCTTCCATCCACCCTGAAAGCTTGTCCCAGTTGTCCTTGGTCCTTCAGCAGGAAAAGGATTTGTTTTGTGTCCCTGCTGTGTGCAGAGCTGCGTGACACTGACTGTGAGCTCAGAGCTGCACCCCTGGGCACCACAGAACCTCAAATACAGGAAAGATAAAACTTAAGGCATCATCAGGATGGACGTTGCTGGGGCAGAACTCCTCTCTGAGGAGTGAAACTGCTGCTGCAGGACAACCCAGTGGGATAACCAAGAGGAGAATGAAACCCCCAGCCCTGGGAGATGCCACTTGGTTAACTGAACAAATGAATAAATAAATTGAATTAGAACCTTCGGAAAAACCAAAACACGTAAATACACGCAGCCATGAAGCAGAAATGCAAGTTTAACTTTAAATAAGTAAATAAATAAATAAATGGACCTGTGACCTCTGAGACAGGGGTGAGAACGAGGAGGAGAGGAGGGAAGTGGGTTTTCTTCCTGAGTGTTTCTGCCTCCTCAGTGCCCCGTTGTTTGGCTGCCCGGTGGGACTCAGCTCCTCAGGGCAGTGCAGGGAAGGCTCTGTTTTCCCTAACACCCCGTGGTATTCCAAATATTATTTCCAAATATTGTTTTATGCACCTTTTTTTTTGGTAAGAAAAGGCGCTAAAACAAAAGGTACTAAAAATAAAAAAAAACAGAAGGCCTGTCGTGATTTGTGGGGCTTCCTTTTTCTGCTCTCCCTTTTAAGTGAATTTGTTAATCTAGTCGGGATTATTTGTCTTTGCTCCTACAAAATGTTTTTTTCCCTCCAAAGGAAAAACTGTCAATGTATTATTAAAGGGAGGTCAGATCCCAGTGACCTTTTCCTTGTTGGTTCAATGTTTGTAGAGAAAACACGAAGAGGGGGTTTTGTTAAAGGATGCTGTTGAGAAATAAGAAGTTGGGCTCAATTTGCCGTTTCCCTTCAATTTTCTACTTTTCCCTCCCTCTTTGACTCCTCAGTGCAACATGACCTATTTTCTGTATGTACGCATTTTCCCAGTCTAATTTATCTAGTAGTGAGCATTTGCATTTTCATTACTTTTAAGAAAGATTGCATCTCCATTTTAATTGGAAAAATCACCTGTTTTATTTGGAATATAAATAATTGTCAAATGTTTTCACTGATGGTTATGGAGATTTGTTTTAAAGCTTTTATTTTGCATCTGATATTTTGGTGCTTCCTTTAATTTGGTGCACGCAACCATATTTCTTAATATCTTTAAATGATCTCAAGCATATCAAAAAGGTAGATTTTTCAAAACAGCTCAGAACTAGAGCTCTAAATAATTGATTTCCACTTTTAGTTGTTAAACTAAAAAAAATGTTTCTTAATTTCCTTCTGATAGCGCTACGAGGAAGATCATTCAGCAGAACAAATAGGAGGCCCTACATGTTTGGTTTGATTCATTTGGCTTCAGCTGCATGCTCTGAGACTATTTAAATCCCTCCTTAAAAATTAAATGCTGACGACGTTTCTGAAACAATTGCACGGGAAGGAATAAATATTTCAAAATATTTTTAAGATTCTAAGCAGAAATTTTTTTTTTCTCTTTGCTCAAATATGACCATTTTTCCCTCCCTTAAAGAAGCTTTGGTCTCTTCCTTACCACGTAGTAGTTACTATGAGGTGGTTCCTTTTCCTAGTTCCTGTAGGTTCCTTAAAATAACATCGAAGAAAAGGGTGCCTCTGGAAGGTGATTGAGCCCTTCCTCTAATAACCATAAGGATTAAACAACATTATTTACTAAATAATGTAACCTAAATGATGTCATTTCATATATTTAAGGGAAAGGACAAACCTGTAGATGCGCTCTGTTAAGCTCAGCTTTTATTGTGCAGTGTTTAAAGAGGCCCACTTGCACGTTTAGGGTGTGAATGCAGTGTGCCACGCAGCAGAGGCATCAGGAAGCTGTGGGGCTGCTCAGGGAAAGGCATTAACACCAGGAGCGATATGTAGATCAGTCGATATTAACAGCCACATTCATTTAGGTGAAGCTGATGAGCCAGCACAGGAGGTTCCTGCTCAGAGCCAGCCCCGTGCAGCGACCTTGGCAGGGGCCAGGGGAGGTCACACGGTGAAATACGGGTCACACTGCTCAGGGCTGCTGATGCTTTTAGGGTGCTGCAGGTCTGTATCGATACCAGAGCTCCACTGAAGCCCGGCTGTCACCGGTAAGGGACACGAAAGAACCACACCACTCAGGTTCAGAGGTGAGCAGAGAAAAGAAAGAGTTTATTATCATTTTAGGACTTAAATAGAATTTGGGATTTGATCAAGGATTGGTAGACGAAAGGAACACCTCTCTGACCCCAGTGGTCAGTTCACCAGTCCATCACAGACTGGTATGAAAACAATCTACTTGTTTATGGTACATTCGTGAGAGACTCCACTAGAAATATGTAAATAGTCATCAGAAGGCTAAAGAACAGGGCGACACCCGGCAGCCTAACAGGTTCCTTCCTCTTTCGCTGTTTCTGCTGGGTACCCCAAAACACCACGTTGTGTTTTCTCTGGTGCTGGCAGTTCAGGAGTGGGTGAGCCGATTCTCGCAGGAAATGAGGTTCAGACAGCTGAAGGCATGGTGGGGAGTATTTAAACACGAGGTGTCGTGGCAAGTTTGCTGCTCGTTTTGGAAGAAGGACCGACAGTGTTTTGATTATCTGTGAGCACGCTAAGCTGACTCAGTGTAATGTAATTAATGAGGCCACCTTCCATTAGAGGACAGTGGGAAGAGCTCTTGGTAATTACCTCACAGGCATCAGAGAAATATCGCTGAAGCAGGAGCTCAGATGATCCCCGTGCTGCAGGAGCTGGTGCTGTGACTGAGGCAGCACAGGGGGAGCAGATGGAGCTGCTGCTGCCTGCCCAGGGCATGATCCCCGTGGGCTTTGCTGGCTCAAGGAGCAGATATTTGCCCACACCAACACCGCCCCTCTGCACTGCCCGTGTTTCCTGGCACCTCTGAGGACAGCCTGGGCATCTGAGGACAGCCTGGGCTCATCCTGAGTGAGGATGTGCTTGGTGGGCAGTTCTGATCTTTGCAGTTCAGGAAGTGCTGGGATGTCACACAGGGTGTTGAATACAGAGAAAAGTGCTGGTTCCCCTCTCTGCCAAACACTGGGGGGAAGTCCAGCTATTTTATCAACTTGCCTCAATCTCCCCATAACTGAACTTACAAATGAAGTGGCCTGGGAGACCCTCTTTATTATTTGTTCAGGGACATGGACATGGAGAGCTGGAAACATCCAAAGCCTTATCTAGCCTGACCTGCTGTGCACAGCAGACTATAAACTGCTGTCCATTAACCTCAGCACTGAGGTCATTAACTCATTTCTGGCTGAAACATCTTTTCCACTCTCGTTCTGAAGAGACCACGAGGTGGACAACCCACCATTACCCTCAACAGCTTCTTTTAATGTCCAGCCCGTGTCTGCAGCTAAAGCAGGGATTATTCCTGCTGCTCCTGCAGTGTCTGGTCCGTGCCTCACTGCAGTTTGCAGCCTGCACACGTGGAGCTCTGGGCTCAGCTGGAAGGTCCCTGTAGGTCAGGAGGGAGGTGGTGTGGGTTGAGGGGATGGATGCAGAGAGCTTGAGGGGTGGGGGTCAGGTTGCAGGATCCTGACCACGTTTTTGAGCAGCCCTTGGTGCTGGGTTTGTTGGAGGGCTCAGTGCTGCAGGCCCAGGGGATTTCAGGGGCGCTGGCAGAGCGGGATGAGACCCTGGGAATCACTGGAGCTCTGCAGAGGATGGCAGCTCCCTTCCCTGCCTGAGTCAGCAGGCTGCTGATGGCTCGCCTTAATCAAACTAGATGAGAAACTGTGGTGTTCCCCCAGGCTTTGCCTGGCTGCAGGGCTTCTCTTTGTTATCACAAGCCTAAATTCACTCACAGAATCATCCGGCTTCTTATTTATCTGCTTCCTCGTGCTCCATAATTAGAACTGCTGCTGAGACACCGCAGCCTGCATTGGGAGACCACCAGCACAGTCTGTGGGGAAACATAAAAACCCCTCCATGCAGGAATGTTCTGTCAGCAGAGCGGCCCTGGGAGTCAGGGAAGAGATTTGCCTTTCTTGGGGCTGAACAAACACGGTGAGGCACAGCCTGAGCAAAGGGGCAGCAGCCCACTGGCTCCAGCCAGGAGATCCATATTTCACTGGGGAAAAACTGTGGGGGAATATTGTGACAGGGAGCCTGGAAGTTGGAGGCAGCCTCGTGAACAGCTTTGGATGGACCATCTCTATTTTCAGGGTGCTTTTTTTTTTGGAGCTTGTCATTTTTAGGGGCATTGATTTTAATGTGTTTTCTTTGGCCGGCGATTCGACACCGAAGGAATTGGCTCCAGGGAGGAATGGCATTCCTTGGATTTTCACCTCAGCATGCCTTGACTGGGAGCTCCAGCTGCCAGTGGTACCCAGAGAGAGTTTTGTTGACGAAAACCGTTCCTTGGACCCCTCTCCCATGGAAGTGCTGAAATAATGAGCCATTTGTTTGGAGAGTTCTCCTCCTCCCCGTGGACAGGTGCCACTTTGAGTGAAACCATCTCAAACAGCACACACAGCTCGCAGCCCTTCCTCACGGCAAGGAAGAGACTGCAGAGCTCCCTGACAGAGTGGGGATCGCCAGACATTCACGGGCTGATGGGTGACTGAGATCAGTGAATGTTCACAACTGGCTGCTCGGGAAAGCCTTGGAGGAGCTACGGGGACTGGGATTTCCTTCGTGGGATCACAGAATCATTAAAGGCTGGGAAAGCCCTCCAAGATCATCGAGTCCAACCATTAACCTACACTGCCAGAGTCACCAATAAATCATGTCCCTAAGCACCACATCCAAACATTTTTTGGACACTTCCAGGGACGGTGATTCTGTGGGCAGCCCGTTCCAACGCCACCCTCCTCACACCCCTCAATTTTTTTTGCATCTGAGGCAATTTCAGCGGGCAAAGCACAAAGCTTATGACCCCCCAAACAGCATGGTGGCTTTTGCTCTCCTGGGTACGGGCTGGAGGATAACTCAGCTGTCGTGGGATGAGCTAAGGGCTGGAGTGAGGGTCAGGCTTAAAGAGCTCAGGCTGTTTGGCTTGCTGAAAAGGAATTTTGGCGGCAGTGTGGTAGGTAATGGTGGGTAATTCCCTGCACCAGAAGATGATCTAGTGGATGGATGTTGAAGTTAGGTTGGAAGGACAACTGTGGAGCAACACACTAATTACCCAGTGGAGCAGCTGACCAGGACAAGAAGGAAATTAATTCTAGCTCGGATGCCTCACCTCAGACCTGGATATCCTCCTGAAAGGCATGATCTTGTTCAGCTGTGTGTGAGCTGGATAACATTACACACCAATGGGAAAAAACAAACTGGAAAACGTTGTCCTGGATCTTTTCACACACTGGGCAGCTTTCCCTCGTGTCACTGAGCTCACCACAGACACAGTTATTTCACCTTTGAAAGGAGCTGCTCTGGGCTCTGCACCTTTTGAGTTACTTTAATGGCAGTGCAGGGTGCTGGGTTTACACTCCTTAAATGGGGAGACCTGGTTACCTGTTGAAAGGTTTTTTCCCTGGAAAACAGAATAATATTGGGACAACTGAAATGTTTCATTTTACCCCAACACTGTGCTTGGGCCTTGGGATTATTTGTCTTCAAACACGGCCGGCAAGCAAAAATTTCACTTTGAAAGGAAACAGCGAAAAGCCTGGTTCTGAGAATTGGCAAAATGATGGTTGTCAGGTCTGTGCTGGGTGTCCCCTTCTCTCCCCTGCAGCTGGAGCTGGAGGGTGCTGCTGGATCTCCCAGAGCAGCCGAGGCAGTGATGCTCCCAAGGGACCCGGTGCTGTGGTTTGTGTTGCAAACTGTTCCAAGCTGTGGAGAGAAACTCGAGGTGTGTGGGCAGCCAGTGTGGCCATCAGTGCACCCAACACTTGCCTGTGGCCATTCCTGGTGGGAACAAGCCTTAGGTTCACGGGGCAGGACTGTCTGCAGCCCACATTGCAGGGATGTGAGGCAGCATGAGACCAAAGGGCATTTCTGTGCCTCGTGTGCTGTCTTACTCCTACAAGGCAAGGTGGAACGGGGAATCACAGTCAGATAGCTGTGGCACAACGTGGTGTTTTCCCCCTTTCTCTTTGCTCATCAGCTTCGTAGCTGGGGCTCTGTGCCTCATTCTTGCTGAAAGCTGCAGAGCTCTGCTGGTGCTGGGCAGCTGCTGTGGCAGTTCTGGGCTGCAGGTCAGCATAAAGGGATTTGGACAGCACAGCTCCATCTGAGGGGCTGTCTTGTTAATTCTGCTTTATTGGACGGCCCCTGGAAGCAGTTTTCCTGAGCTATCACAAGGGTTGGTAATAAATCTTAATGAGGTACCCCTGCTATGATTAATCATTCGTTTCTCGAGCAGAATCGTGGCTCGTGTTCCTCGGGGAAAGGGGAAGGAACCTCAAACCCTGCATCAGGGCAGTGTCAGTGGTTACCTAGCTGTTTACTACCCAGCCAGAAAACGTTGCAGCAGCCTCACCCCAAATCCCCAGGACATGTCTGCTGTTTGTAAAAGTCAGTGTTTGCTGCCCAAGGCAAGCAACAGCTTTTGAATGAGCTGCTTTGTTTTGAACCAGGCTGTTCTTCCCTCTCCCTGCCTCTCGTGTTGTAAAGGATCCGGGAGGGATTTGCAACCAAGTCGAGAGAAAAGGTGACGGAGCCAGAGGTAAAGCCCATCTGAGCAAATGCTGCCTTCACTCTGTTGGTGGGGTTTTTTTTTTTTCAGGAAAAAATTCCTCACTGAAAGAGTGATTGGGCACTGGAATTGCCTGCCCAGGGAGAGGAAGGAACCTCTAAAAGGGTGTTATAAGGGCTGTGCTGGTAAAATCCAGGTTGGATAAAACTCCAAGGACAAGAGATTCAGCTACAGCAATCTGCATTGCTTAGCTAAATGGATCCAAGACACAAAATTATCTTAATCCAGGCAATTTTTTGTAATACTATGAGTGGGTTAAACCTGTAGGATGGCAAAGATTCATCTCATTAAACGTGGGCACTCAGCTGTGGCATCTAAGGCAGAGCATCACTGCCCTCAGCAGTGGAGGAAGAGAGGAGTGACCAGGGATGAGCTGGGTTTCAGTGATCCCACTGCTTTGGTAGCTGCTAGCTGAGAGTTGGGGCTTCTTTTCCTTGGGCATGAAAATGTCCCACCAGGCCTGGGAACTTGGTAGTACCTCGTGCTGCAGTTTCAAACCTGTTCCGTTTTTTGAGGCAAACAGGCTGAGGCAGTTGCAGTAACACACTGCAAAGGACCAGGGAAATATTCCTATTCCCTGTGGAATAACTCTGCTCCTTGGATGCCAGGGGAGGAGCTCTTTTGGTGATGCTGGAGCAGAGCTGTAAGGTTCAGGCTCAGGAACCTGGTGCAGATAAATGAGGCCACAACAGAGGAAGCAAAGCGTTGTCAGACCTAAGTCAGACCCCCTGAATTTGTCTGGCAGAGCTGCTGCTGAGGCCAGCGAGCCCCAGGCTGAACCTGCAGCCTCACCAACGTGAGAGGCAATATTCCCATCATCTTTTTGCCCCCCACGCTTTTTAATGCGCAGCTGGATCTTTCCCAGTGATCCCATTAAGGCTCTTCAGGGAACTACAGGGAAATTATGTTAAGAAGATAATTGCAGGGGAGCCTGGATGAAAAGGAAGGTCAAGAACAATTTGAGGAGTCGGGGAATGACTTCAGTCAGCTGAAGAGGTGTCATAAGGTCTCTGTTCCCTCCAAGATGTTTCCTCACTGCCCTGGGTGTAACTTCAGCTGCAGCTTTGTACTTGCTCCTGTTTTTCACTAACGTCCTGGCACAGAAACCTCTCCTTGCTGTGTGTGCACCAGGTACTGGCAGAGGTGGAGTTAGCTGAAAACAGTCGGATCATAGGATTTAGAGACAGATGGGACCTTTCCCATTCTATTTCTTTTCTTTTTTTTATGATTAGCTCACAACGCAACATGCGAGGCAGTCACGTATTTCATATTCACACGACAAATTGCGCGTCTCGTACGAAATAGCTCGTTTCCTTCCCTGAGATCGAGTGTGAGTTTCCATCTGGAATACATAATGTGGCTCCCATATGTACAAACAGACACTTGTTACTGGTATCAAAGCAGGGACGACGTTTGGGATGATCATGTGCTGTGGAAGTGTCTGCCTGGTGAGCGCATGAGAGCCGGCAGGTGATTCACACGCCCTGTGACAGAGACCCAGCTCAGGGGTGGGGCTTGGAGCACAGCAGGGCCTCTGATTTTCTGGTTACGGAGATAGAATTGAAGACCTCCCATGCTGGAGTGGGCTGGAGTGTCTGAAGTCTAGTCTGAAGTCCAGGAAGAAAAGGTCAAACCTGCTTTTCAGATGGAAAATGTTTGAATTCTCGTTTTCCAAAGCTCATCTTAGGTGGGCGCTGAGCACCTGCTTGTGCAGAGGTGATGATTGTGTCCTGGACAGTGGGCTCAGGTCCTTGTTCTCACCCTTACCCTCCCCTGAGGTGCATCATCCCCATCCTGGGCCAGCCCACCACGTGTGTCTGTCCCAAACTGCTGTGGGCTGGTGCTGTAGGACTGTTTTGGGCGTGTCTCACCAGAGCCCTGATGTTTGGGGGTGTGGTGGAGTCACCTTGGCTGAGCATCAGGGGCCCACCAAAGCTGTTCCATCCTCTTCTGGGCAGGGGAGAGAAGACAGAACAAAAGGCTTCTGAGTCAGGATAAGGGCAGGAAAAGGTCACTCAGCAACTGCCATCAGGGGCAACACACCTGACACGGAGGAAATTATTTTAATTTGTTGCCAATCAAATCAGAGTAGGATAATGAGAAATAAACCCAGATCTAAAAGACCTTCCCCTACCTCTGCCTTCTTCCTGGCCTCAACTTCAGTCCCAAATTCTTTCATTCTCCTTCCTCCTGCTCCAGCAGCACAAGGGGATGGGGAATGGGGGCTGTGGTCAGTTACAAGTTTTCAGGCCCAAAAGCACAAACAAGGGTGGGCTGAAGAGAGAAAACAAGAAGGATGGGACCTCACAACCTGAAGCTGTAAGTGGACAGTTAAACCCCGATACATAAATGAACCAAAACATAAAAGTGTGAGACTTCGTGACCATTTGTCCATTTTGTGACCATTTTGGGTCCACCTTGAGTGTAGCCCTGGCCAGGCTCTTGTCCTGCCCAAGGTGTGTCCTAGAGGCCTTTTAATAAATCTCTACTTTATTCTCCAGCTCTGTCCAGTCTCTGTTCCAGCTCAGCCTTCCCAAGGCATCACCTCCAGGGATGCAGGTGAATCTTTGGACCCCCTGGCCTTGCATGGGCTGCAGGAGCACAGCTGCCTCACCACGAGCTGCAGGGGAATCTCAGCTCCAGGGCCTGGAGCAGCTCCTGCCCCTTCCCCTGCACTGCCCTGGGTGCCCACAGAGCTAAAATGTTCGTCCCTTGATGAATCTCTTATCCCAGAAGTGCTTCCACCCTCGTTGATGGGCTCAGCCTTGACCAGTGGCGGGTCCATCCTGCAGCCAGCTGGGGTTGGCTCATTCGGACACGGGGGAAGCTTCCAGCAGCTTCTCAGAGCAGCCTCTTCTGTAGCCCCCACACCACCAAAACCTTTCCAGGCAAGCCCAGCACAGGTACCTCAGTGGGGCAGCATCAGTGCTGAGGCCGGGGAGAGTTTCTGCTGCTTTTGCCTCCAAGCCAGCCAGACAGTCTGGCCTTGCTGCAAGACAAAGGTGCCCCGCCACTAATTTAACATCTTAGTTTCTGGTTAGTTTCCATTGCACATACAACATGTCACAGTTTTCACTTTTTTTTTAAAACTTATCATAGCCTCAAAGCCAGTTTCTGAAGGGTGACTGGGTTATTTATTGCACAGAGCAGTTTTCCGAGGAAATGGAAATGGCATCTGGCCTCCAAATGGAGACCACCTTCCCCCCCTCCAGGTCTTTAAGAGAACATGACAGTAATTGAGCAATAATGAAATGTGTTCGGGAGGAGTGTCGCAAAGTTCAGGGCGGCGTGGGAGGGTTATAAATCTGGGCTGGTTTTGGCTTGGAGGAAGAAATCCCGTTACAAACTCATTGGCTGCTGACACTGCGCTGCTCTCACCTTGCCCAGGATGCAGAGCTCACCTCAACGCCCTTCCCTTGCACCTGAGTGGAGGTGCTGCTGTCCCAGGCACAGCTCCTGTGCCTCCTGGGATCAAGCACGGGCTCTGCTCCCTGTGATGGGCTCTGGCCAGGTCTCTGTGTGTTGATGCTGCTGGGACAAACCTTCTTCCCACTGAGCTGCTCATTCCTGCAGCAAGAACCTTGGCCAAACCTTTAGAGGTGCAGTCACCCTTGTGTCTCAACAAAGTATTGAAGCTTTGGATTCTGTTTTATTCAGGCTGGCTTGTGGGTACTTAAATGGAGGCTTTTATCCATCTTCAGGGTCTTTTGTCCATTATTTGTGTCGTCTCTAATTTGTGACTCTCAGAAGAGATTGCCCTTTTCCTCTCCTCCTTCAAATGAGTGGTGGGTTTAGAAATAGATCAGGAGTTTCAAAGTCCAAGCTGGGAATCTTTGAGCAATGGAAAGTGTTTCTGACCTGGTAAATTCTGCTCTAAGATTTCAATAAGCTGCCTCCAGATTTCAGCCTAAAATCTGATGACTTGTCTCAGGAAATTCTACAGGCTGTTGCTACAAACAGTGGTGGAAAACGGGCATTTTCCAGTGGTGTTTGGTCTCTGTTTTACCTTCCTCTCTCAGGGCTGGATGGAGGTGTGTGTTTCCATGGTTGGCAGAGGTGTCTGAGTGGTGGGTTTGTGATGGTCAGAGACAACGATTTGCATCACAGACATCCATGTCTGAGATGATTTCAAGGCCTCCATCACCCATGCAGAGAAACAAGCACGTGGAAAGTAGGATTTACATGGTAGGAAAGTAGGATTTACGTGGTAGGAAAGTAGGATTTACATGGTCTGCCTTGCTCAGCTGGAGAGGAGAATGCAAATATTGAATAGAGTTACTGAAAAAATGATTTCTGATGTGGTGTAGGAGCATCGTCGGCCGAGGTTTGTGTCTTCATTAGTTTTTTACATCTATTGTAATTTCTTGATCCACGTGAAGAACAGCTTTTAGTGGACATAGACCAGAGTATTTTTGTTTGTATTTTGTTAGTAAAATGGTTGATATAAACCTAAATACTCGACTGCTTTTGAAATCCATCAAATCCATGGTGCCATCAAGGAAAGAAACCAGAAACTTCTGTTGTCTTCTTGACAATAGATGGAAAATAATGTGGTGCATCTCTTCCAAAGCTGTGCTCAGGCATCCTGCATTCAGGCAAAATAACTCAGAGACATGTAAGGAATCCAAAACTATTGGTCTGACTGAAATATCTTTTCTTCCTCTGGCATTGTGAATCCTGTGAACTCCTGTTTCTCCAATCAGTGGTTACAAAATACAGCCAAGTGTCTTTTGGAGTGAGTTGTGGAGGGACCACACATTTTAATTAATCGTGGTTACATATGTCTTAATAAATTTCTGCAAAAAGTGACGTTTTTAAGGAGATCTCGTGATAAAATTGCTCAGGAGGCAAAGTTAGGGTTTCCCAGTTTCACATTTAATTAACTTAGCCTGACTTTTATGGGGCTTTGTGTTATGCATTTTGGTCCTCAGTAAACAAATAGCAGAAAATTAAAGCAGAGCAACTGCCAATGAGCAGTAAATTTAATTGAAAAATAATGAGTTGCCATGGGGTGCTGTAGGGTTCTGCAAAGATAACGTTATTTATCCTGGAAAAGCTCCACTTGCATTTGTCAGGACATGAGATATATATATATAAGTGGAACAAAAGGAAAAAATACGACATTAGATAGGAAAGGGCTAAGGCCACATCCCTCATCCTGAATTTGGGGGCTGGAGTTTGGTGGAGTGAAAAACTGATTTCCTGCTCCCCGTGGCAGCTCAGTGCGATTTCCATCCGACTCATCCCTGAGCGAAATGTGGCGCCAGGGAGAGAAGAGGCTGGAGTTTGTAAGGTCCAGATGAGCAGGAAGGAAGATGAACATCAATGTCACAGGAGGGAGGGAACGGCGTGGAACGGTCTCTGTTCTAACAGTGGAACAAAAACCTGGATCTGAGCGCTCCCTCTGCTTTTCACGTCTATTTCAAAGGAAATTGAGTGTCTGGAAAAGAGCAGAGCGAGCCCTCCGACAAAGGTGCTGAATTAGGGCGGCAGTAAAATGTCTTAATCTCCGGTTAAAAAGATACATTTGTACCCCCAGGTTTGCTCCTCACTGTGGAACACTTGAAGCCCGGGGTGACTGAGCAGCTGGGTTTGCTGTGAGTTTGAGCAGCAGCAGAGTTTGAGCTCGTTCACTGGCAGTGTTCACCCACCCCACTGGTGGAGTGAGGGGTGTCACTCTGGATTTTCAGGGTTGTGCCTGGGGGTGAGGAGGGTGTCCCAGGCACCCCACTCAGCTGGGTGAGCCCCCCACGTCCCTGCACACCTTTCTTTGCCTGCACACGTGTGGGATTTGAAGCGTAGCAGCTCCTTTTCCACCACATCTGGTTTTTCCAAGCCCATCATTTCCCAGCACCGTGCTGCAAAACCCACCTTATTTACAGCCTTCCCATTTGGAGGGCTCACCAGACCCCAAGTTTGGCTGACATTTTCGGGTTCCTGCTTCTCATTTCGACCCATTCTTGCTTTATTTTTAGCTGTTATAAAATGACACATGTTTCCATCTTTTAGGTAATGAGATGCTTTCCACTTAATTCAATCACTAGTTAATTTGATCCTCTATTTAATTTGTTCCAAACGTCTGGAAGCAAAGTTCCGTGTCTTAAGTGTATGTATATATTACATATATAGCTCCCACCCTTCGCTCTGATCCTTCTCCTTCCTCTAAACAAGCCTTATAATTCAATCTCAGGCTACTGAAACTTGCCATTTAATTAATAAGAAAAGCCCCAAAATCAAAGCAAGCTAGAAGGAAAAGGTTTAAGGAACGAATCCTGGTCGTAAATGATGACTGTGACTTAAAGTTGCCTCGTGGACCACCTGCTGTTGGCTGATGGCTGTGCTCTAGGCTATCAAATCCATGACAGTGAAGTAATGGGAGTAAAGTTTTTTAGGAGAATGTTCAGAATAAATGTGAAGAGCCACTGTGTGGAACATAAAAATATGGTGTAGCAAAGTTTTACCTGTCACCCCAAGCCTTTGGAACTCAGAAATCAGCTGATGTTTGGGACTGGATCTGCTTTTGGCTGGCAGAGCTGTGTGTGTGTGCAGCAGGAGAAGCTGCCCCAGCCTCCTGGACACAAATGGAGCAGTTTCCTGCCCTGCTTCCCAGTTTGTTGCTCCTGTGATCACCTGATGGGGAGCACAGAGCCCAGGGTGACCAGGCACAGCAGGAACCCAGGGCTGTCCAGCCCTCTGGCCAGGTGGGTTTGTGCCATGGCTGCATTTTCACACATCCCGGCTGGAGCACCATCTCCTCTCCTCTCCTCTCCTCTCCCCCCC
>VXBN01009626.1:555393-599357 GCA_013397395.1 Sinosuthora webbiana
CCTCTCTCCTCTCCTCTCCTCTCCTCTCCTCTCCTCTCCTCTCCTCTCCTCTCCCTCGACTCTTTTCACCTGCATCTAAATCTCCCTCCTCTTCCCACCCCGGTGGAAGGCAAACCTAATAGAAAAAGCGGCGCTAATGATCATGACCCCACGACTATTTTATTTCCAATTGGCAGCCCATGCAAGCAGCCCTATTTTCTGTTCTAATAGGAAAGTTTATGATGTACCAAATTGCCCTGTAACAGCCTGTGCTGAGCTGCCTCCTGAAAGGTAAATGAGTTTGAAATTTTATGATCAGTTACTACGACTTTTTTTTTTGCCTATTCCATAAAAAGGAGAGGGGCGGGGGCGGAGGGGGGGGATGCATTAAAGGGTCCCTCAGGTTGCAAAATGAAGCTGCTGGCAGCCAGATGCTGCCTTTGGAGGGCTGCAGGTGGGAGCAGTGCTGGTCACAGCTGCCTGGCCTTGCCTGGGGGCTGTGTCCCCTCCTCGTGCTGGCTGTCACCTCCCCAGTGCACGGGGCTGCTCCACCTGAGGACTCACTTGGACGCTGATGGGGGGAAAGGATGTCGTGGCGGGGACAAAAGGGAGGGGTTTGGGGCAGCGCAGCCCAGGCATCGCCCTACACGTTATGGAGTGCCACCTCCTGGCTCGATGGGGATTGACTGGGACTCCCACAGCTCCACACCATCCACAGGGAATCCAGGCAGGTGCTCCTGCTGCCTTTAGGCTGGAGCCTGGCTCAGGAAATTACCCAGAGGCTGGCAGCAGCAGGGTATGGGACTGTTTAACACAGAGCTGCTCTCCTGCCTTGGTTGGGAAGAGCTCATTTGGCAGAATTTGTTTTTGTGTTAATTAGAGTGGTTGAGCCCTCACACAACCTGACCTGGGAGCAGCAGGACTCTGGGAAGTCCCGTTAGCATTTCCCAATGAGTTTTGCAGTGGAGAAGCACGGGGTGTGATCCAGGCAGGAAGTTTTCCATGGGCTGAAGGACGTCCACTTTATTTTAGTTGAAGTTAGGTGTCTAAATATTTTTCTGGCTCTTCATGATGGTGACTGCAAAGGCCAAACTTCAGTCATCTTGGTGTCTACTGGGCCACCAGCCCACATCTGCCTGGCTCATTTCAGTGGTTTTGGGAAATGTGGGAATCCTCCTTCACCTCCTTCAGAGAGAGCCTCCCACAGGCCTGAGGGGTGCTCTCCTCCCCCAGGGAGACCAGAGGAATCTCAACAGCAGAAAGAAATAAAAAGCAGATCCTCCAACTTTTGAAATTTCCTGCCGAGAGTGATGAAAGAAAGGGCAATGAATCCTCTGGATTCACTTACTGCCCAGCTTTCAGAGACAAGATTACTCACTCTTTCCCTGTGGGGAGGGGCAGAAATGAACATCAGGGGCTCTGACATGATTTGGGCAATTACCCACCCTAGCCTGGCTGTGTAAGGCTGGTGAACATCCTTTTTCAGTGATAGCTGTGCAGCTTCTGTGACAGATTTCCTGGCAGGGAGCTGGAGTGGAGCAGAGCCCTGCGTGCCCAGTGGTGACTCTTAACTCATCTCCTGCCTCAGTCCTTTACTCCAACCAACCAACACCCCGCTTTGGTTTCTTTTAAAGATTCCTGCTTATTATTGGTGGGTGAAATCTGGTCATGCTGTACTCTTTATTAGCCCAAAACTGAGGTCAGGCATGTTGGATTTCTTTCCCCAGTGCTTTTATAATATTTGTGTTAGCTGGGCAGCTAAGTGCTGTCAGATGTAGCGTCAATGGAGCTTGCTGCTGCTGAAATTTTTATGGTTTCATGCATTTTACAGCATCACCTGTCAGACTCCAGCAATCATGATGTCACCTGTAGTGGAATATATAAATTTGAATGGAGGAGAGTGGAGCTAAGGGGAGTTCTCCAGTAATCTGGGGTCCTTTCTCCCCTCCTCCTCCTCTGGTGGGGAGGCTGGGAGGTTTTAAGACATCCAAAAAAGAAGAGAATTGGTACCTTGTGATGGCCACTGATGGTCTCACCATGCCCAGGCAGCGTTTGGGCTCAGCCCAGTTTTAATGTCACTGCAGCTTGGATTTACCCTTTACAACCACGGTACCGAGTGAGATTTGGTGAAGGGAGTGTGATGAGTGTGAGTTGGCCAAGCCTAGCAGAGGTGTGAGCTGCACGGTGGGGGGAAGGAGGACAAATTCTCCCTGTGGTGTTGGGCACTGGGATGGGTCATACCCTCAGATGGCCCATGGTCTGCACGCTCCACTGACAGAGGGGTTCAGAGATGTCTGAAAACACCCAAGCACAGGCCAAGCAGCTCTGCTCTGCGTTTTTAGAAGCAGGAAAACGATTGTGTTTTATCCTGGCTCTCCTTGCTCGGTGTAGTCTTATCCCTGCAAACACTCCCTTAATTACGAATCAAACCAGCAATAAGATGTGGCTTAGCAGCCCTAGATGAAGACATGGAGCCCTACTGCTGAGCTGTAAACCCTCAGTAAAAATGGCTTAAGAGCAGACTGATTGGGTTTTAAGAGCTCTGTAACTGATACACATCTCACCGTATCGTTAGGCCTCAATAAATCTGTTTCTAATAATCGCTATTTGCTGAGGTTTCGCAGCTACGCCAGAGGTACGTATCTGTTACCTTGTGGTGCAGCCTCAATGAATGTGTTTTTGATAATCAATTGGTACTTCGATAATAAACAATAATTGCTTTATTATATATGAATTTGAGCAAGCTCTGCATTTCGGTTGTACTGAGATCACTGTCTATTTTTTTGGGTTTTTTTTGTTTTTTTTACTCTGAAGGAGCTTTTGCTGAGCAGCTCTTGGTACTAGCGTGTGCCAAACGTTACTGCTCCTTATAGAGCATTGCTGACTTCACCTGATTTATGGGTCATGGAAGTATTTCAGAGCTTTTTTTTCTGCCCCAAACTAAGCAGTGTGTCAGGAGCTCCCAGGCAATCTTTGTGGGAGGAGTGCTGCAGTCCCTCCTATGGATCATTAACTGGAAATGAACTTGGGGCCTTCAGATGTGAACACACTGCCTGCTGCCTATGACCCAGCCAGCCAACACTTTTAGTTGACAGCACAAGTAATAGAGGTATGGGATTCTAATCTTTTGCAGAAAAAAACACCCAGTAATCGAAGAGGAGAGTTGATTTCTTGCAGTGGCATTGAGGAATCTTAACTTTTTCCAGTGTCTCATCTCAGGTCTCCAGAGCCTGGTGGCTCCAATGGCTCAGACATCTCTGCTCAGCTGCCCTGAGTGCCCTCCCTGTGGTGGGTGTTGCTCTCCAAGAGCTCAGCAGCACTGGAGAGAGCTGCAGGGATTTCAGAAGCCTGTTCCATGGCCTCAAGTCAAATGCAGTGCTTGCTCGAGGGTCAGTGCCTTTTAGCACAGAAAACCTGAAATTTTCAGCCTCCAGGGTTCCAGCAGTACACCTGCTTCAAACAGTGCTTGCTTGTGTGCTTTCTATTGACAATAAACAACATTCCATTATTAAGCTCAAAACTTTCTCCTATCTTGCTAAGCCTATTTTTAAGCTCAAGATCTATCCTAGCCAAACCTAAGACTCAGACCATTGCTCCACGTCCTCGCTTGCCGCGCTATCGTAACATTTTCCTCCTTTCACACTCTGCAATTGCAGCTGATCCTAAACTCTAAATAATTCTGAATTCTGAATCCTAAATTCTAAATTTCTGCTCTTTCTGCTTCCACGGCTTTCTGAAAGCCTCCTTACCTTCAACATTCCCCACGGGCGCCGAGAGCCGCCGTGTGCGCGCCCGCGTCCCCCGCGCGCGGCCGGTGTCACATCCAATTAGGGCACTTCAAGCCCTAACGGGAGCAGAGTTCCCTGCCTCTAATTAGTCTGGTCAAAGGCAGGAATTCCCTTCTAGCTGGGGGAGCCTGCTCCCATGACAAGAAGATTAGTGGCCCCGGCCTGTGATTGTCGAGCTCGGTGGGTTTTCCCGGTCCCCGCTTTAAGTCGTTTGCAGTTTTCTGTTCCTCGTGGCGGTTGTTTGGAGGGGCTGGTTTCGTGCCAGGAGGGCAGGGGTCAGAGCAGTTTGGGGGAAGGCAGGGAGCCCTGTCCCTGCTGCCTGTTTGCACACTCCTGGATGACCTCTGGACTGGTCATTTTTACGTCTGTCTGGATGGAACAGGGAGCCAGGAGAGCACCAGGACCTCCCTGGGGAGTGCTAGCACTGGTGGTGGTGTCTGGAGGGTATCAGCTGCCCCATGGTGTTGAGAGGTGCAGTGTTCAACACGCTGAGGGATAGAAATCATAGAATCACCAAAAGGTTTGGGTTGGAAGGGCCCTTAAAGATCGTTTTGTTCCAAATATCTTGTCATGAACAGGGACATCTTCCTTTCCACTGGGTTGTCCCAAGCCCCATCCAGCCTGGCCTTGGCCCTGAGGAGAGATGTGCCACCTCCTTTGACTGCAGGGGGGCTCTGCTGGTAAAGCTGCTGGCAGATGGTTGTCCCCGAGCAGTCCCATGTTGCCTTTTGCCCCTGATAAACCCTGTTCAACCAACTCTCTGTCTTCAGGGTTATAAATATCTGTGGTCAGGGCTAAGCTCCTGCACTGTGGGGACAGAGACCCACTGAGAGCTGCTCTGGGCTCCTGCTGTCTTGTTGCTGATGCCTGACAGCTCTTACTGCCTGCAGTAAATGTGGATAAAGTCTTCAATACCTGTGCTGTGGTTTGAAAGGTCTAAAATGTCTAAAACGTCTATTTCTAGGATGTAATTGAAAAATCCCCACTCTGTGTACCTTTCTAGTTTAGTCTTTCTTAGGAACTTTAGGATTTCTTATGCCATTGTGTGCCACCACATCACTGAAGTTAATGTGGCAGAGGGGAAATATCTTAATTCCAGGTTTTGTCTCCTTTTTCTGTCCTTTTGGTTTAAACTAAGCTCGACAGGGGCTTGAGGATATTGTCAGAGCCGGAGAAAGGCTTTTGTGTCTGACTGCTTGTCCATTGCCTCAGCTGAGTACCACATTCCTCTTTGATATCCTGAGATTTTCTCCTGCCACAGCAAAACTGCAAAACTTTTGACTTAAATGGATCCTTTTTTTGGTAACTTAATACTACCTTTTCTGAAAGACAAGTCCTAGGCCTGAAAGCTACTCCACAGTATCTCATGGGTTCACATCAAGGCAGATCAAAGGTGTCATTAGCAAAGCCTCTTCTGGACAGCTGTAAATGAGAATAAGTTGTTTGAGAGCACACTAAATGCTGTGGAAACATGTGAGAGAGAGCTAGAGATGCTTGGGGCACTGTTGTCCAACTAGAATTCTGTATCAGAGACAAAACAATCACTTCACAGGCCAGAAATCTTAAAATATCAGACATTTTTGGAGTTTTGGGAGCTGGATCTCAGCTTATAGAAGCAGACGTCACTGAGACAAGTAAGATCTTTCTCAAAACCACTCAGGTGAGATAAACAGAGGCTGCAGCTTTTAGTGAAGTCTCAGGAAGCAAATTTCCAGCCTGGTTCTGCTGACTGGTGCAATGAGTCCGTGTTCTAGAGACCCTCATTGTGGTTATTTTGGGGCTGTTCATAATCCAAACCCCAAGTTCTCAAGCTGGGGGTTTTCACATGACCCTGAGGTCCTGCAGCCATGGGCAGGGAGGGGAAATAACCATTTTTTGTGACTGATCCTTCCTGCCTGCAACAGCCAGGATCCAAGATTTAAACTCAGGAAGGGCGGATAATTTTTGGAAGATTTACAGGTCACCCCTACCGTGGATATCACCCTCGTAAAGACCACTGTGACGTGCTCTGTCCTCGGGCTGGAACGGTATTTCCCTGGCAAATAACCCCGTGGTGCACCTGGGACACAGAGATTAACGAGGCAGATTTGCATGAAGGATATATGGGCAGGGAATCCTGCAGGGGAGAGGAGAGGGAGGTGGTGACACCCAGCCGGAGCCGTCCCCAGGGCTCGGTGTTGAGTCAGGTGCAGCCCAGCTCGTGTGTGGAGCCCTCCTGTAATCTCACCTGAAATAAAACTTCAGTGGGACGTGTCTGAGAGAGAGAGAGGCCCTGGCTCAGATGCTGTGAAAGGGAAGTTTGTTTAAATAATTACCAATTCCTGAGAATTAGGCACTTCTGGGCTGGATGGCCTCTGCCCAGTCCCCAAGAAATGTCCCAAGCTGACAGTCTGGTGGCGTGGGGAGAGGTGCAAGTGATGCAGGGTGTGATGGGTGGGGGACACTGGTTCTGGTGGCTCCTGGGAGGGTGGGTGAGCAGAACAGAGCAGAGACTTCTGCACAGCCTCAAGTGAATTCCTCAGCTCGTTTAATTGCAGTGACTGTGAGCTGACTTCCCAAAAGGTCTTTGGAAAGCTCAGCTTTAATATTCTCTGCCCTGGCCAGCAGGGAGGTAACCACAGTTCTTCCCCAGCCCCTGAACCCCTGGGAACCCACACTGGTGTCCTGAAGGAGAGGATTTGGCTTGATTGTCCTGAGACTCGTCTGGTTTGGTTTCCAGAGCTCATTATGAGTCTTGCAGAGTTTACTTTGTTTTGCTCCTGTTCCCTTTTCAGTCCTGTCTGAAAAATCACTGAGCTTTGGGATACTTGGGAGCGTTGTGAAGTGCTTAGGAACAAGATCATTATGCTGACCCTTATCCCATTGTTTGCCTGCTCACAATCACTGTCCTGGGCTCTGTCTGGTGGCATTTAGGATTGCTATGGAACAAAGAAATAGGGCAGGGATTTGCAAAACGGGAATCCCACCTGCTGGGGGCTGGTGGAGAAAACAGGGGAAGGAGGGAAGTGAGGTGGTGAATTTTCCTTCTTATCCTGCTGCACAGAGCTCAAAAAGGAGATTAAACATGGCTTGTCTTGCCTTCACCCTGGTACACAGGACAACTGGGGCTCCAAATCCCAATTCTCTTGAGCTGGGAGTGGTTCTTATTCCCTGAGGAATTCAACCACGAGACCCTGAGGAGAGAAGAGCTCAGCAGTGAGAGGTTGCAGGGCTCAGCTGAGGCTTTCTCTGGCCCCTTTGGGATCTCTGCTGACAGGCTGGTGGTCACACAGGTCATGGAAGGGTCTTGCTGGGAGCTGATTTTCCTCCAAGTGCCTGCCTGCCATGGGACCCAGCTTGCCAGATGGCTCCCTGGCATCTGATCAGGGCTTCTCCATGCAGTTGTGAGGGCTGATAAATGGTCTGTGAAGATTGGTCTGATACCACTTCGGTCTTCTGGGAACGAGGACCTCGTTGCAGATCAAATGTCTGATCTTTAAACTGGCATAAATCAGCGTAACTCTACCAGAGTTAATGGAGTTGTGCTGATTTACACCAGCTGAATTTATACCGTCAGAAATCATTCATTTGCTCCGTCTCTTCTCCATTTTTTCCCCCTTCCTTGGATTAGAAATGAAGTCTATAAAGCTAATATGGTCCCTGCAGCAGCATAACTTCCACAGAGTGTTTGCTTGAAGAGGTTAAAAGCCCTATAAACTGCTTTACATTCTCTAATAATAAAATGCAGATGCAAAGGGGAAGGATTTGATGGTCAATTAATACCGAAACCATCCAGTGCCTTGCCTAGATCCTGCTCCTTGGCTTTGAAATACTATGCCCAATTAAAACCTTACCCAGAACTATACCAAGATTAAAAAAAAAAAAAAAGGAATAATAATCTGCAGCACTCTAGGTAGCACGCTGCAGTTTTCAGGGTGCCTCTGGAGCTATGCCTCATAAACTCTTGGATAAGATTTGTCTGGGTGTTTCTAGCTGCAACTGCTCCCGGAGCAAAGCTGCAAGGCAGCATTCAGCAGGCCAAGCTGGAGAGAGGGTTGTTTTATGGAGGAAAAGAGGAGGTGGGGTGAGGAAAGTGTCGACAATCCCCCGTGCATTCTTCTGAAAGGGAAAGAGAAGGAGAGTTCCTGTAAATGTTCCGCCCTTCAGCTGGGGGGTGAGTGGCCAGAGAGCTCACAGAGTGGCTCTGGTTTGGGGGCTGGAACAGGCTGGCACAGCCTCAGCAAATCCCAGTCACTCACTGTGCAGCTGGGTTGAGCGTCCCTCGCTCCAGCTCTCAGGGGTGGTGGCACTGGTGGCCTCTCAGGGACGGCCACTCCAAAGGAACGGCGCAGTCTGCGCACAGACATCTTTTGGTGGAGCTGTAAGGTGGGTGGTGTCCAGGTTTGACAGCCCAGAAGGCAGGATGAAAGCCCTGCTCTCTCAGCAGCCCACACCAGCAGCAAGAAGGGCAGAAGGCAGTTTGGGCAGTGAGGAGCACCCACAGTAATCACTCGGGGTGAGAGCCACCCCCTTCTGGGCTCCAGGGTTTCTCACTGGCAAAAGACACCAAAATGGAAACATTTCACCTTGTTTTAAGGTCCCTAGTAATCTACTTGTTATACAGTGTGGCAAAAAGGAGGAAAAGTAGAGCTCTGCATCCCTGAGGTACCTGGAGACGCTCCCTTCAGGGCTGGGCCTAAGGACACGGGCTGCCTTAGCCACAGAGATGTTCCCCTGGGCTGCCAGCTCATCTGGGCTCTGCTCCTTGGTCAGCCCCTGCTGGGTAATGGATTTCCCCTGCCCTGATCAGACAGGAGGGATGGGAATTGTATCACTGATCTCAACCACCAAAAACTCAGGTAGTTCAGACTGCTGTCTGTCCATTGGCCTGGGTGCTCAGTGCTCACAGGTCATCCCTTCAAGGAGAATTAATGCATCCAATAGTGGAGATCCAGGGAAAGGCAGCTCCTTTCTCATCAGTGTGTCCTTTGATGGGCAAACTGGGGACTCAGGAAAACCAGAGGCTTGGGCAGACGTGTGTGGTGGGGGATTCTCCTGGCTCTGAACAGGAGGCACGGCAAGTCCATCTGTAAGCCATCATCACCCTGATGGCAGCCCAGCATGTCTTGTAATTCTCCCTCTGCCTCTTTTTCTCCTTCCACGGTTCTGTAAAGATGCATAAAAAGTACAAATTTTTAAAAGGAGTGTCATCAGAGCAACTAACAGACAGAACGAACCTGTCCCAGGCTGCCTTTGGGGACAGGGAGTCTTCCAGGTGGGTCTTCAAGCTCAGTTTAGATTGAAGGTTTTGATGTGTTCCTGTCTGATGAAGCTCATACACCTTCCTCAGCCCCCTGGTTTTAGTCCCAAACTGTGTAAAACCTCAGAACAGATTGCCAAGGTCAAGGGGAATTGCCCAGGGCTGGGATACTAAAACTAAATGAGTGGAGCATGATATGAAAACATAATGGGGCTGATTTGCTAATTGCAGAAAGGCCTCTCAGCACTGTTTTGACAGCACAAGGGGTCATTTACATCTATTTTAAGCCGTGTAAAATCCTCATCCCCATTCACACACATCAAAAAGAAAACAGAACACGTAGCAGGACTAAGCCCCTTCCTACTGCCAAAGTGATGGGAAGAGGCTTTAGTGTAAATAAGGCTCGGGGCTGTTTTCAGTTCCAGCACCACGAACGTGCCAGTGCAGAAGCAGGAAAGATGCCAAAGATATTTATTTTGGCCCAGCTGGGTGTTTCCTCAGTTTTCTGTCTGCAGAAGAAAGTGAGCGCACACGTTTTGGCTCTGCCTGCCACAGGAGTCACCACAAAGTGTCACTTCCCCCCTCCCATGCAGGGACCAAGGAGGTGTCCTGAGGGCACAGAGGATGCTCTTGTTGGGCAGGACCTGGGGCGGCTGAATGGGCTCTTTTTTGGTGAGGATTGCAGGTTCTCCGTTTCCAGAGAAATGAGCTGCTCCCAAGGATCTGCAGCAACTTCAAACCAGGCAGGAACTGAGAATGAATCGAAGGTGACAAACTCTGTGTCAGCTAAAGAAAAGCAGTGCTCTGCTGGAAATGGGCTCCAGACTTTCTCCTCAGGTGGAGGAGACATGGAGTAACTGCCCAAAGATGTGAGTAGTCCCCTAAACAGGGTGACAGTGACGATTACAGGCTGATAAGGGCTCAGTATTGACATCTCCTTAACCAGTCAGGCTCTGAGCCCTCCCAGAGTCTGGGAGAGCTCTGCTCTTCCCTGAGAGCATTGGAGGAGGCTCTGATTTATCCTGGGGCACGGGGGCAAGTGGCTGATCCTCCAGAGGGTGAGTAACACAGACCATCTGCACGCTGACTGTGGTGCAGCTTCTCCACATCCTTTTTTCTCTCCATGCAGGGCGAGGAGCAGCCCAGATCTGAAGGGAGATGCAATTTTAAGCGGGGCTGACGTGCGTCTGTGCCAGCATGGGACGGATTAGAATTAGTTTTTTGCTAATTTGCTCCACATGGAGCTTTCAGTTTGAATTCTGTCTCCTGAATCAAGAGGCAGACCACCCTCTTGGTATCCTGGCTGCTGCGTTTCCCAAAGTGAGGGAAGGATTTCTCATCCATCCTGTTGTTTCCTGTGGTCCAGGCAGTGTCGTACCCACTGCCCCAAGGACAGGAGTGTGTGCATTCAGCTTCCACAAACCTCACAGCTGATCAAACTCGGGCAATCACTTCAGGAAACAGTCAGCTCTGAAGTTTGGGAGCAAGAAGGATGCACAGACTAGTGATTATAACCTCCTGATTTTTTTTTTTGGTTTGTTTTTTGGTTTTTTTGGGCATTGATAGATGGCGCAGAAAAGCGAGAAACCAACTTGTGTGAATTTTCCTCTTTCTCAGGATATATTGACATCCTGTGTGCCTCTGTATGGTGGCTTTAATCTCACTGTGGTCAGGTCACCACCTGAAAAATGAGATTACTGTAATAACAATCCCTCTCCTGTCCACAGCAACCTGGCTAAATTGTAGCCATGCAATTACTCAGCAAAGATCTGGACACTTCCAGCAGGTTCTCAGTCATTAGGAAGCTGTTTGACCCATAACTATTCCTGAAAATATACTGAGGTTTTGGAGTACTTCTAGGAGCCCTGTAGGTGTTCAGGAGGCTCATATGAACCTCAAGGCAACAAAGCTCTTGAACCAAAGGCTGAACTGCATACAAAGTGTCAGCCAATTCTCCTCACACCTCAGTCAGAAAACACAATCCTTTTCCAGCCCCAGAACTGAGGACACCGTTGCAGCTTCAGGCCCAGAAAGTGCAAACAACAGCGAAGTGAGGAGAGCAAACTGGGAGGATGGGACTGCATCACCTGAAGCTGCAATTGGACAATTAACCCCAAATATGTAAATGGACCAAAACTTATAAAAGTGTGAAAACTCGTGACCCACTGTCCATCTTGGGTAGAGCCATGCTGGGCTCTTGTACTGTCCAAGGTGTAGCCTTAAAGGCCTTTTAATAAATCCCCACTTTATTCCTTTAACCCTGTTCAGCCTCTGTTCCAGGCACCCTCTAAAGCCATCACTGTCACAGGCTGTCCACTTACACTCCCTCTACTTTCCTTCTCCATCTGTAACTGAGCAGTCTGAGGCTTCTTTTGTTTGTGTTTTACAGCACAACAATCTCACACGAGCTGGAAAGGCTTTGCCATTTTTTTTCCCAAACACAGAAATATGTGTCTGCAGCGTGGTGCTCTTTAGAAAGGCATCCACTCAGATGGTGGGGAATTCATCACAGCCCAGGGTGAGTAATTCCAACGGCTCATTACTCTTTCAATTACAAACTGGCACTTTCTTTGCAGTCTGAATTTGTCTAATTTTGGTTCCAGCCATTGGATATTGATACGGCTTTGTCTGTTAGATTAAATGGAGTTCTGTTATAAGGGATCTCATCTGTAGTGAGTGCTCTTCATCGTTAATAAGATACTTCTTCCTCTCCTTTTGATAAGCTGAATTATTGAGCACCTCCAGTATCTCAGTGTGTCAGAGTGAGCAGCTCTGCTCGACCCCACAGCTCCCAGTCTGTACCTTCGTTTTCCTTCGGAATTCCCAAATTCTTGGATCTTCCTTGGTTGCCCAATAAGCCCATCATGCCATCAGGTGTGGGACTGGCAGATCTGCCATGTCTGCAGGGGCACTGGATGCAGTCACCCGCGTTTGGGCACCTGAATCAAGCCCTCAAGTTCCTGAAGAAGGACAGAAGATCCATCTCCCCTAAACTGAACCACAGTAGACCAGCAGTAGCCCAAACCTGTCACCTCCTCTCCTGAGGACATCTTGCTCAGTCAAAGCTCTCAAGTGGTTTTTTGGTAATTAAGTCAACGCTGATTTAAGGTGCCAGTGTCCAGAAGGGGCTGTGGTGATTTATCTGTTGTGGTTATGGAGCCCCTGGTGTGACTGAGGGGTCTGGGCCTCTGCCAGCTTTATCTCTGTGGGTTTGGGAGGAAGGCAGGCTGGTGGTGCAGGCCCTTGCCCTGCTTTGCCAGTAAAACCCAGCAGAGTTAAACCGTTTGATGCTGTTTGTCGTGGCCTCAAGGACTGAGTGTTGTGTCACCTTCTGCTGTTTGGTTCCAGGCATCCAAGGAACTGTCCCAGCCTTTGTGCTGGGGTTCAGACATTGGCCAGGAACTTTCTAGGACAACCATCAGCCTTGTTGTCCACCTGCAAGTCTACCTGGGGGGAACCTGAATGCCTGGACTTGGGATGGCCCCTGTTTTAATGGTGTTTTAGAGCTGTTTTACAGTGCTATGGATGTTTGTAGTGTGATTTGGGTTTGTATACAGCGACTGATCGTGTGCCAGGAGTTTTATTATGGACAACAAATCCCACTCAACCAACAGCAGAGACCGAACATCCATCGTTGAACCTCAGTGTTGGATGACTCCAGGCATGCCAGATGGGACCTGCCACCCTCACTCTGCTCTGTGTGAGCAGTCAGCACGTGGATGGGCTGCAGATCCCCTCACCAATTGTGCTGGGTAGGAGCTTGTTTCAGGCCCAGCCAGAGAGTTCTGCTGTCTGGAATGGTTTGAGCACAGGAGGTTCTGCAGAGCCCAGCTGAGCTGGCCGAGGTGGGACTCGATGTGAAGTCCTCGCTGTCAGAGGGCAGCAGCAGAGCAGAGTGCCTGGCTGTTCCCCCAGGCTGTGCTCTCCTCCGTGCCAGTTTTCAATTGAGCTGCAGAGGAGGAGTTTGTCCTCTGGGGCCCATGAATCAAAGGCTCCAGGAGATCTCTCCCTTGTGCACAGCTGATAAACGAGTCTGTCTCCACCACCAGAGTCCAAGGCTCAGGAGGATGTTTTGGGGATGCTCTGCTTGCAAACGCCCTTTTTCAGGAGCGGCCAAGCTCTGCAGGGCACATTTAGTGAGCACACAACCAAATGAGCCGTGGACAGCCTGGTCATGGCGGGGTGAAACACACGGATTCATTGCTCAGGTGAGGAGGGAGTGCAGCAGAGCACTGAGAGAGCCCCAAAAGGACAAGCACGGATGGATATAATCCATGGTGTGAAAGCCGTGCTATAAATAATGGGCTGATGGAAACCAGATCTCCTCTGCACGTGCTTCCCATTTCTGCTCCAAAGCAAGAAACTCTTTTGCAGTGAAACGCTCACCCATGGCCATGCTTTGGCCTCTGCTCCTTCCCCCAGGCACGTGCTGCTCCTCCTGAGGCCTTGAAAAGGAAATTCTGGGCATGACTTGGGAAAGCCACGTGAGCTGGAAAGTTTCTGATGGGCCACATCAACATGCAAAGGTGGACCAGCACAGTTTGTTTGGTAGTGGAACTTCTCTCTCTCTCTCTCTCACTCACTTGTTCCTCCATGCCCCCATTTTACAAAATGAAACATTGGCATCCAAACGAACTTGTCTGAGGGCAGAAGGTGGCTGCAAAAATCAGTCCTGCTGATATCAACGCCCAGCAGTATTAATATTTGGTATTTTGGTCTCTCCAGTCTGCCAGTCGAGTAAAAGCAGAGAAGGCAGGACGTGCAATGTACAGTTGTCCTCGATGCTAAATTCTCCTGTGAGCCATCAGAGCAAATAAATTAATTTCTCTGTTGCCTCGTGCCCATGCAAATCACCACAGCAGCGGAATTAAGCCCGGGTAAGGCCAGTGTGAGCAGGAAGCAATGGCACCACAGGCAAGGAGAGCTGAACTTTGGCTCCCAGTTTTCAGGGAGTTAAAGAGAAGGAAGCACATTCCCCAAGGCACAGACCCACTTGGAATAAATCTGCCTGCTGGCTGCACTCCTCACTCTGGCAGTCAGCTCATTACAATTCAGGTTAAGCTTTGCAGTATGGTCAGCTTTAACTAATAAAGGTCTAGCATGGTACCTTGCTAATCTCATTAGATGGGGAGGTGTGTTTGGGTAGTGGTTGCTGGAGGAGGATAAAGAAAGAAAGAGGTTTAGCAATTCCAGATCAAGCCATTTCAGTTTTTCAAAGGTGTGTGTATATTGGGCATTGATAGATGGCAGCTCTTCCACCTGGAGGACGAGGCATTGCCCACCCTACTGAGCCAAACTCCCACAGAAGGGGAGAAAGGGAAAAACCTGATTCTCTCTCCTGTTTTGTTTGTTCCCAGACTGCTGTGGCTCAGTGCTGGAGTGTTAACTTCCAAGTGCTGCAAGGATCCACTGGATTTTGGCACCAATCCTTGGGATGTGTTGGCAGTTTCACTCCACCCTCCTTCCCCATGGTGGTATTTGTCAGGTTTCAAACCTCCACGGTTTCAAACCAGGTCCAGAACTGGGCACAACACCCCTGCACACCACATTGAGAGGCTGCAACTGGTGCAGAGAAAAGAGGGAAAAATATTGATATCACTTGATTAATCAGTTGGTCAGGGTGGCAGCACAGAGTCTTTGCTGTGCCCTATAATGTTGTTCCTTCCCCTCCCTCGTGTCACAACAAGGATGTCGTTGTGTTTTGCTGAGTCCTCCCTTGCTTGGGGCCAGTCATTTATCAACAGAGATTTCCATCTTGGCCTAATAATTCATCTCTTATTGCAGCCCTCACTGCTCGGAGGGCCCTTTGTTTCCTCTTATCACACTCTAATTATTTGGTGAAGGGAAATTTCTGGCTGATCCTGGGGCCGGTGGCTGAGAGTTCAGGAAAACCTGACTCCCAGGTAGGGATGTGCTGGTGGGAGTGGGAGAGGGGCTCCCAGGGGCTCAGACCCACATGATTCCGCGGCAGGGGGAGGTTGTAAGAGTGGCTCCAACATGAAACACAAAGTCTCTCTTTTCATTCTTTTGGCTTAACCTTCCCTTTGTGCATTTGTCACAGCCAAATGCTCCCACATGCATCACACCCACCACTTTCTCACACACACACACTCACACTGTCACACATTCTCTTAGGAAATCCTGTAAATTCAGGGGTTTGGTCTGTTTTTTTTTTTTTTTTTTTTTTTTTTTTTTTTTTTGTTTTTTTTTTTTTTTTTTTTTTTTTTTTNTTTTTTGTGGGGCTTTTTTTGGTCTTTTTTTTCTTTTTTTTCTTTCTCCCTGGAAAACCCGGAACAAAAAGATAGCGAGAATTTGTATTTATACACATGTGGCCAGTGCTGGGATGCTAGAGAGGGGGATGAGTGGATGGATGAACAGATAGTAATTACAGCAGCATAATTAATAATAATGGCATGAAGGCATCCTGCTCCTATTAGGAGTACACGCAGAGCTTTAATCAGCTCTATCCACCATCCAACAGCAGACTTGAACTAAATCAATTGCTGATTTCTATCAGAAGAATTGTTCTGGCCAGATCGAAAGAGGGATCCACTTGGTTCTTTATTTCAAAAAAAAAGAGAGAAATTATTTATTGATTGTTAATTTATGCATCTTTATCTAACCAGGATAATTTCTTTGCATTATTCAATGGCTCCAGTGCAGCTCTGAGGACTGTTTCAGGGAGTTTGCTTTCCCCTGGATGAGCATCCTTTGCTCCTCAATCTGCTGCCTCTAAAGCTCGGTGCAGAGCTCAGAGATGGCCCTGGACAGCCAAGCTGGGGACAGAACCATTATTAAGAGCAGCAGGGCTGCAGTCCCTGTGCCACTGCTGTCTTTGTGCCACGCTCGTTGCTTTATAAAGCATTTTGGAATCACCTGGAGCACGTGAGGTGCGCTATAAAATCAAACTCCCTCCCAGTCTGTCTTGCAGCCATCCCCTGGCTCTGAAGGCAGCAATAAATTCAGCTGGGCTGGTTATGGCCACCCACACCACTTCAGAACTGTTCTTTAAAGAGAAGTTCTAAAACCTCGTTGCTTTATTAAGCATTTCATACCTTTGGATTGCCAGTTGATGTATCACATGCAAAAGAGACAGCGACTGGAGCAATAACCTTCCCCAGCATTTCATTTTGAAGGCCCATTTACCTGAGCCTGGCTGCTTCCAATAAATATTTCACAACATGTTTCTCCTCCACAAGTGCACTTACAACTTATGAAGCAAACACAAATGTTTTTAATTCTGACAAAATGAGCAGTTTTTTTTTTTTCCCTTGCACCGGCCTCGCTTCAGCGCGGAGTTTCGCGGCTAAATGGCTTTCTGATTGTCGTGTCCCAGGATATTACTTCAACCGAAGTGATATGAAATGTCATTAAAAAGTAATGTTCCCCTGCTTTGACAATCATATTAGTAAACACCGGAGGCTCTGCAGGTTATATGTCAGGCGGGCCGACACTAATGGGTTTATTAACATATACAGTAGCACTTTGTCAAACCTCCTTGTTAATCTAAATTTGCAGGTGACAAAAAAAAAAAAAAAAAGAAAGAAAGAAAGTGAGCAGGGAGCAGGAAGAAGGTGGTTTAAGTGCTGTTTAGGTTGGGCCATGAGTTAAAGGAGCCAGGATGCCCTGAGCAGGGCTGGAGATTCCCAGGGGCTGTTTCCCTGGGTTTTACCAGCCCTTGCTGCCAGGGGAAAGTCTTCTCTGAGCTGGTGGGGAGCACAGACACCCACCTTGGAGGGGAATGAAAAGATGGAAAGGGCACAAGTACGTTTGGTTCAGGGTTGGGGATGAAGAGCTGCATCCCCACGGGAGCCAGCAGGGTCTGGGGCAGGAGCGGCCAGCACTGGGCAGTGTGTGGGTGTCAGGGAGCCTGAGGGGCAAACACAGGAGGGAAAATTCCACAGGGACACGGGAACAAGGACGTCAGGCCCCAGGGACAGCTGCTCTGAGGTGTGTAAGGATATTTGTGCCACCTAGAAATGCATTCTTGGGGGGTTCAGGCAATACTGCTCCGAGCCGTGGAGCTGAGTGGCATTTTGGAGGTGATGGGGTGCTGAGATCAGATCTCCCCTGGGATTCTGGCAGAGGAAGGAGGGACACCTGAGCTGGAGGAGGGGATGTGCTCTCCTGATGTGGCTGGAGAACAACACCATGCCTTGGGAAATCGACAACAAAGTGGCGTGTGCAGGGCTGGCAGCCTCGAGTGGCCCTGCCCAAGCCCTGACAGCAAGGTGGGAGCCTTGGGGACACCCCTGAGTTTGGGGACAGCTGTGGAAGACAAACTAACATCTCTCACCTCAGGGGCCCTGACTTAGCTGGGAAGGAGGGAAGTCAGGTGCTGAAATTTGTACCCATGGCCAGACTTCAGTCCCCTGGACAGGTAAAGCCTGGAGAGATCTGCTGCCACCTCTGCATTACCCAGACACCCTGGCATCCATTGGGATCCATCCCACGGGGTTTTTTCCATCCTACAGGTCTGTATGTGTTTCTGTTCCTGGTCTGTGTGTGGCAGACTGGTCAGGCGTGTGTGGAAGGACGTGGGGTGGATCCATGGGGGATCCTCTGGAGCATCATTTTTGTTCAAGAACCTTCCATTCCTGGAGGATCACTTTTTCATTCAAGAAACTCCCATTCCTGGAGCCACCTGAAGCCCAGGGTGCCCCGGAGCTTGGCAAGACCTGCATTCCTGCTGTGCAGATCCACCAGCTGTGGTGGTTGTCCCTGACCAGCTCTCTTCATTTTGGGAGCCGTTGGAGGCCTGAGGTTGAGTTTCCCAGCTGAGATTGCAGCAGGGCCCGTGGCATGAGGGCTCTTTGCAAACAGATATGGGGCTGCTAAGGTGTCACAGCCCAGGCTGGAAAGCCCAGCTGTCCCTCCCCTGCCTGCAGCAGCACCTCTGGGTCTGCAGCCACTGTCTTCACCCTTTGTGCCACTTCAGCAGCAGGTGGAGCAGAGAATCGGGGCAAGAGCATCGCCCCAGAGATCACCTCTTCCCCTGCCCCTCTTCCTCCAGCCTGCAACCTCCCCCTGCAGCCACCTTCCCCCTGCTCCTCCTCCCCTGACTGCAAAAAGTGACCAGCTGTGCCCCTGTGACAGAGAAATGGGTGTTACAAGCCCTGGGAGTGGATCCTGTCAGTCTGGCGGTTTCTGCTTTGTTGGCAGATAATTACAATGTGGAAGGGAAAAAGTGTTTGCTGAAAGCAGGAAATTAATGGGGTTTACAAAGAATGCTTTGTCCAGGCAGCTACTGGAGTCAATAAAACTCACTTTGGGCTCCATAAAGCTCTGTAGAGGTTAAAGCCTGAGCTCTGCTGAGCGTTGCCAGGCTGGGAACTTGGGGCTGGCATTCATGATTCCTGTCCAATGCTCCACGGAGAGCCGTGGGGGGGACAAAGGGTAACCAGGGCTCGGGGTTGTACGGGAACAGCTCCTGAGCATCCCAGTCCATGAAAGCTGGAGCCAAAGTGCTTTTTTCTTTGCCAGCCAAGGAGTTTTGTCGCTGGATTTCACAGCAGTCGGATCCGTGCTTTGTGAAAGCACCACAAAGTCCCAGAGAATTTCTGTTTTGGGGACTCATCGTTATTAAGTGCATTTGTCTTCATTTGGTCTCCTCTAGCTTAAGCAGTCAGCAAAACTCTGTAGCAAAGAGGTGAAGGGGGGATGTGGGTTTCTGATGCTGGGCTGTTATTTCTGGTTTTGTGATCCCGTTCCCAGTGCTCAGGTGGGGCATTAGTTCAGGGTGTAGGTGCCAATCCATCCCAAAATAACCACAGACCCGAGGATCCTCACTTGCAGCACCAGGAGCTTCTCCTGCACTTGCAGCTGGTGGTTGTACTCGGTTCTTATGAGCTTTGAATTTCTCAGTCTGACACCGAGGCAGTGGGAGCTGAGCAGCTGCTGAACAGGTCACTTCTGGGGGAGGGAGCTCCTACTCTTTTCTTGTCTTTTCCTTCTTTTCTCCAGTAGCTGCAGAAGGGGAAAAAAAAGAAGTATAGGAAAAAGGAAGAAGGGCCTAGAGGCAACAGGTCATAAAATAAATAAAGAATGAGAAATGAAGTTATTTGGAAAGCAGAGTTATTTGCTTTGAGAGCCAACTTTTTTTTCTCTCTCTCTTTTTTTTTTTTGGTATAAAAATGGGAAAAAATAATTTTCTCAAAATATCACTTTTTTTTCTTTCTTTCTTTCTTTAAAAACTTCAGGCAGATTTTTGGTGTTGCCTCCGCTCCGGGTTTGCAATTTAACAACCTTGTTATGTTACAAATCCTGAGACTCCACGGCTCCTACCCCGGTCCATCTGCCAAGCAGAGAGTCTTTCTTGACCTTTTAAAGAAAGCCAGAGATAATGAACCGTTTGGACCGTGGGATGCCCTGGCTGCTTGGAATAAAACCAGCGTGGCTGTGAATTTTGGAGAGGAACAAGCGTGCAGCCCCGAGCCAGCAGTGTGGCCTGAGCCTTTGTGGTGATCTCCCACTGCAGAAACAGCCATAAAGTCCTTTAAAACAGTCAATAAATCAGAGGTCGTGGGCAGACTGCGGCCTGGGCTGCACAAGGGCTTCAGAAAGTGTTTTGAAAGGTCCAGGGAGGGAGGATTTGCCTGGCTGCCATCGAGCTTGTAACTAGTGAATTTTCCTCCCTCAGAATCCTCTGGTGAAAACAGCTCTGGTGAGAAATGTGGATGCTGAAGAGGCTGATGCTGCGTGAGGGGAGCTGGATGTCAGCATCTGCTCTCCCTGTTGTTGGTGGCTTTAGAAATGAGCCGGTTTGTGCCACGTATTTTGCACCTCAGGTGTTGGAAGGGCAATGGTAAAAGATGCTGCTTTCATCAGGGTTTTCTTGTGGTGAGTTTTAGTTCCTCTCTGAAAATGGGAATACAAAATATTGCGGCTTCACAGGTGCTGTCCCAGATGTTCTGGCTGAGGCCAGGAATGTTCCCTGTCAGTGAAAGGACCCTCCTGAATCCCCAGCTGTGTGCCTGGGGAGTGGAGACTGAGCATCAAAACCTTCCCATGGCCCAGCAGCACCTCAGAGGGCAGGTGTTGACACCCCCTGAAACAGCCAGGTCCAGCTCCCAGGGGCTGAGCTCTGCCAGACACACAGAATGAGAGGAATGTGCTTCTCTGGTCCTTCTGTGAGACCAGCAGGTGTTCATGGATGTTTGTGTTGGTTCATGGATGATCCTCTCTGTGTTCATGGATGATCCTCTCTGTGTTCATGGATGGTCCTCTATGTGTTCATGGATGACTCTCTCTGTGTTTGTTCATGGATGATCCTCTCTGTGTTTGTCCATGGTTTGACCCTTTCTGCACAGTTTGACCCACCAGGTCTCTCCCCCAGCCTGGGGGATCACACCAGGGCCGTGATTTTCCTGCCTCCTGCACGTGGTTGCTCCTCCCAGTGGTGTCTGCTCAGCCCAAGTGTTTATGCTCTTTCCATATCCACCAGCTGAGTTACTCTGCCCCTTGTCCTCGCATTTTCCGTGGTATTTCCACCTTTGTAGCAAACACAGGAGCACCGAGCTCCTGCCTGGCTCCTCTTCCTGCAGCCAGGTGACATTCCCTGGTCTGTTTGAAACCTCCCTGAGGATATGTGTGTCCTTCTAGTGCACTGAAACCAGAGCCAGAGCCTTGCTCTGTGATTCTTTTTAGGGAAAGATGTCATAGTTGGTCCTGATTAAACTTTTGGTTTAACGTTGATTAAACCATGGTTGGATTATTGATGTCTAGCTACTCGTGCAATCCAGAAAGAGTTTATTGTAATGGGATGGGTTGACATGCCCAGTGTTAAAAACTTGCTGTTGTGCTCGTTAGTGACGAGCATGGAAAAATAAACAAATGGGATTGTGGGGGAAGGCCTTTCTTCATTTCCACCGCAGTGTAAACGGAGCTGTCGTCTAAAATGGAATAGCTTTGGGTTTAGGGTGATTTTTGGCCACAGATCTCATGTCCCAGCCGGCTTTTCTGCCAAGGAAACGTGGGCAGGCTTGCTCTCCTCTAATGGGGAAACCCAAAGCGTTACAGAACGTGGCCACTGCCACGGTGGTGGCACAGAGCCAGGCAGAACAGTCGCTCAGTGCCACAACAAGTAATGATTCAGCTGAGGGAAACCTCCAAAATCAACGCTCGCAAGGAAAATCCCAGGGCTGCTTCGCTGCCTGGCAGAGTAAAAGGGACTCCAGGCTGAAGGGATTTCTCCGAGAGCTCTCCCACTCTCCACAGAGTGTTGGCTTTCTTCCTTCGAAGCTGAAAACCTTAACACTCACAGAACACAGCCCACGCTGCCACATGTTTGTGTGGGCCACTGGAGGGTCTCCTCCTTGCCATCATCCCCAGGGATGACACGTGGGCGTTGGGGACGGATGGGCACGAGCCTGCCCCTCTGCCTGCCCGGTTCAGACCTGGCCTCAGGGGGAGGAGCAGTTGGTGGAGGCTGCCTTTGCACTCACAGCATCCCCCTGCTTTGCCATGCAAAAGCTGAGGGTGGGGAAGGAAGGGAGGAATGTCAGTACGGGTTTGCTCTGGCTGAGCTGTCACCCATCCTCATGGCAGATGTTCTTCAGGAAGCCGCAACTGTCTGAGGTTTCTCCTCAGTCTTCTCCAGCTAAAAAGACCAAATGCCCTCAGCTGCTCCTCACACAGCTTCTCCTCGAGGCCCTTCAGCATCTTCATGGCCTCTTTTGGATGCTTTCTAATGGCTTATTGTCTTTATTTTATTGTGGTGCCCGAAACTGCACGCAGGATTGGAGGTGAGGCTGCCCCAGAGCAGAGCAGGGTGGGACAATCCCTCCCTTGCCTGGCCAGCAATGCTGGGCTTGATGCCCCCAGGACAAGTTTGGCCCTCCTGGCTCATGTCCAGCTTGCCACTGACCAGGACAGCCAGGTCACTTTCCACAGCCCTGCTTTCCAGCAGGGAGCTGAGCTCTCCATCCTGACAGAGACCTTTTGTGGGTTCTCCCTCTCCCTGAGCAGCATCTCCTGGGGCAAACAGCTGGAGGGGACTGAGCAGTGGTGCTGAGCTAATGACAACCTCCGGTGTGGGAGCTCTGAGGATTTCCTCTGCTTTGTGCTCTGCCCCCAGAACGAGTAAATAAAAGCCTCCTCATTTATTTATGATGCAAATAGCAACTGTGCGTTCAGCTCTAGGATTTGGTATGATTTATTCAGAGCCCCTTGTCTCAGAGGCACTGGCAGTTTGCATGCAGGGGGCATCTGTCTGCCTTTATTACCCACAAACAGACGTTTTGCTTCTTAAGCTTTGGATGTTGATGCTGCTGAAAGTCTGGTGTGGAAATGGAAATCCTTCCAGGGAGGCAAAGATCCCTCGAGCATTCCTCTTCAGAGTCAGCAGCTTGAGGTCCCTCCAGCCCCTCTCAAAATCCCAGCCACAGTGTCCCACTCTCGTGGAAAAGCTGAACACTGAGCTCCCCTGGGCCTGAAGGTCCCCACTGTGACAGTGATGCCTTGGGAAGGCTGAGCTGGAACAGAGACTGGGCAGAGCTGGAGAATAAAGTAGATATTTATTCAAAGGCCTCCAGGATACACCTTGGGCAGGACAAGAGCCTGGCCAGGGCTACACCCAAGGTGGACCCAAAATGGTCACAAAATGGACAAATGGTCACGAGATCTTATTTTTTGTAAGTTTTGGTCCATTTGCATATTGGGGTTGAATTGTCCAATCCCAGCTTCAGGCTGTGAGGTCCCATCCTTCTCATTCCTCCCTCCAGCCCACCCTTGTTTGTGCTTTTGGGCTGAAAGTTGTCCTTGGTGTGCAGCAGGAAAAGGATTTGTTTTGTGTCCCTGCTCTGTGCAGAGCTGAGTGACACTGAATGTGAGCTCAGAACCCTGGGCAGCACAGGATCTGAAAAATGAAAACTAAAGCTTAAGGCATCAACAGCACCAAAGAGGGATGACTAAAATCTACTTGCTGTAGGTCCTTAGCAAACAGCTAAAGGGAAGGTGAATAGGTGATGGACCTGGGCAGGCACGAAAACAATGAGGTAGTATTTGGCTAAATATATTAGTGAAGTAGTTTTGTGGTGTGTTTCTGCAGAGTAAAGTAATTTATGTCCATTAACTCTCAGAACTGTGAGGTATAAATAGAATTAATTCCCACTCCATAGCACAGCTGGCCAGCTTGCAACAGAGGACAATTAAACCCAGACCTAGATGATCCAACATAGCACCACAAGGAGTGGCCACAGTCCCTGCTCCCAGCTCAGGTTGTTGTAGCTCTTGGATCTCTTCTCTTACAGACTGACAAAAGGTGACTGTTAAGCAGGAGAGATTTTGCTTGGCTCCTTCAATCAGGGCAGGATTTCCAGGGCTTTCCAGGGCTTCACCCATTCTCCTGGGTCTTCTCTGAATCCTTCTCCAGCTTCTCAGCCTACATCTCAAGGTGTGCAGCTGCCCAGAGCCTCACAGACAGGATCCCAGCTAAATTCCAGATGCCTTGTGCAGGCAGCCACTCCAGTGGTGAGGGGTGAAAACTGCCATGAGCTCACAGGACGTTGTACAAAAGGAACAGGAGGATGATTGAGTGTCTCTGCTGCCAACTGACCACGGGGCAAAGTGCCTCAATCTAAGCCTGAGGATGGAGCTACACCCTGTGTGTATGGAGGGTTCTTGGTGTCATGTCTGGTTGGACGTGGGTGTGGTGGTGCTGGAAAGGAAGGAGAGCTTGGAAACGGGGTTTCCAACAGGGAGTAACCGAAGGAAACCAATGGTTTATACGCCAATAAATTGGAACTGAAATTACTAAGGCAGAGAGTAATTTTTACGCCCTGGAGCTCGTTCATCTGCTTCGTTCTGGGTTTGGGTTGGCACATGAAAGGGTGAGGGCCAAGGGCTGGGCAGGGAAATCCCCAAACCCTGTGTCTGACAGGACTAGTCAGGGTTTTCTCCAAGCAGTGTGTGGCAGCTCGGGGTGAGCAGTGTGCCCGGCGTGGTGGCCTCTGTCACCCAGTGCCCAAAACCACAGTGAGTGTCTGTGTGTGTGAGGGGGAAAAGCCTCACTGCTCCCAGGCCAGGCTGGAGATGGAATAAAGGAGGGGAGTGAAGCACAAATGACACTTCTGCAAGACTGAGCCCTACAGAGACAGCTGCTGCACCCCAGCCACGTGGGCCCTCCCCACCTGCAGCTGCCTCCAACCTTCCCCTTCATCCCTCCAATCTTTATTTCATTTGATGAACAAAAAAAAACCAAAAAAAGGTCTTCTCTCAGCAGAGATACTGGAGCACAGCCTACGGGTTGGGAGAGGAAGGAGGAAATAGCTGCAGCTTGGCTTCTCCTCTCTGAGCACCAGCCAGCTCCCTACCTTGGGATGGATCCAACAGGAGCAGGGGAGCTCACATCCAAGAAACCCCAGGGCTCTGCCAAGGCCACACAGGTAGCAAAGAGCCTGATAGAAAGTCAAGTGAAACATCTGGGAGCCCTTTTTTATCATTTTTTTTTTTTCCTGCTGCCTCCACTGTGTTTCAGGTCAGGAACTCTCTGATCCTCTGCACAGAGGATTCACCAGAGCTCCAGACACTCCAGGCTCCCACACCAACACCCCTTTGTGTGCACAAACTCACTCCCATGTCCCTCGAGGAAATCTGGATCAGAGGACAGCAGCAATGATCCAAACCAAAATGTCAACAGATTTATTACAATCACAGAATGGTTTTTGCTGACAGGGACCTTAAAGGCCATCCATTTCCAATCCCTGTCGTGTGCAGGGACACCTTCCACTAGCCCAGGCTACTCCAAGCCCCATCCAACCTGGCCTTGGGCACTGCCAGGGATCCAGGGGCAGCCACAGCTGCTCTGGGCACCCTGTGCCAGGGCCTCCCCACCCTCTGAGTAAAGAACTAAATTCTGGTTCAAAAAACTATCAGATCTGGTGCATTTTTTTTCCTAGGGAAAAGGTGGAATCACCATCCCTGGAAGTGTTAAAAAATGTGCAAGTGTGGCCCTTGGGGACACGGTTTAGTGGTGGACCTGGCAGTTCTGGGTTGATGGTTGGATTTGATGATCTTAGAGGGCTTTTCCAAACTTCATTATTCTATGATTTTAGGAGGGGAAGTGAAGCATCCAAAATGCATCCAGTAAAGCTTTTTAGTGACTTTTCCTTTCTTCCCGAGAGATCTCTGATCCAGCCTGGGAAAAGGAGTCCTGCCATGTAACTTGACTGATTATTCCCTAATACCAACAAATAGCTTAAATAAATAACTTCCTACCACCAAACCCAGCAAATTCTGTTTGCTGTGAGCCATCCAGCTGAGGAACAGTGACAGAATTGAAACAAATTATTTCAGGAATTAATTGTGAGCAGGGCAGCAATCCGGTGTCAGTGATACAGGAAAGACACATGAAAAGGGGGGAAAAAAAAAAAACCCCAAACCACAGGAAAACATAATATAAACATTCACAGAAGACATGCAAATGCAGGCACAATGAGGGGCCTCTGGATTCTTCCTAATGAACTCTAATGCAAAGAGGAAATTAAAGAACTCTCTTTTCCACTCTGCCCAGTTGCAGAAGCTCTGTGCTGAGGGGCTGGAGGGGGTGGACAGGGAGGGACATGTCTGCTCTCAGCCTCACAAGCAGGACTTGTATTTTTGACGGATTTTTCTTCTTTCTTAAGTGAAACAAACAACTCACTCAGCAAAACCGGAGTTTTCAGCAGGAGAATGGCCTGGATAAACTTCTTGGCTAAGTGGTTTCGTTTCTCCTTTTTTTTTTTTTTTTTTTTTCTAAAAAGAGTTTTCAAGATGGTTCAGTATCTGAGGACTTTTTTTATTTTTAAAAAGAAAGATCCAGTTTTCTACTCCGTAATACTTTTCATTTTGAATTGTAAGCTAAATATTCCATGAATGGGACTTCTCTGCTGAAGGTTCGGGAGAATTGAAACCAAATGTTTGAAAATTATCTATTCAAAAGGACTTGGCTTGACTCGACTCAGACAACTGTTGCTTTTTCGAACTGTAAACAATATTGAAATTCTGACTGTTTATCCCCATATGACTTGAGGATTGTTTACAATTTTTAGACATTTTTCAGGAACTGAAAACCTGTTTCTCATGTATATTTATGCTGGCAGCTGCTATCAAAAGGACAGCTCAGCTCCTCGAAAAGTGGAAGCATATGACGATTTTTCCTCTTCAGTGAAGCTGGTAAAATATGGGGTGTCAAGGCAGGATGAATTTCCCAGGCTGGTGGGATAGTTTGGCTGGCCAGGCAGTGCAGGCTCCTCGGTGGCTTCGTCCCCTGGAGTGACAATGCCCAGGGTCCAACGTGCACCACGAGCCCCTCCCTGTCCCCACGCCCTCCCCAGCCAGGGCACATTGTGTCTGAGAGGGGTTTAGGTGGTTCAAATATAAAACTCTGACCTTGAGTGCCCATTCCCTGGGATCCCAGAGAAGCTGTGGCTGCCCCATCCCTGGNCTTTTGGGTGCCCATTCCCTGGGGAATGGAAAGGACTTGGAGCAACCTGGGGTAGTGGAAGGTGTCCCTGCCCATGCCAGGAGGGTGGAATGAAATCTTTAAGGTCCCTTCCAACCCAAACCATTCTGGGATCTGGTGTGGAATGCTGCACCCAGGACCAGGCTCCGCTGGAAAAAGGTCAATTCTGCCATTTAAAAGCTTTTCTAAGCCCAGATATGATTCCAGATGTGCATGTGCAGTCCTTTACTGCATCAGCAGCATCTTCCAGACACCAGGGTCACTGCAGGTCAGGGAGAGCTCACATCCTGCTCACTCGGATGTACAGGGTTAATGTCCAATTTATACAGGCAGAGCTGGCCGTGCCCTGAGCCCCAGCAGCTCCCAGGAGAAGTCATACAAATAATTTCTTCATTTAACCTTCAATCTTCCCGCTGTGGAAAACGGAGGAGTTTGGTCTCAGGACAACACTGGGTTTGAGTCAAAGGAAAGGGTGACAGTGAGGGGGTTTTTAATTTTGGTGTCTCATTGCCATTGCTTTTGTATTTATAATTCCCATGGCAGGTGGGAAGAGACGTTCCTGTGGGATGGGATGTGCCCCTAAATTGCAGTCCTTGGCCTGCAGCTTCACTTTGGCCAGCAGACCCTGTCTGAACTTAACAGAGCTGATTAAAACCCAGCAGGGAAGTGGCTCCCGGCATTCCATCAGCTCTGGTGGTGCTGCTGGGCTGGTGGTGTGCTGGGGATCCCTGGTGGGATGCTCCCTCTCCCTCCAGCAGCCCTGCTCCTCTCTGGAGCCTGCCCAAATTGCAGGGGGGCTGTGCTCAGGGCACAGAGAGCACTGCACATGCCAAACCCACGGATCCCAGGAAAGCCCTGGTGGTCATTTTGCACTGGCAGAGCCCTGGAGAGCTGTCAGTGTGCAGAAAGGTGAGCAATTAGATTGGTGACTGCCTTTCCCCTGTCGATAGGATGCATTTGGCCTCTCTCTCTCCTCTGTGCTCCTAAACCTGTCCTTCTCAAGGAAATGTTTTCACTCCGTTGCCATCTCCTCTGTGCCCAGCCATGGGGGCCCCCAGCAGCGAGCTGGATAGAAAATCTATTGATTATTCTCTTCCACAAGCCCTGTACAAGGGGAGATAAGTGCTCCCCAGCCAATACCTCTGTCATTTCCTTTAGATTGTTGCTCACACGCCCTAAATCACAGCGGTTGATGGAAGAACAAAAGAAACGAGCTGGAGAAACTCTGGCCAAGCAAGCCTAACCTACATAACCTCACCATTGCCTGGGCATGAATGGAGAAGCTCAGAGAGGCTGGCGTGTCTGCTAAAGACCTTCCATTTCCAGGACTGATCTGAGTTGCAGGTAGCAATAATAAGCAACATTTGAAGTTCCCCTGATGCACTGAGGACCTGGGGTAACGCCCACACCAGCCAGTTTGGCCTCCAGAAGTCACACAGCTGCCTCAAGGACCATGACACCATGATGGACATTATTATTCTTAATTAATGACGCTGGAATGCAGGAGCTGGGTGTTTCTTGAGGGGCTTTGCTGGGCTCCCAGCAGCTTTCCCCACGAGCCAAATTGCCTGTAGGGCATTCCTCAGCCAGCAGGACTGGAAGGGCAGGGCCCAAGCCGTGTGCTCGAGGCTCGGTGAGGTGTTGGCCTTCTCCTGCTGCTTCACACCCCGATGGATGATGATCCAGAGCCGTGTCCATGTGCAGTGCTGAGCCCGAGGGCAGTGCTGGACTGGGCTAATGAGATCTTTCCCCACTGCCTTGGGTTGCAATGCAGGATGTAACCAAAAGTATCTATTCTATTACCAGCTGGTAAACCAGCTGGGGCCGTGCTCTTTATCCCTTCCAGGACCCATCCTCCCTCCAGGGGATATCTGCTGTTCATGGGCCATCGAGGCTCACTGCAGGGCTGATACAATCCCATCATCCCATGGGGAGAGGCTCCACCCAGGGGGAGGAGCCAATTGCATCATCCCATCGGGAGATGCTCCACCCAGGGGGGAGGAGCCAAGTATTCCTACCTGGATCAAACCTGAGATTCAGAACAGCAGCACAGCCTGTGTGCACTGGATTCCCAGAGGAAGACCTGACCCATCTCAGCACCACTGGGCCTTCAGAGGAAAACTACACCCTTCTCCAGGATCATCTCTGCTCCAACAGAACCACATCTGTCACTGCAGGAGGGTTTAACTGGACTGCTCCCAACCCCCTGACCAACAGGGTGTCAGGTTCTGCTCTGACTCTGTCTGCAGTTTTCTTTCTTCTTTCGCTTTTTTGTACTACTACATTTTCATTTTTAACATTCCTAGCACAGAACCGTTATTCCTATTCCCATATCTTTGCCTCAGAGCCCCTCAATTCCAAAATTATCATAATTCGAAGGGAGTGGGGGTTTGTATTCTCCATTCCAAGGGTGGCTCTGGCTTTTCCCTGGCAGACACCTGTCCTCCCAAACCAAGACACCCACGGAGCTGCCTCCAGCACAGCCATGTGGACAGGCAGAAGATGAAGGAGGTATAACTCCACAAAAACCATGGCTGGCCAACATCTTAGGTCATAAACGCCGTGAACTGAGGAATGCAGCCCTGTTACTGCCTGGCTGAGCAAAATTAATTCCGCACATTGGCTTCTCCAGAGTTTTTCTGCCCAGGTGTGGTTGAGTTCTTACCACCACGTCGATATTTCTGTATTTCAGCAAAATTCCCCACTTCTGATCTGGGTAGTCTTTGCTGGGTGGAGTGCAAAGCCCGGATCGTTAACTCCGGATAACGGTAATTAAAAGAAAATAAAATCAAAGGTGCTCAGAGAAGAAATGGAAAATTTTTCTGTGGAAGCCAAAAGATTATATTGAACTTCAGTGGTTTAATAAAATATTATGAAGTTTGGGAGCGTATTTTCCCTGGGACTTAATCTGTTTATACATCTAAGAAAGTAAATAGAATATCACTTTACTTGACCACACAGCAAACCCGATACAGGGGGACTTCTCCGCTGTATATATTTCTTGAGGAATTCCTTTCCCCTCGGGTTTCACACTGTGAACTGGGACCATTCCTGAACTACCCAGGTCAGGGGAAGCAGGAATTCATCCATTTGAAGGGAGAAATGCTGTGGAGGTGGCAGGGCCAGGGACAGCAAAGGGGTGAGCGCTGGGGGAGACAGGGAGGCTCGACTGAGGATTTTTGCAATTGAAAGAAAGGAGTTTGGCATTGACCTCGATGTGGTGGAAGACAAGAGGTCGTGGGAACAATGCCAATGATGCCACTGGGGAGCTCACAGAAGGCAGAGCCACGGAGTGAGTTAGGTTTAGGAGACTAAAATCAGACACAAATGTGGTAATTTTGTGGTTTTCCCCCTTTTTTTCATAAACCTGCCCCCTCTTTCCAGCTTGCTGCCACCAGCAAAAAGAGAGCACAGCCTCTCAGTACCCGTAAACTTTATTAAATGTGTGCTTTTTTCATTCTTAAATTAAATTAAAATCAGGGGGGCTTTTTCCATACTGAAATAGCACCAAAGGGAGAAGGATGACAGTACCACCAAGTGAAGGGGAGGGATGAGAGAAAACCCAGAAAGTGTTGTACACAATCAAGGAATTTTTTAATGGCTAGGAAAATGGGCAATCTTTTTCCCCTTCATCTGGAGACCTGATGCTGTGTGTGAAATGTGTATGTGGGAGAACTGAGAACCAGTGCAAGTCAAAATCTCTCTCTGCAGGGGGTAAGAAAGGCCAAATTATTGCTGGAAATCGGACTTAGTGCTGCACCCAAAGGCCACCCTGACGTCAGGCAGAGGAGTCTCACACACTGATCCCCATGGCTCCTCGGTTTATAAACTCCTTTTAACTGAGTGGATCATTGAGTGGCAGCATTTCCACTGATAAAATTCCCTGTGGCACAAAATCAGCCCCATGGGCACAGCAGCCCCGTCCTTGCCCTTCCAGGAAGGGCAGTGATGGATTTCACAGCAGCAGACCTGGTGTTGCCTTGCCAAACTGCACTGGTAAAGAAAACCCCATTCCTCGGAATTTTTCTGTTGAAACAGAGAGCAAAGAGCTTCCCCACACTCCAGGTTTGGCTGGAAGCTGCTGCTGCAGTGGGTTAAAGGGAGGTCTCACCTTCAGTGACCTTTCTGAAATGGGCTCTACGAGCCTGTGCCAAAGCATTTTCCCCAAGCAACAGTGGGGAACAAAAAAAGATTTTTGAAGACTTTGGGGCAATCCTTGTGCTCAGCATGCCTGAGCCCACACTCCTGGTGTGTGGTGCCATTTGTGGCTGTGTCTGTCTCCTCAAAGAGATCATGGAATGGTTTGGATTGGAAGGGAGCCTAAAGCTCATCCCATTCCATTCCCTGCCCTGAGCAGGGACACCTTCCACCATCCCAGGTTGCTGCAGGTCCAATCTGGCCTCGGACACTTCCAGGGATGGAGAATCCACCAGCACTCTGGGCATCCCAGGCCTCACTACCCTCATTGTATAAAACTGCCTTACCATCAGTTGGGCACTTGATGCTGATAGGATGCCTTGTAAAAGGTTGGTGTGTTTTGTTTTGTTTCGTTTTTTCCTTAAAAAATCCAAAATTTGGATTTGTTCAAAAACCCAAACGTTGCATCGCATACAAGCCTAGGCTTCATCAGTGCCCAATGGCAGATTTGATTATTGAGACCAGAAGCATTTTAATAACCTAATTGTTTTCTCATGGTTAATATTTTGATTTTTCTGCTTATCTTTTTTTTTTTAAAGAAAAAAAAAAACACTACACAGGTCACTTTTATTTATAGCTACTTGTGATTTCCCCTCCAGTACACGTGCCCAGCACTGCAGGCCCAGGAGGGATGCGGTTTTCAATAGTTTACCTCCCATTCTTCTTAGGTTAAAATAATCTAAACTTCATGGCTGGATTTTCAAATAAGCCTGAAGAGTTTAGAGGCTTAAATGCTATTAGAGTTCAAAGCAATTTGGTTGCGTGACCTCTTTTTAAAAGCCATTGTTCATATGTGGAGGGATTTTCAAAACTACTTACGGCCCAGATCAAAACCAATCAATCACAGTCCCAGATCCCTAAATAGCTTTACAAGGTGTGCAACAAGGTATTCAAACCCTTGGAAAGGAGGGGGAGTAAAACACTGAAGTATTTAGGGGGAAAGTATTCCTAAGTGGCTGGGCTTGATGTGCTGGGAAGAGTTTTTAAAGGCACATTTGATGGGCTTGTGTACCCTCGTTTAATGGCAGGGATTTGGTGGCAGGTGCAGATACTCAGCTGTAAGAAATTCCTGGTGTTGCTGCAGCTTGTCCAATGTGGGGAGACCAGTCTGTGGCCCCATAAAGCTGTTTTATAGCAGTGCAAATGCCACTGTGTGGGAGGAAATAGCAATAGAACAATATTGATTTTTTACAGCACGGTACTCGTAAACGATGGTTGTATTTGTCTGCCGGTTTTGGCTGGGGTGGAGTTCATTGTGTTCACAGGACTGTGGTTTGGATTTGTGCTGGGAAAGCACAAATGTTGATAACCCAGGGGTGTTTTCGTTGTGGCTGGGCAGTTCTTACACAGCACGGAGGCTTCTCCTGCTCCTCCAGTGAGGAGGCTGGGGATGCACAAGGAGCTGGGAGGGGACACAGCCAGGACAGCTGACCCCAAGTGATGCAAGGGATATTCCAGGCCATATGGAATCATGCTCAGCCTATAAAAGCGGGGAAAGAAGGAAGCAGGAAATTTCTGGAGTGATGGTATTTGTCTTGTCAAGTCACCATTCCGAATGTGAGGGAGCCCTGCTGTCCTGGGGATGAGCATCTGAGCGCCCACGGGAAGTCTGGAATTGATTTCTTGGTTTGCTTTGCTTGTGCGTGCAGCTTTTGCTTTACCTGTTAAACTGTCTTTACCTCAACCCACAGGTTCCTTCAGATTTACTCTTCCAACTCTCTCCCCCATCCCACCTGCAGAGTGAGTGAGCGGGGCTGAGATCCCAGCTGGCCTTAAACCACAGCAGTTTGTCAAAGGCATGTCCGTATTATCCCAACCTTAATTCTCCTTGAAATACCAAAGAAATGGCACACCTAAATCTTTTCAGCTGGGAACACCTCAGATTTTGTGCCTTGCTGGTGCTGGCACCGTTTGGCTGTGAGTGACTGATGCCTCATCCTCACCACCACCTTAGTTTTTTCACTTGGATGGAAGAGCACAGCATGGGAGGGTGTCCATCCCCCATTCCTGCCCCAAAAAGCCTTGCTCTTGGAATGTTTTTCCCAATAATTACCCACCATCCTTTTGGCTGCACCTTATGCCCATTCTGACCAGCACAGGCACGTTGCTCCCCTCACCTCCTGTGACACACTGAAGGGACCATCACCAAGAGCCCAACGTTCTCCCAGCTTCTGATTTGAACTGCAGGTGCTGGGAGGGACCATGGTCTCATACCTCTCTGACTTGCCCAGGTGGAAATGCCTCCCTCTCAGGTGAAATTGTAACCTCTGATCCAATTCTCTTTGGGCTCTCTGAAATCTCTGCTCTGCTGGGATTTTATTAAGATCTTGGCTGGTGTGCAGGCAGCCAGTGAACTTCATCCCCCAGGCTTCTTCCCAACCACATTCCTGAGGGATCCCCACTTGGTTTGTTTTACCCCCTCAGGTGCTTTTCGAAGTTGGGCTCAGGAGAGGGAGCACCACCGTGCTGTTCATGCAGCACCAAGGTGTAAGTGTGTGCTCCCATAGCTCAGAAATGCTGAAGATCAAGAGCCAGCAGATAAATGAGCCCGTGGTAATAAAAGACTCTGCTTCAGTAACAGATTTCTGTCACTGAAACATTTCCACCAGCTAAAACAACGTGGTAAAGGAGATTCGTTTTGCCTGAGAGTTTTTAAAGCCCTTCACAACCTTCCAACTTCCCCCTGAGTTCTCCTTTAGGAAAGAACAGTTGTTTTCTCATTCCTCTTTCTGGACATGATTATTGTCCTCTTCTCCCCAACCAACCCTTCCCTCCAGTCTATTTAAGACTGGCCCAACTTAAAACATTCATCATTATGGCTCAAATCACGTCCACTGGACACCGAGAAGTCTCCTGCATGTGCCTGGTGGGTCCCCCCAACACCTTCAGGGTGTGCCTTGAGGATCATCTCAGTGTGGACCTTCCATCCCACCCCCAAAATCCCTCCAGATGGGCCCCCCTTAGAAAAAAAAAAAACAAACCCTTAGAAAACCATTTTGCTGTTGGAGTAGCAAAAGGGATGCAAAAGGGAACGCTGGTTTAGAGCCAGCTCCCGTGAATGAGGCCTTTTGACTACCTGGCAATTTTCATTACAGAGTCAAAAGAATCATTTGTGTTCTTTCATTTTTGGCCACCAAAATTATTTTGTCTCAAAACAAAACAAAGGATTATTGGTTTTGGCTCCCTTAAGAGGAAAAATAATTCTGGCTGATGAAAAGAGCTTGATTTAAGGGGGGGGTGAAAGTAAAACAAAAAATTGGATAAGTGGAAGCAAAATTCACCAAATGTTTCATGCAATAAAAAAAGAGAATCCCCTAAGGTAACGTTTGGAAAGCCAAATTAGGTATTAAGCCACCTTTGTTTTATTGTCAAAAGTGGTGAGGTCTGGCCAAAATGGCACTTGCAAGCCCAAACCTGGCTGAACTTTCAGGAAGACTCTGAGCTACCCCAAGCACCCCTGTCACTTCTAAAAACTTTGCACCTGTGGTTTTTTTTTTACAGTGCTAAACCTCGGGCCCACTGAGGGAAGCTGCTCACATCAATAGGACCAGACTGGTGTTCACAGCCTCCTTTCCTGGATGTCCCCAGCACCTCTTCTCCGAGAGAAGAAAGGAAACAAAGCAGTGTGAAAAAAGAAAAAAAACCAAATCAGAGCAAACCATGTTTCAGCACAGCTATTATTTTTTTTTTCTTTCCCCCCCCCGTATTTCCCCCCCCTCTCTACTGATAAGTAAAAAAAATATATATATATTATATTATATTTTTTCCTTTTCTTAAATTATTTCTCTCAGCCTCAGTCCCAGCCGAAGTCCTGCCCTGTCATCTGGTAGAACTTCATGTTGAAGGGGCGGTAGAAGTCCCGCAGCCTCTGCACCACCTCCTGGTCGATGTCGGGGTGGGTCCTGCCTTTTGTCTTCCCCAGGCAGTGGGGTTTGCTGCTGCCCTCCGCCTTCTTCAGGCACGGGAAGCCCTTGGTTTTGTTGAAGTAGAAATGTTTGTCAGTGATGATCCTCTTGAGGCCCAGAAAGTCCTGGACCCTGCCCAGCTCCCCCGCGGGGTCGCTGATCAGCCTCTCCCCGCTGACAAAGAGGATCTGCCCGATGGGGAAGTAGAGCAGCCAGTTCTCCAGGTGCTTGGCGTAGATGCCGATCTGGATGGCGCTCCACGAGGTGTCGATCAGGCCCGTAGTCCTGTTTTTGAAGGTCAGGCTCTCGAAGGTGGGGATGTCGGGCTTCTTGGAGAGCGTCTGGGTGTAGTCCGAGATGGCTCTGGTGACGGGGTCCCGCACCACCACGATCAGCTTGGTGCCCTTGGACATGGAGGAGATGCGGGCCGGGGCCTCCTTGGTGACGAAGTAGCTGGGGGTCTTCTCCATGGTGATCTGCCCCTCCAGTGTCCTGGGCATCAGGTCCCTGCCAGAGGGGGAACGAGGGACGTGTTAGTGCCAAAATCCCCCTGGGCAAGGGCTGGATGTGGATCATCCCCTGGATGTGGGCAGAGCTCTGGGGGTGTCCTGGGGATATTTTGGGATTTTATCCTGAGCCTCTGGCCCAGCCCTTCCCTCCTTGAATTTATTGTGCAAACACCTGAACTCGTCCTTGATTTCCCACTGAAAGTCCTCGATTTCCCACTTCCTTTTCTCTGCCCATTTCCACCTGGAATTACACCTGGAATTACACCTGGATTCATTTGTGCCCAAGCCCTGCCCTCTGGATCCCACCTCCCTTCTTTGCAATGGTGGGAACACAGCACATCTCAACCATCCCAAATGCCCCATCCCTTTAAATTCCTCCCTGCCCACACTGGGGTTTCCTGCACAGAGGCTTAAATTCCCTGGAATAACAGTGAATTCCCGGAGTAACAACACTCCCTTCCTGTAGGACAGAGGAATTTTTCAAGGGCTGGGATGCAGGAGTTTATTTTTTGGCATTTCCAAGGAGGCGGCAAGTTGATGCCACTTAAAAATGTGCAACAAAAATGTGCAACATCAGCCCCCTGACCTCAGAAATTTCCTTCTTTCACCCAAAGACATCCCACACACCAGCTGCTCTGGGAAGCTCTCCTAGACTGAAGGGGGAAGGGGCTTGGGGCTCGGGCCAGGGTCCATCCTGCTCCGTGGTCCCCTTGAGAGTTCAGAGCCCTCCCGGGCCAGGATTGGGTGGGATTTGTTGAAGAGCCCCAGGATTTGGATACCCTGAGCTCCTTCATGTCAAACCAGGCAAGCCAGAAAGGTGTAGGAGCCACAGGAGCAGGTGACTCCCAGCTCCTCTCCCTCTCCTCCTCATCCCACTTCCATGCCACACCACATTCCACCCCCTCACACATATCACCCCTACACCAGACCCAGACAGCAGCACCCACAAAATGCCAGATTCCCACCCCCATCATTTGCTCACACACAAATCCATCCCTCCTCCCAGGCCCTCAGCAGCTTCCCTCCCCACAGCTGATCTTCCCACGGTCCTGTCCGTCCCAGGGGGAATGGGGGATGGAGGGTGTTGGAATTCTGGAAATTTGGATTTTGGGATTTTAGTGTGTGGAAATACATGGGAGTCAGGATGGAGGACTTTGGGCGTTGTCTGGGTCCTTCTTCTTCACCTTCTTCTTCCTCCTTTTTCATGGGTTTGGGTGGTTTTCTGTAGTTGGGTGATAAAGGTCCCCATTGCGGGCCTCGGGTGGTCATTATTGGGTCAGAAATATAAATAATACAGGTGTCACCTCCTTATTGGGTAATTATCCCTTAAATAACCTTGGGAAGAATTAGAAGCAGCTATTTCATTCCTTGTTAGCTAAAACTCACAACCCCTGAGACTGTACTTCAAATAAGAATTAATTAAACATCCAAGTCCGAACACGAACCTGCGTTTCCCGTGTACCAATCCCAACCTCAGCAGAGAGGAAAAAAGAAGCCAAAAACCATCCCAGATGTGGGGAGGCTGCAGTGAAACCCCAGTGGGGTTCACCACTGTGCCCCCAGCAGTTCTGGTGGCAGCTGCAGCCCCCCACACCCCGACCCCTTGGCTGTGACTCTGAGTGTGAAGCTCCCTGCTCACCTCCCTGTGACCATCCCACAGCAGCAGCAGCAACATCTGCTTCGCAAACCCGCGCAATATGCCAGCAAAAATTGAACTCATCTATCAAAAAAAAAAAGCCACGATGGAAAGCCACCAGCAGCTAAAAACCAGCAATAATAACCAAACCCCAGGCTGTGATGTTACAAAGGAGAGGGCAAGGAGTGGCCCTTCCTAAAGAAATTCCCTTTGCAGCCACATTACGCAGAGCCTGAGCAAAGACACGGTCCCAGAGAAGTCAAACCACTGCTGAGGGTTTCTGCCCGGGGGAAACTCCAAGGATTTGGGGCATTCAAACTGGGGAATAAGCAAGCTGAGGAGTATGAAAGACTTCTCACGCATCCTGAAGGATGTGGAGATGAAGGGAATCACTGCTGACAGTGAGTGTGGCACTTGCTGAGCAGGCACATAACTCTGCAGTGGAATTTGCCACAATTTTTTTTGCCGACTTACCCAACGCTGCGAAAGATAAAAGTGTAAATGGTTTAGAAACAGGCTGGCCAAATTCGTGGTGGCTGAAATAAATCGGTGGCAATGAAGTGCCAGAGTCCCAGAAATTTAACACGGTCACAGGGTGGATGGGACCCTCTAGACAGGGTGGAGTGGCAGGGCAGGGAGGGAAAATGAAGCGTCTGAGGGGGCTCATTTCATCTCTGACTTCTCCACAGAAACAGAGGCAGAACTTCTGTCTCCAGGAAGGAGACAGACACGGCGGTGACAGGCATGTGACAGAGCTGCCAGCCCTGAGGGAAACATGGAGCCTTCTCCATCACGGAGCCATCACACAGGGAGGACAGGGAAACTGAGGCACAGCCAGCTTGGTGCAACCTCACACCCCCAGAGGGGTGTGTGCTGCTCCCTGGGCCCCTCCTGCCACCAGCAACTTGTCTCCTTCTTCCCCCACCACCTCTCTTTTTCTTCCAGATCATTTTAAGCCGTGACTCTGCAAACAGGAATTTATAAAAAAACCCCAAAACTCGCTCTGACAAGCACTCCCCTTCCCCCAGCTCCAGCCCACACTCCCAGCAGTGCCATTACAGCATGTTCAGGGGATGATTGAAAAGAAAGATGCTCCAGCAAGAGTGATAACTTGACGTAACCAGGAGCGTGTATGGGTATATAAATCCAAAAATGCTGCCTAAAGAGATTAATTCCTCCCTCCCATGAGGCCAGCTGCTAAGCCCAGGGGCTGTGCTGCCCCAGCAGCTCTCACAAGGCTCTGTGTTTGCTTTGATGAGCTGTGAGTGTACAGGGGAGTTAGCTGAGCCTCCTGCTTTGCCTTCCCTCAGATCTCAGCTGAAATCGATACATGGAAAGATGCATTTCAGGAAACTGAGAAAAAATTAAAAAAAAAGCAACAAACCTCCAAGAAAAGCTGAAAAAAAGCTGAGGAAGCTGAAAGGAGAGGGGCAAAAGATCACAGAGGTCTGCAAGGAAAAAAGAAAATAATTCCTTGTGTTGTTGGATGTAAAATCAAACCCAACTGGCATTAACAGCAAAAGGACACCCTTGCCACTGATTTTAATGAGGATGGATTAAGCTGAGCTTGGAGCAAAATCAGAGGCAGGAATAGTCCCAGGAGAGGACAAGAAGCCCTGGGTCTCTCCTCTCCTTCCCCATCCTGCTGTCGAGGCATTCTGTCTGCATAAAGATAATGCTCAGGGAAATTTTTGGTGTTATAGGAGGGATGTGTGATACAACTGTCATCTCCCAGAGGACGCTGCACCCTCACAAAACAAGTCAGGGGCCTTGGAATTTCCTTTGTCTGTGCTCTTCCATCCCCATGGGAGCACTGCAAACCATGCAGGAGGAGTGAAATACTGCTGAAACACTCGTGGTTCTCAGTTCTCTCCCTTGGCTGTGGTCACAAAGGTGTCCTGCAGGACTGCTCCACTTCCACCAGCAGGAAACGATCCCTGGGCTCTTTGCTCCCACAGGATGGGCCGAGCTGGCTGTCCTGCCACCATGGCAGGGTCCCTGTGCCCAGAGCAGGGAGGTCCCTCGTGGGAAATGGATTTGTAGAGGATTCTCAAAGCCTGACAGGAGGCTCACACAGTCTGGATCTGTGTGCAAACTCTGAGATAAAATATGCTGACTTAGAAATGCCGTGGGATAGGACAGACACTGTTGAGAGAGAAATGGAACTGGAAACAAGTTTCAAAGGATGGCCTGGCAAATATTGGAGAAACAGAACTATGAAAGATGTATTGTAGTAGGACCCATATGGAATATTTTTAGATGATTGGCTTAGAAGAATTAGCAGCATTGTGTGGCAAAAGCTGATAGGCCAACAAACACTTATACTGTAATTAGGAAATAGTTTGGCTTCTGATTGTGATGGCGTGAATTGTAACATCTGTATTGTCTCACCCTTCTCATGAGACTGGAAATGGAATAAACGTTTTCAAAACGCCTCTCAGGAGCCCCGTGTCTGGGTCAGAAAAGGGTATAATCCGACAGTCCCTCCCAGCACACAGGTTTTTACCATCCCTAGTACTCCAGAGGAGTTGAAGTATGAAGAAAGCAGATTGGATATCAAGAAGAAATTCTTTTCTATGAGATCCTGTCACGGGTTGCCCAGGGAAGGGTTCAAAGCCAGGCTGGACAGGGCTTGGAGCAGCCTGGGCTAGTGAAAGGTGTCCCTAATCCCTGCAGTCAGAGTTCAGCAGGAAATAACCAACAGTCAGAAGCTGCAAGGGAAATCTGTAGTAAGAGCTGGCTGCAGGCAGAGTCAGTGAATAGTTAGTCAAGATAACTAAACTGTAAAGAAAAATAAACCACGAAGCTCTTCATGCTGTGATAAACAAAAAGTCTGTTTTAATTCATTTCTGCCCTCTAACAAGAGGGCTGCTGCAACACTCCAGGAATCTCACTGCCTCCAAAACGGGCTGGGACACCAAGATCCCCGTGCAGCACTGACGGAGACAACAGCTGGAATCACCCTGTCCTGAGGACACAGCCAGGAAGCCTCGTCCCTCCCTGAGGAGCTGGGAAATCCACCTAAGGAATGCCGTGGAGAACGCAGCTTGTTTGCTGATAACTCCAGAGGTGAAGACCCTTCCTGGACCTCAGGCTGTGACCTTGCTCAGGAGGAGCAGCAGCAATCCAGGGCTGAGGGCAGGGCAAAGGCACACTGAGCCGAGCCAAAGGAGGGAAGCAGCAGTGTCCCCGAGATAAGGGGGTCACACACCCCCAGGGGACCCTGTCAGAGCAGCACAGCCCCCTTCACGTCAGCCCCCCTGGCTGCAGAGCCACGGGGCTGTGGATTCAGGGGCAGCATCTGCACGCAAAGAGGGGGCTCTGCTCACCAGCCCCGTGCTCAGCTCCTGCCCCGCTGCTCCCCCGGGGGCGAAGGTTGTGTGGATCAGAGCTAATTACAGCACGCAAACCCTCTGCCTAATTGCTCTGATTAATTATTGACGGGCTGAGCTGCTGCTTTGAGGGCTGCAGGCGGCGGGGAGCACAGTGCTCAGGGGCTCCTTGTGCTCAGGAGTGACCCCAGTGTCCCAGCATCCCGTGACCAGTCCAGGAGAGCAGACTGAGCAAAGAGGTTCCCAAAAATCCACCGTGCTGGAAAAGCACATCTGGAGACCACCAGTGCCTAAGTGCTATTGACAAGCAGAAACTCCCCGATGTCATTAGCCCTGCAAGCCATTGATTTTTCTCTGCTGGAACAAGAAACTCATCGGAGCTGAGGCAATCACAGGTGGCACTGCCACCTCCTCTGGGCTGTCCAGCTGGGCTTTGGGAAAAGGGTGTTTCAGAGTGGTTTTCTTCCCAATGGTGAATTGCTGGTAAATCCCAGCCCTCTGCCCACCAGGAGCAGATGAAGAGCCCCAGGGCTTCAACATGTGTCCGTGCTTTGTATGGGAATGGAGAAACGACCAGGTATCTTCTAAAGGGTCTTTTTGTGCCAGGGTTGAGGCTGGGATCATCAGCAGTGCTTCCCCCTTGGGCTGGCCACAAGCTCTTTAACCCAGCCCTGGAGCTCTTCTCCCAGCACTCCTGGCAGCTCCAGTGAGTGGGAAGGACAAACTCCTCCTGTCCCCATCACACCTGGACCCAACACTCGTCACCTCTGGTCTCTCCAGCACCACGTCCCTCTCCCAGTGGCAGTTTCACCCCAGCAGTGGGCAGAGCTCCACACACGAGGTGTTTGAGCTGTTTGCCAAATCCTTGCAGCACCAGCTGACCCTTACAAGGGAGAAGGTCAGGCTCACAGTGATTTCATCATATTTCCAGTGTAGCTCCCCAATGAAAAGTGATTCTTCATCACAACCTGCTGACTCCCCTCTGTGTCACGCTGTGCCAAAGGAGGATTTTCCAGCTGAGGCAGTGGACACGATCCTTTTACATCCTGGCACACCCTGCCCTTCTCCCTGTGCAAACCAAGAGCTCCCTTTTGCCATCCCACCACGCACGAGGGTCAGTCACTGCTGGAGGAGGACAGCAGGGGACATGGCTGGACAGGAATCCAGCACTCACCTAAAGCAGAGTTTTGCTGGGAGGTCCTTGCCTGTTTTGTCCACTGCATGTCTGCACCATGGAGAGGGAGCTCCCAACCTCTTCCCACCACACAGAAGGATGCCAGGAGCCTTGACAGGGATCAGCACAGCCTTCAGCCTGGACCTCACCTTCCTCAATTACGCCCTTAAACCATCCAGTTTCGGCACCTGCATTGCAATTTTTGTTCGTTTTAAAGACGTGCCTGTGCGGGCCGGGGTTTATGCCCAGCTGGGATGTGAACAGAGCAGGAGATGGCACACGTTCTGAAGAGTTCAAAGAGTAAAGACTGAGGGATGAGGAAAAAATAAATGGGTACAAATGGCCCAGCACCTGATATAAATAAACCTCAACCTCGTTGCTCCTCCCTAAGGCATCCCTGAAGTTTTACATGGGTACATCCTCCCAGACATCCTCAGAGGAGCTGCTGCTGCTCTTGGAGGGGCCAGGGCTGCACCTTCCCCCACCTGGCCCTGGGGGAACCTTCTTGGACTGAAGGCTCTGCAATAACCCAGGACTGAAGAATCCATAATAACCCAGGACTGAAGGCTCTGTAATAGGGAGAATATGGAACAACATCCATCCCCAAGCCAACAACCACCTCGTGTCCCTGTCACTCAGGGATCTCCAGGACCACACATTTCAGCCCTGACTGAGCAAATCATCCTAAGGAGGAAGGTTAAAGAACTGTTTGTTATTGGGATTGTCTCCCTCTTCAGGGTTCGTTTTTTGATGAATTAACTCCAGCTTCATTACTTCATGATATATTTCCCTTGACATTTAATTATAGTTACCCCAAACACATTAAGCCAATCAGTCTGAACAGCTTCTTATTAATATGCAAATTTCCCCTTTGAAAAGCCACGAATCTGTGAAAAAATCTCTGCAGGCTCCGATTGGGCCCTTTCGGGAAAGTTGGGAAGTTTCCCTGAGAAACACCCTCCTGGGCCAAGGCAGGAACCCAGCCCCACAGACACCTCCTGCTGCCTGGGTTGGGAATGGGGAAAAAGAGGATGCCAAAGCACCTCCTCAGCTCTGGAGCCACGAGCACGAGAGGCTGAATCTTAAAAACCAACACGGTGTTGGCGGCTTGTCCCCATCCCAGCACCTTTCCATGGGAAGCACAGCTTGTCCTGCGTGCAAGTCACCCTCCCCTGGGACCACGAACGGGAGGTTCCACGTGGGAGCTGCGGAACATTCCCCCAAACATCAGCTTTTAGCAAAACAAACGGGAATCTGGTTCTCCCGGCGCCACGGGCCAAACGGGACGTGATTTGCATTAGGCAAAAATAAATTGAACTGCACAATTAACCATCTGCCCTGGAACAGATTTAAGTTTTGCTTTGAAGCGTCACTTCCAGCCCTCCCTCCACTCTCAACGCCCATCCGAGCGCCGCGGGATTTTCTGCTGGGAAACCGGCCGGGAATTAATTCACTGAATCGTTCCTCTAACTGGAGAGAAACGTCGGGGTAGGTACCACAGCCCCGGTGGCCTTTGGCCTCACGGATGCGTTTCCTGCGGATTACACCGACGGACAAACCACAGAACTGCTTCAAAACCTCCCAGAGCCTCCAGTTCCCACCAAAAGCCTTTAGTCACCAAACCAAGATGATTTCCTGGGAGCTGCTGAGTGCCACATCCAGGGAAAAGTTACCCATTTCATCTCATTTCGAGAGAAGTTGCAGGTTTTCTTAAAAAAACATCTAATTTTCTGTAATTTTTTTTTTTTTTATTATTTTTTATTCCCTACAGTTAGACATCTAAGATCAGAAATACATTGCAATCAGTGCACTATATAAATAGTCCAATTTTGGGAAACAGCTCTCATGAGCAATAAAGAAACCCAATTTACTAGGCACTATAATAAAAATATCTCTTTTACCGTATAAATCAAACCGAAGTGAGCAGATGAAAAAAAGAAAATAAACTCAACCCCACCCCCCCCGCCCCGGTCTCTGCCCACAGGCACAAGCAGACGGCCCTGGGGAAGGGCTCTCCTGCCCTGTATAAATATATCCAAGAGCAAATCTGTTAAAAATTGCAGCCACCACTTTGTTTTCTAAAGGTCCCAGTTTATCCTTCGTCAGAAGAAGGAGGGCTGGGGAGAGGTCGGCCAGAAACACAATCCTTTCCTGTATAAACACCGCAGTCTGCGCTGGTTTTAAGTGCATCATATGGTCTGTATTTTATATGTGTGTATATATAGAGAGAGAGAGGGAGAAAGAGAGATTTTTCAAGTCTGTCAGAGACATAAAGTGATCTTATATCATCTAAAACCAACAATCAGACTTGGACTCCTGGCAGTTTTCCTTGCAGTCGTCCCTGCCACCCCCCCCCTGCCCCTTCCTCCCAGCTGCTGGAGCACGCTGCTGTCTGCCCCCATTATTTTTCACAAAGGCATATAAATCACTGTGGGAAACTCTTATTATCTTATTTTCCCTCTGCTTCTCTCTTGTCTGTTTGGAGAAAAAAAAAAAAAAATTAATGCATTCGTCTCCGGAAAAATGTGCAGTCTCCATAATTCAGTTTTAAAACAAGCACAACTAGCAAATGGATAGACCTCCGTTAGGAGACTCATTTTTCATGCCAGTAATTGAACCCTTCCCTTCGATTTTTCCTTTGGGTGTTAAAGACAACTGATGCCTTCCTGGAATTTGCTTACGTCTCTGAAAGGTGGAAAGGCAAGACAGGGAGAAAAAGCAGAGGAGAGAAGGAAAGATGAGACAGAGGGAGAGAAAAAGAGGAG
>VXBN01009626.1:599394-616740 GCA_013397395.1 Sinosuthora webbiana
GAGGAGAGGAGAGGAGAGGAGAGGAGAGGAGAGGTGAAAAGGAAATAAAGGAAGTTTATTTGGGGGATCTCAACTGATATAGTTTCCGGGATTTGGTCAAGGACTGGGGAACGAGAGGAACACCTCTCTGACCCCAGTGGTCAACTTAGAAGTCTATCCATTTGCCTTTCCCCCTAGAAAGAATGCACATTTACTAAACATCAGTCTTTTTTTATCTTACAGTTTGTGAGAAAACTCTAGTAGAAATGAAAAACCATCAGAAGGCTGAAAAACCAGGGGGCGACAGGGACCCACTGGGCTATACAGCCACACCTGGGGAGTTCTGGACACCCCTGCTTCTCTGGAGACTATGAACAGCCTGCTGGGGTTTTGGGAGCAAGGAGATGGATTTTCTCCCCTGTCTGCAGAGGAAAAATGATCTGTCTGCCAAAATATTGGTGTGGAGTCCCGAAGAGTTCAGCAGAGATTGTTACAAAGTTTGGGAAATTCCTGTGGCACGGCCTGTACTGCTGGAGATGGTTTGTGCACATCTCTGAGCGTATCTGTGCGTGCAGAGAGTTTTGTGAAAGCCCCAGACACCTCAAAGGACCTCACTGCTGAGAACAGAGGTTGTTCCTTAAATTATGCTGAGAAGTGACTTTTTTTTTACGTATCACTGCACATCTCCTCCTGCTGCACGGCCAAAAAAACCCCTCTGTCTGTGTTACAAAAAAAAAAAAGGGAGCCTGACCTCAGGCTATGATCTAAAATACACAGAGTCACACAAGTTTACTCTTGCAGTGGTTCTTCGTCCTTCCTGTGCCAACTCTTTGTCTCTTTGCTAAGTGAAACTTTAATGGCTGGGAAAGGGCTCTGTGCTTTCATGCCCAGAGCAAAGCAGTCAAGTGCAAAGCGGGCAAAAGCCTCCAGAAAGCTGAAAAAGATTCTTCCTGGCCCAATTTGCAAGTTCTGGGCAAGGCAAGGGCCATGCTGGGGAAGCTGCACGCAGATGGATGCTGGTCTCTCCAGCCCCACAGTCGAGGCAGGGAGTTGAGCCACTACTCACAGGATCATGCAGCAAGAGCTCTTCCCTGTGCCCAGCAATTCCAGCTTCTCCCAGGGAATGCATCACTGCCTAATCCAGTCTCAGGGTCACCTGACATGTTTCAGGAGGTTTTAGTTTGCAGCAGATCTAAATTTCATGGCTAAATGACACAGCAGGCAGCTCAGCTCCGGCTGCTCTGGAGGTTCGTACCGTGCTCCACCTTCATGTCACAGGGGAGGGAGGTGGAGGCTGAGGTTTGGGCATTAGTGTGACACCGAGGTTGTTCAGAGTGAATACAGCTCAACAATGTGAAAAGGAAAAGAAAAAAAGAAAAAAGAAAGATGAAGTGTTCTCCAGAATATGGATGGATGGAAAAAAAAAACAAACAGTGACCTCTGGTTCAAAAGTCAACTTGAGTCATTTGGGTCCAGGTCAATAAACGCTGCTCCTCCTCGCTCAGCACTGAACTGGAGTGGGCTGGAGGCCTCAGATCAGCTCCTGAAGATGACTCCCAGCCTCTGCTCTGCTTAGCAAGGCCAACCCTCCTTCACCATCCATTTCTCAGCGTGCCTGAAGAGAAACCCCATCCTGAGTGTGCTGCCTCTTCCACCACGCTTCCCTGGGAACACGTAAGGGATCACAGGGAGAACTGACCAAGACCAGCCTGACACCCTTGAGAGCAGCAGGGATTCTAAATCCCACAGCCCACCACAACAGCCACCCATCACCCCAGGGTGGGCTCCCACCTTGCAGGGACCACGGGGACCCCCGGCACGGTGTGATCTCTCCATTCCAATACGGAGAGCCACGGAGGGATTTGGAAAAGGGTCCTGATCCTTGGGGAGCCCAGGTCTTCTGCTCTTAAGCCACTTTGGAAAGCCCAGACAGGACCCCTGGAGATGAAGATTTTGAAGTGTGATCAAAGGGACTTGACACAGCAAGGAGGATTAATGTTTCTGCAAACGCACAGTGAAAGCTTCTTAGTTATTCCAGTGGGGTTTTTCTCCAAAGGGGCCTAAGGGAGTTAGGCACTTAAAACTCACTCAGATCCTTTATTTAGTTTGCAAATCCTGCGCTGCAGCAGTGCAGCAGTGTGACCCCCGAAGCATTACTTTTCCAGCCTGTCTGCTTGAGTGAAAAGCTGAATTGATTCTGGCTGTATTGGTGGCCTCCTGCAGCTGCTCCTCGCCATCCCAGGGAGCCAGGCTGCCTGGGGAAACAGTGGACAGTACAAAGTATCTGAAGAAATAAAATAAGACGCTGCACTGAAAGCATGAGGGCTGTGTGTTCAAGGGGAGCAGCTCCAGGTCTGATCCTGGTGCCTTGGGAAGGCTGAGCTGGAACAGAGACTGGACAGAGATAAGAGAATAAAGTAGGGATTTATTGAAAGGCCTTATTGATACACCTTGGGCAGGACAAGAGCCTGGCCAGGGCTACACCCAAGGTGGACCCAAAATGGTCACAAAATGGATGACTGGTCATGAGGTCTCACACTTTGATAAGTTTTGGTCCATTTGCATATTGGGGTTTAATTGTCCAATTCCAGCTGCAGGTTGTGAGTTCCCATCCTTCTTGTTCCTCCCTTCAGCCCACCCTTGTTTGTGCTTCTGGGCCTGAAAGTTGTCTTTGGTCTCCATTTGGGAAAAGGATTTGTTTGTCTCCCTGCTCTGTGCAGAGCTGAGTGACACTGAACGTGTGGCTCAGAACCCTGGGCAGCACAGAGCCTGAAATACATGAAAGATAAAACTTAAGGCATCAATCCCTTCCACAGGGGTTTGTGCAGGACATGAGGAGCTGGAGGATGATCTCCATCTGGGCAAGCAGCATCCCCAGCCCTTCCTGGTGGGCCTCACCACCATCTCTGAGAAAGCTGCAGGAATCACTTATTTCATGACTTTGGGTACTCTTCACTGCTCACATCTCCCTGCTATTTTTTATTCTCCATCAGCAGCTTTTCCAGTCACAAACTGTAGAGAGAAGACACGGTGAGGGCTTTGTTCCCCACCTGGTTACACACTCCTGATGTCCTAATCATTCCCACCACCACTTCTAATCCTACTGCACAGGGCTCCAACTTGGGAAAAGCAGCACGAGGGAGCTGGGAAAAAAAAGACAGAAACAACAAACAAAGAGCCCGTTTTCAGGTAAATATTCCTCATCGTAATAATGACAATAATACCACTAAAAATAATAATAATGAGAAGCGCAGATCACGGTCTGGGCTGCTTTCCAAGCCTTCCCACAGGATTTTTCACCCACCTCCATCCCCACAAACTGGTGAGGGAGCCCCACCCGCTGACACTGTTGGGAACCACGGCACACATGTGACGTGCTATTGTCCCTAATTTGATTAATGAAGCCATCACGCTAATGGAGCGTTCCACACACCCCCAGCACCTTGTTCCCCAACCCACACCAGGAACTCCCCAGCAGAGCATTAATCCCCCCCAAGGCTTGCCTCCCCTCTCAACTTTGTCAGGTGATTGTTTATGGAAAGATGAATGTATACAGTAACACCGGGCGAGGGGAGCTGATGTATGTGGCGCTAATGAACGAAATAATCAGTTGGGCAATAACTGGCCATGCGCGTTTGTCAAAAGGGAAGCCAGCAGGACATTAGCATTCTGCAGCCACCCCAACCTTTATCTCCCGGCCTCGTGTTTGACAACCGCCCCCAGATAGTCCATGAATAAAATACAGAGTGGTACCCAGACATAATTAAACTGCCAATGCGGATGTACCTAAATGAACTTGATATCTTAATGACACCAGATAGCGGGGGAATAATGAAGGCGGTGTGAAAGGGACGCGCATAATGAGCGCGGACACGGCGCTGCCCCGGGGAGCGGCGGCTCCTCCTCGTTAGCGCTCCCAGCTCCCACGCCAGCCCGGGGGACCCTTCAGGACACGGTGCCACCCCTCAGGGGACCAGGGATGGTCCTGGAGTGTGCTCACAAGGCACGGGGGATGTTTAGCTCTCCCTCTTCCAGAAATCCCTGCTTTGCCCCGTCTCTCTGCGCCTAACCCTGCCACATCTGCTCCCCCAGGAGAGCTCTGGCACGCTGCTGTGCGCTGCAGACGTGATTTTAGGAGCACTTAACGTGATTAAATTACCAGACATGCTCCTTTTTAATGGTTTTTGTTGTTGTTGTTGTTGTTGTTTTTTTCAGCACGGAGGTCGTTTTTGAGGAAATAAGCTGCTCCTTGGGGATGGGAAGCTCCGAGGATGTCCCAAGAGAACTCTGCAGCACAGAGCCACAACCCCTCATTCCCATCACACCCACAGACATCGTGGATGTGTCCTCTCCCAGCACCCATGGGTGCAATCCTTCCTCTGGAGCATGCTGGGCACCCCTGACAGTCACCCCTACAAAGCTGGTCCAGCGTGAGACAGGAATTTACACCTGAAAGGGAAGTTCGATCCCTCTCCTTTGGGGCAGCACCACACCGGGCTCCTACCCCACACTGCTCAAAAAGGTAATTGTCACTTACTGCTCGAATGGTTCCAATTTTAGCAGCAAATGAGCGGTGCAGAGCAAGTATCAGTCTTATTAAAGAAGTAATAATGGGAAAGTGGAGCACGCACGACAGGGGAAGGAACACTCCCCCAGCTCACAGGATGCTGCCCCGCTGCTATTTGACAGCAGCACAGTCCCTGCCTTCTGCCGACAGAATTCCAAGATATTTGAATACAATAAGCTCAGCACGCAGGAGAGCAACTGGTGCAATGGGCTCGGCTTGACTCTGTTGTGATGTAATTGGCTGAAGGCTCAGGAATTGTCACAAAGCCAGCGTGGGAAATGTGACCTGGAAGAGGTCCTGTCTCCCTCTACAAGGCAGGTTAGGAAAAATTGCTTCCATGCAGATGGAAAAAGTACAGCAGGTTCGGGGGAAACCATCTTAAATCCCTGGAAGTGTTCAGGGTCAGGTTGGATGGGGCTTGGAGGAACCTGGAACAGGGGAAGGTGTCCCTGGCTACTGCTGGGGGCTTGGAATGAGCTGGTCTGTGATCACCAAGGCAAACCACCAGTGATTCTCTGATTCTGTGGAAGTCCAGCAGCCAACACAGCCAGGAGCAGCTGAGAACAACCCACTGCAGGAAGCACAGCAAGCGTGCTGCTGGGTACTGAGATGGGTGAAGAAATGTAACTCCTGTTTGGGCCAGGAAAAGGGAAAAGGTGGCACCACATGGGACAGCCTGCCCAGGGAGGTGACAGACAGGAGGAACCCGGGCGTATGCTCCCCACCACCCTGTCCTGAGCAGTGACAGTCACCACTGGAATGGTGCAGCCAAAGTGCTCTGAGCTCCTGCCAGGTGAAACCCTCAGCTCGCTGCACTCAGCCCCTTCCCCCTCCGGGATGTTTGTCCCTGGCTGCCAATTCTTCAACCATTGCTTTTCTTCCCAGGAAAGACATCCCCGTGGTGCACCCTCATGAGACAATAATGGGATTTCATTAGATTAAATAACTCCAATGAACCCCAGAGACCAACAGCACTTTAAACACGGAGCTCGGAGTTAGAATTACTGTTATTTAACATTGATTAGATTACAGGGTAAATCCAATTTCTCCCTATCCATATGCTGCCTATGATTTGCCTGGTGGGAGATGGCGTTCCTGGAAGTCTCTGCTGAGGGAAGGGCCCGTGGCTGAGCCAGCAATGTCAGGGTGACCCACGGGCTGGTGCCTGAGAGTCCTTGTGCAGAGCAGGGCTCAGGGGATGTCCCCACTGCCCCAGCCCTTACTTTGCTCCAAAGCTCAAAGGTAGATCTGTACCTGGAATAGCTGAGGGAGCTGGGGGTGTTCAGCCTGGAGAAAAGGACACTCAGAGGTGACCTTATCACTCTCCACAGCTCCCTGAAAGGTGCCTGTGCTCAGGTGGGGTTGGTCTCTTTCTCCAGGCAGCGCTGACAGAACGAGAGGACACAGCCTCAGGCTGCACCAAGGGAAATACAGGTTGGATATTAGGAAAAAGCTTTTTACGAAAAGGTGATAAAGTACTGGAATGATCTGCCCAGGGAGGTGGTGGAGTCACCATCCCTGGATGTGTTTAAAGCAGACTGGACGTGGCACTGGGTGCCAGGGTTTAGTTGAGGTGTTGGGGCTGGCTTGGACTCGATCTTGGAGTCATTTGAACCTGGTCATTCTGTGAATTCTGTGAATCTGCCATGTTGGCTTATCATGCCCTCCAGCAGGAATATCACCAGGAAATAACTGGGCCTCTCTGACCCATGGCCCTGCCTCAGCTGGGGCTGGTAATCACTCCCCAAAGCTTCTTCCTGACTCCTTTCCCCACAGAGTACCATGGCTTGTGGCTCCCAGCCAGGCACTGCCACCACTGGAGCTGCAAGGGGAGGAGAACAGGACAGGTTGGGTCTCTCCCTGCTCCTCATCTCCAGGATCCTGCTGGAGTCTATTTTACAGCTCTGGGCTGTGAGTGGGCTGGAGAAGGTTGGTCAGGGCAGGACTGATTTCATCTCAGGGCTCCATTCCTGCATCTGGAGGTGAGTTCAGCACGGGGATGGGATGGCTCTTGGTGCACAGTGCCCTTTCCTTCCCAGTCTGTGCCACGTTCTTAATGCCTGGCTCGGGAGACCAGCCAGGACAGAGCTTCCTCTGGACGCCTTGGCTCATGAATCTTTGGAAGCTGAGGGGTCAAACAACTCCTAAATGCATCCCCCACAGCCTGACTGCAGGGATGGGAGCGCCAAGAACGGGGAACACACCCAGACATCAGCTGTGACCCAGCGGTTTGTTGTCCAACAACTCCACTGCAATTAGGACGCCTGGAGCAGATGAAGCTGTAAACTCCACGGTGCAGCCCCCTCAAAAGGCACAGCTCAGCGACCCTGTCACATCACACCGTGGGGATGGAGGACCCCAGGATGTGACAGGGGGCCAGCACCCCCTGCACGGGCAGGGCAGAGCTCAACCTGTCCAACACCAAACAAAGCAGCCCCGGCGGCGGGGCAGGCGGTGCTGACCCCGACCCGGGGCAATGCTGATGGTCAAACTCAATTAACTCCTCTGTGCTGCATCTGGGTCAGGCTGGGGACTCCTTCCCCTGCCCCGGCCTCTCTGACTGCTGGCACATCCCACTGAATTCTCCTTCTGTTCCCGAGGTGCTGGGAGGAAGGGTGGCGGGGCCGGGAGCGGGCAGGGCAGCATCCCTTGTGACAAAGTGACTTGTGGCAAAGGCAGCTCGGGGTGCCCGTGCTGGGCTCATCAGGGATCACACCCTGGGCATGTAAAAACAAGATTTTTACATGTGTGACTCCTGTGTTCGAGCCTCTGGGCACCTTCTGTGCCTGCCTGTGGTGAGAGCAAACACAGCCCGGGGAGGGCAGAGCTGGAGGGACAGGTCATGGTGTTCCCTGGCTGCAGGAAACCCAGTCCCAGCCCTCCCAGCTGCACCTTTAGCAACGAGCTCAGTGTTTTTGTGAGTTTATCAGGTCCTGGCTCACAACCAGCCAGCTGAGTGTGTCCCAAAGCCTCCTCAGCTGCTCTGGACATGACACAGACCATGCTGTCCAGGCCACAGCAATGTCCATGCTGGCCCCTGCACCTCCCTCTCTGCAGATGACCAATAAAACCCCATCCCTGGTCCTAAGGAGGGTCCAACTGAGCAGCTGGACAACGTTTGGTGTTCTGTGGGACGCACATTGATTCTCAGCCATTCACACCCACCCACGGAGTGTTTTGGGGGTGTTTTGTGCTTGTTCAGAAACCTCTGGCAGCCCTTAAACCCAAGCAGGTTTGCACGGGGCAGAGGAGTTGGGCTAGTGACCTCCAGGCAGCACAAGAGGGAGCAGGGGGTTGATGGTCATTTCTACCCAAATGACCCCAGACCACGGTGCAAAGTGGAAATTCTCCCTTCTTTGCTACCAACCACGTGGTGCCAAACTGGGAAATTCATCCCTGCACACCAGCTGGATTTTTAACCAAAAAAACACCAGCCATAATTGCCCTCCAGTAACAGTTATGGGAAGATGAGCCTCCCTGGGTCACCCAGTGATCCACAAGGTAATTCCTGTGCCAGCAGCAGGAGGAGACCCCTGGGACCCTCCCAGATGAGACTTGGCAACTCCCTCAGCTGCACTTCATTTCTGGTCCATCGTGTTTAGCAGCTCCTGATGCACTGCTCTTTGCCAAGCCACTTCCAGGGCGCTTTTTAGCCTCTTTTAGCTAAAACACCTCCCGTGGCAGCCAATTTCACAGCTTAATCTCACACTGTTTGAGAAAAGCCTCTAATTCTGCTCCTCTCCAACCTGTTGCTGATGGTGCAGATGGAGACATGACAGGGGGAGGAGGGACAGCCACTGCCTCAGTACCCACCCCATGAAATCTCCTCCCAGAGGCTTCTGGACCTCTGTGGAATGGACATTCTCCAGGCAGGGCTCCCCAAGCCCCGCACAGGAGGTGGCTGTGCCAGCTGCCAACCCCAAACCCCGCTCCTCTGGGCCAGCTCTGCGTGTCCCTGCCTGTGCTCTGCCTGCTGCAGGCAATGAGATTTCCCCTTTGTGTTTTTATCCCCCCTCGGAGGTGATGAAGGCTGCAACAACCTTTGCCACACACGTACGAGGACGCTGAATAGCAGGCAAACATTTACAAACGTTCGAAATTCACACAGCAGAGTTCAGCAGTGCAGGAGGATGGGATTATTGCGCAATATTCACTTTGTGCCTTGCTGAGACACGCAGCTTTTGCGTGCAGAAAAACCCAAATTGTCTTTCAGGACAGCCAGCTCACAGCAATGGAAAGCTGAGCACCCCAAGGCCCAGGTGGGGCTCTGCCAGCAGCTCCATGGGCAGGGAACAAAGGCAGCTGGAGCCGAATGAAATGGCAGAGTTCATTTTTCGGGGCAGAGATCAGGGTTACCCGAGGTGGAAGTTGGCCCAGATGTGGGGATTAGCACCCTCAGCCCTTGTGAGAGGCATCAGGGGAACTTCTCCCGACCTTCAGCACAAGCAGCTGGTTGAGGAGCAGCCTGGAGGACGTGGCTGGTGCCAAGGGAAGATCAGCACACGTTGAACACCCATGGCTGATGCTTGTACCAGCCAACCTCCCCTCACCTCAGTCAGGGGACATCAAGCCTGGCTGAACATGTGCCAGGAGGTCCCACGTGCCCAGTCTGACCCCGCCAGGGGCTCTGGGTGCTTTTGTGCCTCTTTCCCCGTTGGCAGAGTGGAGCATCCTCCATTCCAGCAGTGCTGCTGATGGCCATGGCAGGGCACCAAACACAGGGGATGGGGCGAGCTGTGCCCTGGCTTTGCCAACATTTTGTACCAGCAAGGTCTGGGGAAGTGAGGGACAGCCCAGCTGAGGCCACTGACCCGGTGTCTGTGTCCCACAGAAGGGAGATCTCCCTCACGTGGGGCTCTGGCACATCAGCCAGGCTCCTCCTGCCATCAGCAGCTTTACCTGTGCAGATCACAGCATGTTAATGGCACAACACTAATTGCACCCACTAATTGCCTCCCCCCAGGGTGCAGGTCCCCCAGGAGCAGGGGACATCTGTGCCTTGCTGCACCTGAATTCCCAGGGACCTCCCAAAAGCTTCTGACTGAGGCCCAAAAAAACCCTTGGCAAGGTACAAGCTGGAGTCCAGCAATGCTGGGAACCAAAGGGATTGAAGGAGCAAGTTCCCAACTGAGGTGACAACTCCAGAGCCAAAGTGCAGCTGCAAAATGGGAAAAGCACCAAGTCCTGCTGGCTCCAGGGGCTTGGAGCACATCAGGACTGTGGGGTCACTGACCTGCAGGGTGTTTGGGGTGTCTCAGCTGAGCCAGGCACCTCCTTGGCACAACATCTCTCCTGACATCCCATCTCCAGCTTTTCACTCACCAACTCTGCGCTGGAGGAGTCAGGACACGGAGCATCACCCAGGTGGGAAATCCAGACGTTTCCTCACTTGTTTCTACCGAGCCAACGCTGGGGATTTCCCCCTGTAATTGGGTTTCCCAAACAGTGCAGTTCAGGCTGTGCTAAAGTGTTCAAATAACGTCAAAAGATGCTCCAAGTTACAACAAAAACCATGAAGGCAGGGGTGAAATGGTAATGACAAAACCCAACACTGAGAGCTGAAAGCTGCAGACACGAACACGCAGAGCCACACATGGAAAAACACAGAAGGCAAAACTATTGATCTGGTGGTTTTCCATAAAAGGAAAATTCCCCAGACAGTTTGGTTCATGGGAGGGAGCCCTCTTCCAATGACAGAACAAATCAGCCTGGCTTTTTTTTTTGCAGTTTTTAACAAAAAAAAAAAAAAAAAAAAAAAAAAAAAAAAAAAAAAAAAGACCCCACTGGAGAGAGAAATAAATTATTAAATCAATAAATAGCCAGCTTCCCATCATGACGTTGCACTTGAACCTGAACATCTCTCCCCAGGGGTCGGTGTGAGAAGGGTGGTTGTGGAAAGAAATGATCCAACTGTTAATATCCCAGCTTGCAGCCACCAGCTGCACCCAGAAACTGCAGTCAAGGGGTAGAGTTGGGAGCCAGGCAGGAGGATCCCACTGAAGCTGCACGAGTTTGGTGCAACAAAGATCCCCAGACGCCTGGAATTGCCCCAGTGGGATTTTCTTACACGACACCACGGGGAAAACAACCACAGCAGGCTCCCAAAGCTCCCCTGGGGGCTGTGATGAGAAGTTTCTCCTCCATCTCCCACCAGAGACGTACCCAGCAGCCTGGGGGAGTTTGAGCAGGGATCTTCACATCCTGCAACAGATGGTGCTGCAAGAGAAAGAGCACGTAACGAGTCTCCTCACTTCCAGGAAGGAAGAAGGATGGTCCTGCCACGCATGGAGGGAGCCGGCGATTTGTGCCGCTGAAAGATTTCCTCCTGCAGAACCACATCATTCAGTGGCAGAAATGCCAGGAATAATTCACCTCCTCGAGCAACTCTATTTATACTCTCACTGCGGGCACCGTCCTGCTCACGCAGCTCCAGGCACAGGGCTCAGGTTTGGAGCTGAACGTTTGGCTCACCCCAAAGCATGAAAAAGTGAATTTCCTGGGAGGGGAGGTGATGCTGGAGAAAGGCAGAAAAACCAGCCACTGCCACAATCCCTGGGATGACCCCAGACCTTGCATGAACACCCTCACTGCCCCACTTGGGGCTTTATCCCACCCAAACGACACAAATTTAACTGCAGCCTAACTCACCTCCCTCCCACAATACCTGCACGTAATGGGAATTTGCAGAGATTTACGGCCACAACACCCCCGCCCCTCCTGCCCCTCGCCAGCATCTGCTGTTTCCCTGTGAAAGCAGTTTGGGTTACCTCAGAATTCTCCAGGGGAAAAAGAAAAAAAAAAGCATAATTAGCAGCTCAGGAGTTTCAATGCCTGCGTCACACAGGGGGCTCATGGGGGGGTTATTCCCAGGTTTTCTCATCGCTGGTTGTTTGCTCTGAACTCTTTGGAAAGGCACCAGCTCCCTTCCCCATCCCCAGACCTGCTCCTATTATGAACTTCAAAAGGTCAGGATGAAATCCAAGGTGGGCTGGGGTAAGGACATCCTGGCGGTGATGGTCTGGGCCCCAGACTCGATGGGATGCCCCCAGGAGCTCCCCCAAAGGCAGCAGAGCCAAGGCAGCAGGACAGGCTCCCTGCACAGACGGAGACTCACCAAATCCAACCAGAGTGGTTAAAGCAGGTGGATCTACTGCTTCTCCCAAGTTTATCCCAATTTTTGCCATAAATGAGCTCTCGCCCCAGCCAGCTGCAGCTTTGTGCTGCTCTCCATGAGAGCTGGCTCTGAGAATTTTACTGACAACGTCTTGGACAGCCAAGGCCGTATTGTCACAATTGCTCAGCACCAGCAGACAGGGCCAGGGGAGCTTTATTGCCAATCTTGGGTCAAGATTCTTCCAAGTCTTGATTCTTCCGAACAAGAGCCACAAGGTGGGCGAGAAAGGTGCTGTTCTCTCCAGGACTGGGGTGTGGAGCAGTACTGAAGAGGAGGATGGGATCTATAGAGTTCTGAACCTCCCCAGTTTACCCCAGTGCAGACCACAGCATCTGGAAAGAAGACTCCAGTAAAACCTTCAGCATTTATTTTGCTGCTTTCCGACAGGAATGCGGTTGACTTCTTTATTCACATCACTTATTTCATACAGTTTTCCCAGACCTCATGTTCAGTACCTATTGGCTGCTAGTTTTCTTCCTACTTCATCTATTGGTCAGAAGGTGATGTGTGTGTACGTGCTGAGATTCAGGTTGTTTACATTTTTTCCTTTGTGGCTTCTCATGGAACTAATCTAATCTAATATTTATGCAGGTGCACATGTTTTTCTCCCCAAGAATAGGTGGTTGTGCTAACAAACTCTTCATGCCCAAGATTGTTTTTACATGGGAACCTGCAAACTACTTAGCTGCACTTAGAAGAAATGGCAGCCTAGCTATTAATTTGGCAGAGCAAGGCTTAATTTCTTATTTCAGGAGACCTGCCTTTTATAACATTTTTTTACCTGTCTGCAACAGGCAGTGACTCCCCCTTTACAGCTGGGCAAACTGAGGCACACTGTGACATCTCCCCAGCCCTCGGGTGCCAAATTCCAAACTGTTTCACATCTGTCCTGAAATTCCTTGGAGTATCCAAGTCCAGGCAGTGGCAAAACTTGTGAGCACCAGAATCAGTTACTGACTTACGCAGACTCAATGACTCCAGCCCTGATTTCCCCAGCATTTCCAGCTCCTTTCCCCTCTCCTTGCCTTTCCCCAGCAAAGAAAGGTCCCTTCAGCCACCCACAGACCCACCTCATCCTCCTCCTGCAGGGACTCCTTGCCCAGGAGCCAACACAGGCGCTCTCCTCTGTCTGTGCCAGGCTCAGCCCATCTCCACCTGTTGTTTACAGTGAATTAGCTGCACTTTGGGGCCGAGACCACCTTTTGTTCCCTTTTCATGCAGTACCTGGCCCTGGCAGCTCAGTACAGGAGGTGTTTGATTACACAGCTAATAAATAAACAAGGACCTCGATCCTCTTCAGCTCCAAGGCTGCAATTTCCAGAGGAACTGCTGCAGGCTGTGCTGGACACTGTTAGTGATTCAAGTGTGTTTGGGAGGCGAGGTGTTCCCAGGATGAAGAGAAGGCACTGCTAAAACCAGACCTTTCTAAATGCAGCGGGGAGTGGAAAAAAACCCAGACTGGTGTAAACTCCACGTCCAATAAGACAAGCCACGTTCTGTGCTGGGCACACCCTGGACACAGTCAAAGAGCTGGTGTTTCTTGCAGGAGCAGCAAGGATGGGCTGAAGAAAGGTGGGGAAATTATCACTTCAAGGCAACTGCTGCTACAGCATCTCTCCCTCATGCAGGGGGGTTTGCAACAAGGTCTTTCCTCCTGAAGGCCATAAATTGTATTCGCTGCCCTGATGTCCCCCCAACATCATTCACACAACTCCAGCCCCCCACACCAGCACTGCCACCCTCCCTCCCACATTTATTCACTCACAGAACGCTCTGCTGGATGACAAAGCCCTCAAACCCCCTGCCACAGGGGCAGCCTGAGCCCTCCATCCCCAGGGCTCTGATTTCACCCTGGCTGGAGGCACAGGGGATGGGACACAGCTCGAGGTGGGATGCAGCTGCTCACAGCTGCCGGGAGCATGTCCCCTCCCAGCAATCCTCCTTTTCCTCCATCCCAGACCTCCTCAGAGCCTGAGATGTCCTCTGTTCCCTTTGACTCAGAAATATCAGTGGTTGCCTAGATTACAAAGAAACAAACAAACAAACAAAACCACCCAAAAAAACCAACAACAACAAAAAGCACGAAAAAAAAGGAAAAAAGAAAAAGCACCTTGGAAAAAAAATCCCAAGAGGAAATTAATTAGGAGTCAGAACTCCCCAGCTCTGGAAGCAAGGAGGAGGAGCGATATTTAAACTCCCAACCTGACGGAGCAACTTTGAATTATCTTTCATCTCCCCCTGGATCAGATGTAATCCAATGACATTAACTTGGCTTCACTCTAGTGAAAGTGGCACTGGTGCTGCAGAGGCAGGGAGATTAAAACATATGAAATAAACGTTCCTGGGGTGACTGACAGTATAATGGCATTCCAACAGGCAGCTCAATCAGGGCGAGACTAACAAAAGATCAGAGGGAAGGAGCCACATTCGCCGTATCACCCGCAAACAGATATTTGCTTTTAATCCAGGCATTTATTTTATTTTTTTTTTTTTACATGACTGGCTCAGCCCCTGTTCTTGGGAGTTTTCCCCAGGCTGTACAGCCGTTTTCGGGTGGGGGTTGGCAGTTGAACTCTATTAAAGCCCCTGCTCACCTGCTATTGAACTCTGTCAGCTCAATAGCCTTGTTCAGGGCCGGAGCAGCAATCTCAGCGCTGAAGTCAATGAGAGCATTGTGGGCTGCCCCCTCCTTCCTTTTGTCCCTGCTGGATGAGGGGACTCAAACCCCAAAGAGAAAAAGCTCCTTTGGGCACACAACTCCCCTTGATATTCAACCCACATGCGGAGGTGTCACACTCACCGAATTAAATCCCCCTGGCGGGTTTTACAGAGTCAGCTCCTCGGGGGGGACAAGCTGTCCCTTATCCAGCTACACCCTTACTCCATCGGATTTCCTGGGTGACGTTCCCATGCACTGTGTGCCACCCCAGCAGGTGACATGCATGTCCCCAGGCCCGTGCCCCACAGGTACACACCTGAGTGGCTGCTCCAGGAGCATCACCCCACTGCTGCAGCCACAGCTCAGCTGGTCCCCTCACGCTCACAGCAGCTGCTGGGGGAGGAACTCTTTTGTTTCCACGGGGAACCAGGGTTCTCCTCACGCCCCAAACCCCACAAGCCACCCCATCCCCGTGACATCCCACCTCCGCGCTCCAGTGACGGCAGCATCGGCTACAAAGGCTGCCTGGCTCTTCAATTTCTGCAACAGCCACCAGCTTTTTTTTTGTTCCCTGGGCCAGGGCACCGGCTGCTCGTGCCGGCTTCCTGCTGAAAACAAACCCAAGTGTTTATACCTTGTAATGACGCTGTTTAGTCTGACTGCTGGGAAACAGCAGCGCGCATGAAACCTTAGCCCCTGATGCCAAAGATAAGGAATCGGGACCTCTGGCAAACATCTGGCCGTTTCCCCAGCGCTGAACCCTCATCAAAGACTATAAAAAAGCGTGCAGAGAGACAGGTAGGGTTTGGTTTTTTTTTTTTTAAATGAGTATTTGTAGCAGGCTGGTAGCTGGTGAGCAGCACGCCGGCACCGCAGCTCTGCCATCGCGCCGGGACTCCGCGTGTTAGCAAAGATTACTCACACAGGCAAAGCCAGCAAGATTAGGTCTCAAAGGAATAATCCCGTACAAAGAATTCACTGTACCTCAGCCTCCACAGGGCTAATAAAAAAAAATTAAAAAAAAAAAAGGAAAAAAAAAAAAAGATGAAACTCGACTCAGTACATCAAATACCAGAATAAACAAACTGCAGCAATTAATAGGAGAGCTCATGTGCCAACTGCTAAAGCAGAAGGATTACACAAACGGCGCACGGGGCAGCACGTCCAATGAATGAGAGCTGCAAGATCAAGACCAAACCTCTGGAAAATTATATCCCCGACACCGAGGGCTGCACCATGCCCCAAATGCCTGTGGCTCCTCCTCTGTCTAGGTCTGCACTCCTCGCTCGGGGACTGCTTCCAGAAGCAGGTCTATCCCACTGCCATCTGCTCCTCAAAGCTCCGAGAGCATCTTTGATAAATGAGCTTTTCTGCATATCCACCATAAATTTCAGTAGATGCCGCCCCACGGCCACGTGTTTATTTTTCAAAGTCAAGGCTTGATTAGAGTTCCTGAGGTTTTTCGGATTCATTTTTAACGTTTCCTTTCTGCTACAGGGTCAGCATGTGGAAATCGGATAGGCGCAGGATAAAAATACAGTTTTGTAGACAGCTTCAGCCCACACAAAAGGAAATCTTCCTTCTCCAGAGAGCCCACACTTCGCAGCCTGCAGAAACCCAGCGTGTTTCTGACACGGGCGGGTACACAGGGAAGCTCATCCCTTCCACGTGTTAGGACTTTTACATAAACACTCGGACCGTCAGTACTACCCTACTCCGCATTTCAACGCTGTCACCACAAGCTGAGCCAAAATCCTCTTCTCTCTGCTCATAGCCGGGCTTTAGGCGAAAGTAAAACAAGCTCCAGGGGTACCCCAAATCCTCTCCCGTTTGCTTGTTCTTTCAGGGGAGCCACAAACACGAGACAGCAATTTCACTCTCACCCTCACCAAGCCCTCCCATAGGAATCTGCCGGAAAAACGTGCCTCTACTAACTTTAAAACACACGACAGAGAAAGACCCGAGCAACTTCAGTGAGGACCCTCTCAGCTTTAACGTTCACTGGCTTTTTTAACAAAACACTAATTCATTGAAAGAAACACCCTGTGAACCTTTCGCTAGTATTTCGCGGGCAAGGTGAGCATGTGGGGTGCGCTCCTGCAAGTGACATGCTTGGTCAGCCGTTACCGGGATGCTGAAATGTTTACGTGGGATATATATATTTATATTTATATTTATATTTATATTTATATTTATATTTATAGGGGGGGTTTTGTGCACGCTGACTACGGGAAAAGCGGGGCTGGGAGCTGCGGGAGGCGATGATGCCATGGGGAGGCAGCCGGGGCTGCGGGCTGAGAGTCAGCGGTCAGCCACAGGTTTTGCAAAGAGCTGGGGGGAGTACGAAGGTACTGGGGGCCTGTGCTTCTCACGGCAGGGTTTAGCTCTGCCTCAGCACCCCCGCGCAGTCCTCGGGCCAGCGGGGCACCCACCGCTTCTCCCTTTGTGTGTACAACACCCGGGCTGCGGCGGAGGGACCCGGGAGCGCTGGGGGGACAGGAGAGTCCGGGGGCTCGGCAATGGGGAGAGGAGGGCTGGAGGATTTGCCAGCAGGGATGGAAGAACGGGTGGAGCGAGGGGCTGGGGAGAAGGAAGAGTGCTGGATGAACGGAGGAACGAAGACAGGGGCTGGCGGGGCGGGTGAGAAAAAAGGATCCCCGGGTGGTTTGGGGAGCGAGGACCGGGCTGCCGGGAGCGGCGGCCAGCGGGGGGCACTGGCGGCTCGGCCACCGCTCCATCCCCATCCCCGGCCCCGTCCCCGGCCCCGTCCCGCCGCCCGTCCCGTACCTGTACCAGGCGAGTCCCCGCTCGTAGTTGCGGTCGAAGAAGTGGGGCTCGGCGCCGACGGCGCGCACGTCGGGGTGCACCCGCAGGAACTCCAGCAGCGCCCGCGTCCCGCCTTTCTTCACGCCGATGATGATGGCCTGCGGCAGCCTCTTGCTGCCCTCGCCCAGCAGCAGAGCCAAG
>VXBN01009626.1:617654-689220 GCA_013397395.1 Sinosuthora webbiana
GGGGATGCGCCGCGGGATGTGCCGGGGAGCGCGGGGATGCTCGGGGGGATGCGGGAACCCCCCCGGGGATGCTCGGGGAGATGCGGGAACCCCCCCGGGGATGCGGGAACCCCCCGGGGATGCTCGGGAAGATGCGGGAAGCCCCCGGGAGGCTGTGCCGGGGGATGCGTGGGTGGCTGGGAGGTCGTTCCGGAGGCAGACGCATGCAGGAATGCCCCGGCGGCTGTGCCGGGAGGTGCGGGGGTGCCCCAGAAGCAGTGGCGGGGGGTGCAGGGATGCCCTGAGTCTATCCCGTTGGGCAGGGACGAGATCTGGGGACACTTTTCTGGCTTTTCTCTTGGTGCTGACTGCTCTCCAGCCCCAGTGGGACATCCTGCTGCCCGCGAGCAGCCGAACCCTGCGGGACTTTTCTGTGAGACCCCGGTGTCTGTCTGGCTGTGCGCTCTGTCCGTCCATTCAGGTTTTTTTGAACTCATCCCTGCGGACCTGAGATCAAATTCCTGATATGCCCAATAATCCAGACGCGAATACCTTTGCATGGAAGAACAGCTCCCCTCAAGCTCAGCGAAGGCAGGGGTGTAAAACACACAGTACCACAAGCAGCAGTTCCACTGAGCTCTGTGACCCAAAATCAGATTTTTTTCCCCCTCTAACTTGCACAGGCTGGCCCTAGGCTGGCTGCAGGATCTGGCCCACGGTTGGCAAATGAAATATCTACAAACACAACACGGTATTGCTCTTGGAATTTGCTCTTCTCCTCTGAGAGCACATAAAATGTGGAAATAGCTCTCAGCTTCGTGGCTCGGCTGCCTGATTCTAAGGGCTTCGTTATTTCATTGCCTGTGGGAATGCCCTCTTAATTTGAAATGTTTGTCATAGATTACGGAATTTTCAAACAAACTTGCACATGAAACACTTGACTTAGATCTCTTTTTTTTTCCCCCTCCTGTTTGGTGTGGACCTAGCTGAGGACTTAAACTTCAACTGCTTGGAAATAAAGCTGGTGTATCCACAAATTATGCAACGAAAAGAGGGGAGAAAAATTGCATTGAATTACAATCAGCCATCTGCAGAGCTGGCTGGCTAATAAAAATGTGTTTCCAAATTAGTAAACAGACCAAAATTAATAACAAATGCCATTTGCAACAAATTGCTGTACTAGATCTCTGTGTGTTTGGTGACTTCAGGATACTGCAGCGTTTCAGGTATTTCAATGCTCCAACATATAAGTGGATTTACAAAATGCTATAAGCAGGTTAGGCCCCCAACACCTCTAGGCAACGACTTACATCATTAGGAACCCAAATGCCTTTATAAATCTGTGCTCTGATCCAGCTCATTGAAGGCAATGAAAAGACTCTGCTGACATCAATGGGCTTTGGGCTGGGCCCTGCAGAAGGGCAAAAGTGGTTTGACTTCTTATTATTCTCATTATGATAGTTTTTTTTTTCCTAGACACTTAGAACAGTGCTACACTTTCTGTTTGGGGAAAAAAAAAAAAGAAAAGGTCATTTCAAATGGAGAAAACCAGAAAAGAGAAGTGAAATCGGCGTGAAAGAGCGTAGAGACTGTATCTGCTGGGATTGCATTGCAAGGCTTACGTTTGCAGCGTTTTTCCTGGAAATATTTGTGTGAATCTCACCTTCCCTTTAAAGAGTCACTAGCTGAGTAGGGAAAATATGACCAGAGCCTGTATAAAAAAAGTTTCGGTGTCTAGAAAGCAATAAGCTAAATATATCTATATTTAAAAGAGCCTTACGATATTTAAGGCGAACTTGTGATATTTTTACAGCCCCTGACTCATGGTTTCTGCCTCCTGGGGCTGAAGGCACCGGTAATTCTGCAGCCAGGAACAGCTCTCCAAGAAGGAAGGTGTCTTAAAGCTTTAGAAAGGGCAATGCAGGGAAGTCGTTTCACCCGTATTGCTGTGGACTCTGTTAGTACAGCTGCAAATCTGAGATTCTTTATTAGCAGCAGGCTGGCTTGGCCCTTACTTTTGGATGAGTTTTTCTCGCTACAGAGACCATTCGACGAAAGCCGCGTTATAAAGCCAGAAAAATTTCGTGGCTGACATCATGACATCAAGTGCTGAGAACTTAACTGGTCTTATCTATTCTAGCCCCGCTGCAAAAATAACCCTTCTCAGGGATAGCTTAAGGGTTTTTTAATGACACAGAGCTTGGAGAAAAAGTTGCTTTTCATTTTGCTTAAGTCGTTTGCGCAACTGACTTAACATTTTCAGCGCAGCCTCTTTCTTTTCCCCCCCTTCTTAAAATTCCTGTCTGCCCATCTCAAGAGCCTTTCATCACACCCATCACAGACCCAGCGTGGGTTTTCCCGAAGCCTGGCAGGGGTATTTGGATCCCTGGGGGCCCGGGGAGGCTCTGCACACTGTGCTGGGCCCATGGGCACCGTCCCCTTGTGCTGGCAGGGTGGAGGGGAGCGTGGCCACCCCCAGGGCCGTGCACCATGGCTGTGACTCAGTTTCCTGGCACCAATCCTGCTGCTGGCGTGGGCTCAGCCCGGGGATGATGCTGGCAGGCTCTCCTCTGCGCTCCTGTTTGCACTTGCTCCTTACTTTGCTCCCTTCCTTTCTCCTTTTTATCTATTTACAGGTTTTATTGCTCGCTGCACTCCTGCCCGCCCCCAGGAATGTTCCCCTGCTCCAGTCATTTCGGGTGTTCCTGTTCGGGGTCAGTGGGGCTCCTCTGCTGGCACGGCTGGTGCCAAAATCCTCCTTTCAGCAGCAGCAGCAGCTGGTTTCCTGCTCCAAACGGGCTCGTTTGGGATGCCCCTCATGGGGCCACTGAAGAAGCAGACCTGCTTATCTGGAGACACCTTTGGCACGTGAGTCTGCAGAGGTTTAATCTAAACAACCAAAATCTTCTTCCCCCTTTTGGCAAACTTAGAGCTGGAGGCTTCGCTTCCACTGTCTGATATTTCCAGGTGTTTTCACACAGCTGGGAGAGGGGAAGGCTTCACCTCGGGTGCTTTGGGAGCGCACAGCCCGTGCTGGCCCCACTGGCACAGTTGTATTTTTTTCCCCTTTCCCAGTGACCCGTGGCACAGATGGGATCAGGGGTTAAACTGGGAGTATGGTGGAAAAGGGACCGGGAGCCCGAGGCTAGCACAACTTAACAAGTGATTATAAGGTCCGAGGGGAAAGGGAACCCCTGCCTGTCAGGAAGCTGCTGCTGAAGAAAACATCCCATTGTGCCGGGGAGATGGAGTATGGGACAGAGCAGAGGGAAACAGATTGATAACCGAGGGGTGATGTGACCCCACATCGGCTCCTGCAACAAAAGCCCCTTCATCTGAAATGAATAGGAACAATGGCTAATGGGGACAGGCCAGCAGTGGCCAAGGATCTGAGAGCCAGGGGAGAGAGGGAGGAGGCAATGACAGCTCCTGTTCCACCCAAACCCTCCATTGATCTCAATAATCTCCTGGGCTTTCCGCCCCTTGAAATCAGACAGAAAAGTTCAAGGACTTTTTGCCTTTGGATTGTAGGAACACGCATTGTTCTCAGGAGCCACTGAGGTGTGCTGAGGAGGGGCAGGCCGATGGGGAAGTGCCCTGGAGCAGGCTGAGGGGTCAGGGATGAGCTGCTGCTGTCCCTTCCCCTGTCCCCAGCCCCGGGCTGGCAGTGCTGGCAGGAGCACCGTGGCTGCTCCCAAGGGCTTCCAAATCCACTGAGGATTTTGGGGCAGAGTATGTGTGGATGCTCAGAGCAGAGTCAAATGCCGTCAAATTATTGAACTAAAAGGAATTGTGATCTTTTATTAGGGGGCCAGCAGGGTCTCCTTAGGCACAGCACGTGCTGAGGACAGCAGCAGAGCCATGAGGGCACTGGGAACAGGAGCTGCATCCCCACGGAGCATCGAGAGCCCAAGCAGATGAGACAGGGGATGGGGAGGTGTTGGAGACCTGATCATCAACCCCAGGCCTGGTAGTTTTGTTGAAAAGGTATTTTGAAATACTGAGCCAGAGACACTAAAAGTATAGAGATAGGATTTTACTTTGGTTTTTAGTTCTTTCTTCTTGTTTGTTTTGGAAGGACAAAAGTGTCCGCAGGAAATACCATGTAGACCAGGAAAAAAAAGGAAAAAAAAAATTGAGAGACTATTTCCACTCTGCACTCTCTTAACCTGACAAAATTACTTGGGCTGCTGTACAATTTCCAATGGCTGTGCCCAAAAGCAAGCAGAGCTGTGAGCAGAAAGCTGGTGAAATGTGAGTCCTGCTTTGGCTGGGGCTGGAGGCCACAGATCCCTGTGCCTGCTGCCTGCCCATGGCACGGAGTGAATGCACCTTGTTCCTGATACCTCCTGCCCGGGCTGGGACTGGGCCAGCTTGATTAGAGAGAGCTGGCACAGGACATGGGGACATCTGGGAGGCCTCGGATCAGGAGCATGAATTAATAAGAACCAGAAAGAGGAGGAGACTGAACTGGACTCAGAGCCATGACAGGAGCTCCATGCTGCCAGCCACGGGGCCTGGCTGCTGTCAGTGGGGTCCTGACCCCTGGACCTGCCCTTCCCAAGGTGGAGGGATGGGATTCTCATTCAGGGGGGGACGTCTCTGCCATGCAGGAGGGCCCAGCCTGGTGTCAGCCCGTTGATGGCTCAGCCTGCCGTGCCAGCAGCGTTTCCCAAAGGCTGGAGTGGGCATCAGCAGCTCTCACCTGTGGAAACCACACTCCTGGTGTGAAGGTTCTGGCTTCTTTTTCTCTGCCAAGGTCAGGGTTAATACACAGGAAACGCAGGTTTTGAGTGCAGATTTGGATGTTTGTTGTTTCTTATCTATTTACAGACTCACGAGCCGTAACCTCCGACCAGCAAGTCAGAGAAATGAGGTAAAATGGAGCATCTCTAACCCTTTCCAAGGTTGTTTAAGTGCTAATTACCCAATAAGGAGGTGACACCTGTATTATTTACATTTCTGACCCAACAATGACCACCCAAGGCCCGCAATGAGGACCTTTTTCACCCAATTACAGAAAACCACCCAAACCCGTGAAGAAGAAGGAAGAAGGTGAAGAAGGACTTAGATAACGCCCAAAATCCTCCATCTTAACTCACATGCATTACTGCACCCCAAAATCTCAAATCCAAGTTTTTCCCCCTGTGAGATCACACAATTCAAACCCCACACCCACAACCCCGGTGCCATCCCTCAATTTCGGCAGCCTGTCCCACAGCCTCAAGTCAAATCTGGTGCTTGCCTGAGGGTCAGCACCTTTTAGCACAGAAAGCCTGAAATTTTCCTCCTCCGGGGTTCCAACATCCTGGAATAACCCGGCACATCCTGAGATGGCCTGTGGTGCCCCATCCACGCCTTACAGGGTGCTGTGGGGTGCTCTCTGGACACCCCCAAGCTGCGGGGTCGTTGTGGGGCCGGCAGCCTGGGATGTTCCCAACAGCCCTCAGCCGCTGCGGGCAAATATTTACGAGAGCTCTCCAAGGGGAACCTATAAAGTGCTCCCTGGTACAGCTTCCTGAGGATCACTCCAGACAGCTATATTATCTGGAACACGGAGTAGTTACACTCCTGCTGCTCTTCGGAAACAGATACTTGTCTCTTTTATTACCTTTGTTTGTGCCTGGTTTTATTTGTGCGCTGCGTGCTTCCTTGCGCCGGGTTTTGATGCAGCTGAGAGTGGCTATGGGTTGGAACAACAATAAATACCTTCCAGGCCCTTTGTGCTTTTTAATATTATTCTCCATTTAAAAAAGAAAAAAAAAAAAGAAGAAAAAAAAAAAGCGAAGTCAGGCAATGGAAACGATACAGGGAAAATTAAACCCTAAATCTGCATTTATGGTTCTACCATTAAACACGCAGGGAAGGCCGGCTACTAACTGTGGATAAAATGTTCTGGTTCTGATAAAAATGTGCTTTTGGGGAAAAGTGGAGTAGGGTTGGCTTTGATGAAGATTACATATACTTGGCCAGGTTTCCCCAGTTCAGGATGGACGTTCCAGCTGGAAAAAATGACCCCAAACAACTGGACTGGGGAAAAGGTGTGCCCTACACGGGGGTGAGAGCTGCTCATTTCCAGCTTTAATCTGTTTCTCCATAAAATGCCTTGTCTCTCTGTGAGGGCTCAACCCTCTGAAGCTATGGGCAGGCTTTTAATGGACTCCACTGGGTATCAGGCAATGCTTGGAGAGCACTGAGGGCTGAACCAGTCTCCCAAAAGGCTGGAAAAACCAGCCAGAGCTGCACCGATGAGGGCCCGGGTGTCAAACCCTCCACAGCAGGTTTTAGGGATAACTTGCCCTTTGTACAGCAGTGGCACACGTGGAGGTTGGATGTGGAGGCACTCGTGCCTTGCTCTTTTCATGGAACACCCCTGGAGCACCCCACTGCCCTCAGGAAGGGTGAAACCACAGCTGGAAACAACTGGCCCGGCCCAAAACCCCAGAAACAGCCAGAAAACACCAATCCCCCGTGGTGTGGGCACAGAGAGAGGGGCAGTGATGCAGAGCTGGCACAACCCCTGGGTGCCCCCCCTTTGCAGCACTGCTGTCCCCCCGTCCCACCCCGGCTGAGCTGGTGACAGCTGTGCCTAGGGCTGAAGAGAGCACTTTAAAAGGAAGCAAAGCAGCAGCACAGCTTTAGTTCTTGCTGGAAGGGGGGAAGAAGAGCTGCACATCCCGGCCTTGTATGGGAAATTTGGCCTTCTTGCATCACCCTGAGGGTTTGGGCTGGATGCTGTGTGCACCCCACCCCGTGGGGCAACGCCAAAATCCACTGCCAGCCCCGCATGGGCTTCAGCAGAGGGGAGAAGTCACACCTGGAGAACTCACAGAGGCTGAGCATGGCTCAACGGTGGCAAAAAACCTAAAAAACAACCCCAAGGAGGGGAAAACTGCCCTGCTGTGTGCCTGGCAGTGTGTCCTCATCCATCTGGATTCAGTCCTGCACACCAACCTCTGTGTGAGCCCCTCTAGGGTGGGTCTGCACACAACGAGTCATTGCTATATTTACGTCTGAGTTAAGTTGTATTTTAGTGTTCTGTCAATATTAAGATTAATTTCTGAGTTATTTAGTTGTTTTTTTCTCTTAGAAATCTTATTCCTAAGAAAGAAAATAACCGAACTTTGCAAGTTAGAGAAGCATATTTTAACAAAACTTAGGGTAATTTTAAAATCAAAATTTAAAATACTTAAACTCAGTATGAACAAGTTTTGGCAGAAAGAATTTTAAATTATATGAAAGAATTTTTAAATTATATGAACTTAATAAAACTTATGTGTAATAAAACCTTAAATTATTAGGATATGGACTTAATATCATATAAACTTTATAAAACTTAAACTTACCAAAACTTAGAAGTAACCTAAACTTAACAGGGCCCAAACTTAACAGAACTTAAAATAACATAATAAAAGAGCAATGCTTATCCTATACTTAAACTCAACCATGGAGACCAAGGTGCAACTCGTGACCCTGAGCTGACAATCCCAGCGTGTCCCAGGTGCTGGGGACAACCCCAGGGCTGAGCTTGGGGACACCAGCATCCCAGCTGTGCTCATTTGGGCCTGATTTGCATGTTCAGCGTGTTCAGTGTGTAATTACTGAGCTGCACCAGCAGCAGCCAGCTCGGCTGTTTCCAAACATCCTCTCCAGTTCTGCACGGGGCACGAGCAGACGTTTGTCCCCAGGGCAGCTGGGGTTGGGCTGAGGGAAGCAGTGGGGCTGGAGGGAGGTTGTTCTCCCAACCAGCTGGACACACCCAGGGAGTTGTGGTCACCTCCTCCTTGCAGAGGAGAGGGATGAGAGTGTTGGAGCCCCTGGGCACTGAGAATTTTAGATTTTCTGTGCTGGCAGCACTGACCCCCAAGAAAACACTGCATTGATCTGAGGCCGTGGAAAAGGCTTCCAAAATTGGGTGACAGCACTGGGGTTGTGGGTGTGGGGTTTGGATAGGAGTGTGTGATATCACAGGGTGGGAAACTTAGAGTTTAAGGGTTTAGAATACAGTAATGTATATGAAGAAGATGGAGGTTTTAGGGAGGAGGCCAAGTCTTTCTTCTTCACCTTCTTCTTCACGGGTCTGGGTGGTGTTTTGTAATTGGATGGAAAAATCCGCATTGCCGGCCATGGGTGGTTGGTTATTGGGTTAAAATTAAAATAATTTAGGTGTAAATTCATAATTGGACAGTTTACCCTTAAAAGGCCTTGTAAAGAGATAGATACAGCTCCATTTTTATTTTGTTAGCTAGCAGTCACAGTCTGTGAGGCTGAGCACAGGTTAGCTCAGACCTGTTGCTATCCAGAGGTGTCTCTCCAGAGGACACAGCCTTAAGCTGTGCCAGGGGAAGTTTAGGTTAGCTGTCAGAAATAAATTCTTCACTGAACGAGTGGTTGGGCACTGGAATGGGCTGCCCAGGGAGGAGCTGGAGACACCAGCCCTGGACATGTTTATAAAGACTGGATGTGGCACTGAGTGCTGTGGTTTAGCTGATGAGGAAGTGTTAGGTCATAGCTTGGACTTGATGATCTCAAAGATCTGTTCCAACCTAGTTCATCCTGTGAATTCTGTAATTCAGGGGCTTGGCATCTGCCATGCACTAATTAGATGTGCTCCCAGTCATCAGGCTTTCCACTCTCTCTATTCCCTTCCTGGCCTCCACATTTACCCAGGAGCCCTTCTCTCCCTCCTGGGAGCTGTCAGAGGACTTGCAGGAGTATGGTGGGAGGGCTCAGGCAGTGCTGAGCTCAGCTTTGAGGTTCCCCTCCACTGTCTGAGCCTGTGTCCCAGCTCAGAGGAATCCACACAGGCACAGAAGGGAAGAGTGGAGCTCAGGATCCCGTGTGTGTGTGCTGGTGCTGTCTGTGTGTAAATGTTTGTGTTCCAACACACTCAGGAGCACAGGCAGAGGTGTGGGTGTGTGTTGTGCCGTGGGGGACACCCACATGGCTGCACTGTGTGAGCTCTGGGCAGCTGCACCTCAGGCATGTTCTCGCTCAGGGCTCTGTTTCTTCACGGATGTTCCCAGGAAAAAGGGCCTCACACTCATTTCAAACACACCTCTGTCTGAACGGGCATCCCAGCCACTCCAGCTCCAGAGCCACGCTGAAGAATGTCTCAGAGGAGATGGAGCATCATCCCACACTGTGTCACTCTGGGGTTTTTTTCTCCTGCCAGCCTGGTTTCCCCATCCCCTGCACTGAACGACGCGGTGACGGAGAGGGAGGTGACGGGCACCCCGTGCCACCAGCTCAGCTGTGCTTTCCAGCCCTCTGTCCCTTTGCCCCAATGGGCTTTACTTCTTTCTGAACTGCTAAGATCAACAAAACCTGCCAGGGCACCTCCTCACTGCTGCTCCCCAAGAGCAGACACGGCATAGCTGGAGCATGCAGTCAGCTTTTCCAGCCCGTCCCCACAGCCGGCGTAAACTGCCTGAGCACCATCAAAAACCACTTTATAAACTGAGGACGGGAAGGGGGTGATTGATGCCTCCACGCTGGACGTGACACAGCTTCCACACTTCCCTGTATTTATAATATTTGTGTATTGCCCCTACCTCAAAGCCCGGCTGGGCTGGTCCGGTTCACTTAGAGATGGGAATTTGGCACGGCCTGACATAAACTCCACCACTTCGGGCCACCAAGGGAGAGCCATTGTTATAAACTTTCTCCCCCACACCCCGCTTGGCCCCCTTTTTAACCCCATTCCAGTTGCATTATTTCTTTACAAGCCAGCAAGAGCAGAAACAAACGTTTCACATCTGTTCTCTCGGCCCGGCCATTTGCATGAGAATCATGGCCAGTGTTTCAATGAGCACAGCTCGGCCGTGGGGACAGCACTGGGGACAGAGCTGGCCACCACTGGCCCCTCAGGCTTCTGCCAGATGTCTGAGCTCTGCACAAAACAGGCAGCACCAGGAAATCACCTTCTTTTTGGGATCAAATCGCTCTAGAGGTATGCCAGGGAGTTTTTCTTTCTGGATGGTGTCGTGCAGATGATGCTCACCCTTGGGTCAAGCCTTTGGAGTCTCCCATTTTTAAGGGGTTTGGTGGTGTTCTGCTTTTCCAGCATCAGCATCACCAAGGGAAGGTTGGTGCCAGGCTTGAGGCAAGGCTGTGTCTTGTTTAGCAGATCAACAATGGGTCATTTTAATGGCAGAGCATCCCCAGTGAAATCGGCTCCACTGGGAAAGATCCTTGAGGAGTATGGCCAGGTTTCACAGGGAGTTCCCGTTTGAAAAAAAAAACCCAAATAACCACAGAAAAAATTTCCATTATTCTGCTCTTTTTTCTCCTTGCCAAAAGCATCTTCCTCCCCACCTGCCCTTCCCCTGTATCCCACATCCTGCCCTTTCTCTGAGTCTCTTCAGCTCCTGCCCTTGCCCCGAGCTGGCAGTGAGACTCAGAGCTGCAATTTTTGGAAGTTGCATCTTCTCTTCCCACTCAGGCTGGGCATTATGAGCTGCAGGTGGACTGACACAGGAATGAAAACCTTAAGCTGTCAACACGAGCTGACCCAAAATCCCTTGGAAATTCCAGCAGGAAGCACTGAAACCCATCTGTGCCATTTCGTGGGTGCCCTTATGAACTTTCCAAGCCACAGGGTTTCTCCCAGGAAAATTAACCTGTAAAGAAATGTTTTAAAAGCATCATGGAGGTGGTTCTGACCTCCAAGCAGCCCTGGCACAGAGGATGTTGGATGCCTTGGTCCTTTCATCTCTCCTGGGTGCATCTGCAAGGCCCGAGGTTGGGATTACACTGCAGAACGAAGGTTATTCCAGGTGGTGGCTGCTGGCTCTGCACACGGGGCTCTCTTGCCCCAGGATGGAAAGCTGATATCCCTGTGCTGGCATCCCAGCCCCTCCTGTGCCCTTCAATCCTTCCCACGAGCTGGGAATCACCCCGTGGGGGTTATTTGGGAAAGGCAGGGTGGCCTCACAGGAGCAGGCATCTGCCAGGGTCACGAACCCCAGCTGCAGCATCCTCCTTTGGGCCTGTCCAAGCATTTAACTGATTTTTTTGAAGGATTCCCGGCCACAAAGGCGAGACAGATTGTGTATTGATCCAGCCCCTCCAGTCGATGGCCACAAACCAGGCCAGCCACGGCGAGAGCCTTGCAAGCAGAGGGGGCAGATCAGTGGCCTGGAGAGGGGCTGGGCTGGGCTGCAAAACCCCAGGAGACACCGTGTGCCACAAGCTGTGTGGTCACTCACCCCATCAGGGTGGCCTGGGGGCAGCTGGCCTGACTGAGCCCACCCTGTGCCCGCCTCAGCCTCGTTTGTCCCCTCTGCACACCAGGGACAGAACAAACAGCAGCTGAAGGGCTGGCCCCGTGCTGTCCCCCAGCTCTGTCCTCACCTGCAGCCCTGGGGGATGCCCTGGGGCAAGGCAGTGAACAGAACACAGCCAGCCCCAGGCCCTGCCAGCTCAGGGGTGCTGGCAGCAGGGAGGGGAGCCCTCAGCACCCCTGAAGTGTCTCCCCCAGCAGAGCTGGGGCTGGGCAGAGGAGATGGAGCACAGGATCAGCTTTCCTGCCATCAGGCAGAGCTGCCCAGCCCAGCACTGCAGGACAGTGGGCTTTCTGTCCCAGCTCAAGCACAACCCCAGGGTCACACCTCAGAGGTGACCTTGTCACTCTCCACAACTCCCTGAAAGGTGGCTGTGCTCAGGTGGGGTTGGTCTCTTTCTCCAGGCAGCACTGACAGAACGAGAGGACACAGCCTCAGGCTGCACCAAGGGAAATACAGGCTGGGTATTAGGAAAAGGTTTTTCATGGAAGGAGTGATAAAGTACTGGAATGGTCTGCCCGGGGAGGTGGTGAAGTCACCATCCCTGGGTGTGTTTAAAGCAGACTGGATGTGGCACTGGGTGCCAGGGTTTAGTTGAGGTGTCGGGGCTGGGTTGGACTCGATGATCTTGGAGGTCTCTTCCAACCTGGTGATTCTGTGAATTCTGTGGAAGGGGAGTGAAAACAGAGGACGCTGGGGCAGCAGAGGTGTTTTGGGAGACTGCTGCTTTGTGGCACCTGTGGCTGCTGCCACATCCCTCAGCTGTGCCATTCACTCCCCAGCTGGGCCACTGCTGTGACATGTGCTGACCTTTAGGGACCGAGTATTTTCTCAGGCTGCTGTCTGATGGGCCAAAGGTCTGGAATGTGCCAGGGGAATCCCTTTGAAGCTGACTTTCTCACTGAGCTGCATTTTCTGCCTTTCACCGGAGAGATGGGTTGAGAAAGGCTCGTGTGCAACACAGTGCTTTGAACAGCCACAGAATCACAGAAAATGCTGAGTTGGGAGGGACCATCAAATCCAACTCCTGGCCCTGTGCAGGGCACACCATGTGCCTGAGATTGTTGTCCAAATGCTTCTGAACTCTGTCAGGCACGATGTTGTGACTGCTGCCCTGAGGAGCCCGTTCCAGTGCCTGACCACCCTCTCGTGAAAGATGTTGATATCTAATCTTGTTAATAACAGTCCTTGGCTCATGGGCAAAGCATTATCAGCTCCAAGGTTTGTGGGCACGGTCCTCAATGACAGCATCAAGCTCAGGGCATGGAGGTGTCAGCATCTGCACCTTTGTGCCTGCCACAGGGTTTTGTGATGCCACGGGACGTGGGCAGCAGAGAGGCAAAGCCCTGAGACCTCCAGAAGACTGCAGGGAAGAAAAGAGCAGCACAAGCATTTTCACTGGTGCCTTTGAGCTCAAGGCAAGTAGTTTTGTTGTCTGGTTATGTGGTCCCACCTGACAATTCAGAGTTTATACAATCACAGAATAGTTTGAGTTGAAAGAGAACATTTAAAGATCATCCAGTGCCACCCCCTGCCATGGGCAGGGACATTTTCCTTTAGACCAGGTTGCTCCAAGTCCAGCCTGGCCTTGGATTCTTCCAGCAGTGGGGCAGCCGCTGCTTCTCCAGTGTTTTACCACTTCGGGTTTGTCACGATGCACTTTGGGCACGTGGAGAGAGGAGGCTGAGGGTGGTGAGCCTGCAGCTGCCACGGGTCCTTACCTCCCTCTGCACAACTGCTGGAAACACCCTGGGCACCCCAGTTCTTTCCCCTTTGGATGGCCTTTGCATTTCAGAAATCCCCCCTGTTCAAAAACAAAGCAGCTACAAGGCTCACCTACTCCATATCAACGCTGATGGGGATGCTTTAAATGTCCTTCTGGTCATTTAAACCCAAACTCTCCTCTCCCGAGCATCCAGTGAAAGGTCAGGCTGGGAGGCTGCTGGATATCCTGGTAAGGTCTGAATTCATATTAAACAAATAAATAGGGTGGGCTCATGGTGAGAGCTGCTGGCTGGAAGCAGGAGAGAGGATGTGCAGTGTGTATTTGTGAGCACAAGAGGGAGAGCAAGGAAGGAGGAGAGGGGAAGGACAGGAGCGAAGGAAATGGACTTGACACCTGTTTGTAAACTAGGTCAAGATTAATAATGACCAGGGTAGTCTTGGCTCCAGGCCCAGTTTTACAGGTTTTGCAAAGGAGAAATGACAATTCCTGCCTGGAAGAATGAGCTGTGATTTACAGAGTCTCCACTTCACCCCAGTTTCTACTCACACAAACCCAACAGGATTCACGGGCTCCGGGCACGGCGGGTTAAGTCAACGCCGTGGTTTAATCCTCCTTATGTCAGTCAAGAAAAGTCTCACCCAAGGAATGAAAACCAAACCAAACCCTGCTTGTGAAGTGATGACTTTTATTTTTATTCCACTGCTTTATAGTTTATCTGCTTAGCTCTGCCATTCCCTCTCAGTGCTGTATCCGAGCAGACATGGGAATGACTGAGCCAACTGACTTAAGGGAAGTGATACAAAAAAGAAAAAAGAAAAACTGAATGCTGAGGTTGGTATTTTGCAAGACCAGCTCAGTGTTTGCTCCCTGGATGCAAGGTGGGGAAACTAAGCAAAAAAAATCCTGCAGAGTCCTCTAGAAAAGAGGGAGGGATGGTGCAAACAGGACCAGTGCCTGGCACGGGGCAGGAGCCCAGTCCCAAGGCAGCATTCCTGAGGCAGCGGAGTGCTGGAGAGCCTGATGAGAGGCTTGGAGAGCCATTTAGCAACCCTGAATTGGGACTTGAAGCAGAATTAATTGAGCTCAAATTGCACCCTCCTAGCAATCCACTAATCTGCTGCAGCAGGAGGATAATGACATCTTGAGAAACCGGCTTCAAAAACGAAACTCGCCGAGCTTTAATAGACGGGCTGCTTGAAGAGGGGATTAATGCTCGCATATAAAATATTGCCATTCCGAGACTTACATTAGTGTGGGAGCCTTTTGCTTCCAAAAGGAGGGGGTTCTCAAGAGAACTTGTGAGCTACAGGCACTTGTACACACACACATACACACGATTATGCGCCCAAGAGCACACAGGACCAAGCTCCTGTCATGTCCCCAAATCACTTTTCTTTAAACGCTGTTTATTAGTTCCAGGCAGGCCTTAGCACGCAGGAAGTTTAATAAAAGCTCCTTTCAAACAAAGGCCTCAAAATGCTCTGGAAACAGCAACAAATCAAGTGTCACATCGTCCCTGGTGACATGGGGACAGCGCTGCAGCCTCTGAGAAACGAGTGGTGTGTGGCAAAGACGTGGCAGCCCAGCAGGAGAAGCCTCTTTGAATGCTGCACCCTCTCCCCCTCCAGTCCACGTCTCCTATTTGCTGACATCTCTGTCACTGGGGAAGAGTTGAGAAAACGGGATTTTTGCTCTGATTGCAGCAGGATCCTTTTTTGGAGAACGCCCCGTTTGCAGCGTCCACGTGCGGCATGGTGGTTTTCAGGGTGTTCAGTCTGACAGCAAATGGGTTGGATTCCTGGAAAGGATCCCTTTCCTCACTCCATGGCTCCTGCTTGGCTTCAGCTGGCGGAAAACACCGAATGCAAAGTGACTGTGTCACTGCCCGTGTCCTCTTCCCCACATCCCCTCACCTCTCCCTCTTCCCTCGGGTTTCTGTGTTAATCCAACGAGACAGAACAGAAGCTCTTCCACCGAGCCTCATGCATCACCCTCAATTTACATTTTATTACCACGGGTCTCCACAGCAAAGCAAATAAACACCAGCAGCAGGCTGTCCTCTCTGCCGCTGTCAGTAACAACGTCGCAGCCACCGACCCAATTAGAAGCATTTGTCGGCATTCGGTAATTAGCTCGGAGCAGGGCTGAGGTCTCTGTCTTTCACCAAAAGGGCTCCCAGGCTGCCATAAAATATTTATGAATGATCTTGGATGACATCTGTTTGCTGTTTTGCTGGTGATGTTCCCGGTGAGCGGCTGACCTGGGGAGCGCACGCCGGCCGTGGCAGCGTCAGAGGAGCACTCGCTGGGTGGGTCAGCAGGAAAATAAAACACACCAGGGCTCTCAGCTGCTCCGTCCTCCAGCAGGTCCCAGCTGCTGCCTGGCAGCGTGGCCCTGGGCTGGTCCAGACGCGTGAGGAGCATCACCCAGGATGAGGGGTCTGAGGCTGAGCAGGCAGCGCTGGGTTTGCCGAGGTTTCAGCTGAACCTGAGTCCGATTTCTTTCACAAAAACCTGTTTTGTACTGGCCCTCTCCATCAGATGGTCCCAGGAGGAGGGAAAACTTTACCCAAGAGGCAAATATTGGAAGGATGAGCTACTTGAGGCTCGGGCAAAGCAGTGAAATATTATGGCCAAGCACTGAAGTTTTTTGTGCCAGGAGAGAGTTATGCTGCTGACACAAATATGTGCCCCGTGCTCCCATGCAGGGACATGCCAAGGGCCACCAGGTGAGTTGGTGTCAGAGCCAGGACTGAGAACAGCTCTGGAGACCCTCAGTGAGGGCAGCCCTGCACACCCAGGGCACGCAGAACCATCCACGGCAATCTCCTCTGGCAATATAAAGCCCAGGATCTTTCTCTTTGTCTCAACTTGCATCTCAGGGGTAGGAGGTAATGGGCAGTGGCAGAACTAGGATCAAGTGGAATGACCTCTGGAGAGGTCCCCATCTGGCTGTTCCTGGGACTGAATCTCCTCTGGGAGCCAGAAAATCTCTTGGTTAAAAACCTCCCTGAAGGACCTCTCCCTTTTCTACCCAGGACTGTCACAGGATCACAGAATTAACCAGGCCGGAAGAGACCTTTGAGATCATCAAGTCCAACCTATGACCCAACACCTCCTCACCAGCTAAACCATGGCACTGAGTGCCACATCCAGGCTTTTTTTAACATGTCCAGGGACAGTGACTCCAGCACCTCCCTGGGCAGACAACTCCAGTCCCAACTGCTCTTCCAGTGAAGAATTTTTGCCTGGTGTCTAACCTAAACCTCCCATGAGCTTTAGAACTTGATGGGCTCAGAAGCTTGTGTAGATCCTCTCTGTGTTTGGAGGCTTCACCTGGAAAGTTTTTGGTGATGCCTCTGGGGTCTTTGAGCTTTGAGCTCCCACCACTGCAAGCTCTTGGAGTGAAAAAGGAAAAGTCCAAAAGTCAGGAACAGAGGAACAAAAAGAACAGGGAGTAAAGCCTTTCCAGTAGTGCCACTGCAGGTGTTTTCCAGGCTTGGCACCCACCAGCTCTTCCTGCTCCCCCAGCCATTCCACGGGGCTGTTTTAATTGAACCCAGCACAGACACCTCTTCACATCTGTTTGCCAGCCAGGCCCTTCCTCGTGGTGACTTTGCTGAGGCTGGAGGGTGCTGCTGTTCACACTTTGCTCCAGCTGAAGCGCGTGAGGATGAAAAATAAGTGGAAATAATTTTTCCACCGAAGGGTATCAGTAAAATGTATGAAAACTGCCTGTCTCTGGACCATCTGGCTGCCAATAATACAATATTAACAACCACAGTCGATTAAGCTGAGCCTCCCTGAGGGAGCAGGCTTTCAGTTGGGCAATGTCACAGGAATCGATGTAATCCAAGTTGTGATGCCACGGAGAGCAGCTGGCCTGGAAGCCAGGGTGCCCAGAGAGGTGTCCAGGCACAGCCACGGCTCTGCCAGGAAAGCTGCTGCCACCAGCAGATGCTTTGGAAGGATCCTGGAAGGAAGAATTGTTCAAGGTGAGCTGCAGGTGGTCTTTTGGGAGCCCAAGCTGGGCATCATGTTGTAAGGGAAACCACTGGGAGGTGGTTCTGGGCACTCTGTGAGGTGCTGGGGGGGAGTTTGGATAAACCCACAGGAAAAAGGGAGAGTTTTGCACTTTGCATCAGTTGTGATCCCTCATGGTGAGTGTGAACAAGCCCAGTGGTGAAGTCACAGCTGCTTCAAAGGAGACAAAACTTCCCCTCCTACCTTCTTATCACTTGTAAAAACCTTCTCTTCCCTCCAAGCCAAGGATTTTTCTTGTTTCCTTTTGTTTTTTTAAAGGGTTGAGGTTTGTGACTTGACAGGGCTTTGCAAACAGGCAAGAAGAAGCTCAGGAAGGTAATGGTAAGGACATTTGTCACCTTCTGTCACCAGCCAGCACTGTCCCTGGTGCAGCTGAGCTTCAGCCTGTCCCTTTGCAGGGCTCCTGCTTTCCATCCAAACTTCTCCAGGATTCCATTTTCCATGGGGCAGCCAAGGGGGACCCTGTTTTGGGAAGAGCCAGACGCCTCCAGAGGAGCTGTCCAGCCCTGATGTGGCATCTGACCCCACCCAGGTAATCCTTTCCCCCCTTGCCTAACGAGGCTGGAGCACCCACGGCTGGAGCTGAGTAATCAAAGGCATTTTAGTGACCCAGAGGAGGAAACAAAACAGCACAAGCAGCTCAGGTGAGTCCTCACACACACCAGCTCCTCAGCAGCGCCTTCCAAGGGAGCTGAACCTCCCACTGAAGCCAGGCCAAAGAGTGTTAGGGGAGGAAAAAAGAAAATCGCTTACGCCGAAAATGCATCGTGTGGCTCATTTCACAACGGTTAAAGCAATTTAGAGCCATCAGCAGGATCAGAGTGAGGGATTTGCTCTGTTTGATCAGCCAAATCAGCCGTGGCAGGAGATGTGTCTGCCTGCAGAGGTTCAGACACTGGGCTTTCCTCTGTGAACATCTCCCTGCTCTGCTGAGAGCCTGGACACATCCCACGCTGGGACAAGCCTCTCTTTCCCAGCCACCCCAGGCAATCTGCTGCCACGATGCTGTTACTCCAAAGCAGAAGATTGGATTAGGCTTCTCCTGGCTTGCCTCACTCTGAATGTAGCGTTGCCAATTTGTACAGTTTTATGCCAAGCTTTGTGCTGTTTGGGATTTTTTTCTTAGAGTGCCAGTTCCTGGAATAAAGCGATTACAGAAGAACCTCCTTGCTGCCTGGGCTGTAAAAGTAACATTCCTGCCCCACGTTGTGACCAGAAGGGCTGAAATGGGGGAGGAAGATCTTATTTGGGGGAGGTAAAGAGGCCTCTTCCAGCACCCAGATTTGGGGATTAAAGCTCCTGCATGTTGTAAGGAGTGTTCTCTGATCCCCAAGAATCAGAAGAAAAATCCTGCTCAAATTTACCTTGGAACTGCTGTCAAAGTTTTCTACTTCTCCAGCACGTTCAAGGGGGAACATCATTTCTGGAGCAGCAGCTGAGGATCACCAGAAGAACCCCCTGGTCCTGAGCCACCCCCATGCCCTGTGTCTGGGGGAAATGCTCTTCCCCAGGATGCTCCCACAGCCCCCGTGATTGTGGGAAATGGATTTGTAGAGGACTTTTAAAAGTTTGACAGGACTTTGCATAATATGTATTTGTAAACTTTGAGATAAGTGAATTGTAACATCTGTATTGTCTCACCCTTCACATGAGACTGAAAACAGAATAAAACCCTTTAAAACACCTCTCAGTTGTCCCCATCTCTGGGTCAGAAAAGAGTATAACCCAACAGGTGATCCCTGACTCAGAGACAACCTGGATGGACAATGCCAACGGTGGAATCCCATTGCAGGAGGAGATTTTGTTATTTTTACACCAATTACGAGGCCGTGGGTGGGGATGAAGGGAGTTTAATACTTTGTAATGTTTAGGCACTCTTGGCCCGGGTGTTTATTGGGGCTGTTTGCAGCAACATGCAGCATGTGCTCACTGTGGAAGAATGTGGCAGGCACACCAAAGCCAGCCCAGATGTGGAGCTGGGGGAGCACCAGGGAAGCTGGGCTGGCCCGTGGCACGGGGAGCTGCCTGCAGCAAGGGTGGAGGGAGGGGAAGGAGATAAAGCCCTCACCTGCTGGGCTGGCTCGGCTCCGCTGCATCTCGCTCTGACTGCAGTGTTTTCTTCGGAGGTTTGGAAATCCCATTGCACAATATTGTAAAAATGTCATAAAATATTTTATTGCACCGCGCCGCTGAAATGCTGCCAAGAGCCTTAACCCCTGCAGTGCCTCCCTCCCGTGGATGCCCAGCGTGGCAGGAGCTGGCTCCCTTTGGTTTGGGGTTGGGTTTTGAGGATGGAGAGGGTTTTGGGGGGGCTTAGAGCTGCCAGATCCCTGCTCCAGGGAGTCTCTCAGAATGATTTTCACTAATTTTGGGCCTTCCCACGCTGCTGTCTTGGGGTTTTCACCTCGATCACAATTGAAGGTGAGGTCGGTCCTGGTGCTTTTGTTCCTCACCTTCACCCCCAGTGCCAGCCCTGTCAATATCAGTGGAAGTGCAGCCAATGCTCTGCAGGTTCCCTGGGTGCATCCCAACTGTCTCTTGCCGTGCTGATGCAACTCATCAGCTACAAAAGGACTTTTGGAATCATTTGGACTCAAATCCTAAGGGCAGGGAGGTGAAGGAAAGGCAGTGGTGGTACTGAATGGATGAGCTGGGGAAACCACTTAGAACTGGACCTTGTCTTCCCCAGGTGTGGGGGTAAAGCTTTGTGCTTCCCCAGCTTTATTGACCTGCTGCACAAAGCTCTTGGGAATCTGCTGCTGAGAAGACCATGGTGCCAGTGTTTCTGGGTTGGTGGGGACATGGCAGTGACATCAGACCCATCCCTTACACCAATCCCACAAATCAAGGAGCAAACTGGACAAGGCCGATGTGAGATTAGGAGGCTCCTGCTCCTTAAAGCAGGCCCAGAAAGCAAACCTGGCTCCTTGCAGCATGACTGTGGAGCCCACCTCTGCAGGAGGTTGGGTTTTCCCTCAATCACGGGCCCTGTGACATCCAGCTACACACCCAAAAACTGGACCTGGTCACCCCATCCCTGCCTCGACAGACTCTGTCGTTAACTGGGGAAAGATCTCCCATCAGCAGGAAAATTCCAGCAAGCTAAGGGGGGGCCAGAGGCCTCTCCTCCTGCAGATGTTGGGGCTTTGCTTGCCAGAAATCAAGATGTTGACCTGAGTTGTTATAAATAAAGAGCAAAAATTAGCCAGCTGTTCTCAGTGGAAATTTTCATCCCTTCTCCTACCCCTTTAAATGAAAGAATTAAAACTCCACAAAAGGCTTAGGCAGAGCTCGTTCAGGCCCAGGGGAAATTCACCCTGCTCGGAGATACAGATACCAATTAATTCTCACTTAAAGCCTATTTTGAGTGGTGCAACATGGGGTGTAAATCCTTTTTTCTGGTGTTCACGTAGAGGTGAATTTTCAACCTGCCCTGAAGGGCAGGATTGGGAACTCTTTCTTATTTCATAGTTCTTGAGGACACAGTGCAATCACCATCAGCTTTTCCAACCTTCCTGGGCTGTAGGCAGGCTGTGGGTTTGAGTCATGGGCAAGAAGAGTCCTTAAAAGAGGCATTTTCTGCTGTAATGGATCTCAGGGCAGCTCTTGCTTTGCAGGCTGCATCACCAGTGATTTCCCACCCTCTCCCAGCACCTAAACCAGGCTGTGGTGCCTCTGCCCCACAGACACGCACCCAGGGGCTTAATAAGGGACCATTAATGCAAATTTCCCTGGGGTTTGTGCTAAGTCTCCACCCCAGAGGCTGGCGGGCTGGCTGAGATGTGCCAGAGAGGAATGCGGGGATTTGCTTATTTGCTTTTGTATCTAAACAAAATGCTTTCCCATAAACACCAGGAAGGAAACCCCACTTGGCTGAGCCCCTCGGAAGAAGTGTCTTCACTGGGAATGTTTACATGCTGCCTTTGAAACCTAAACTAAATCAAACTGAGGTTTTGAGCAGCAGCTGCCCCAGCTGTGAGCAGCACCGGGGCTCTGCCGCAGGCCTGAGCTGGGTTTTTCGTAAATTAACTTAGTGAATTAAATACCCCCGTGGCACTTCCTGGAGTGTCCTCCTGGCAAACCCAGGGCAGCCAAGAGCTCATCGTTTTCTCCATGGGAACACAGGGGGATGACCATTTGGGAATGGACCTTTTGGGAACCTCTGAGTTTGCCTGGGATGTCCCTGAGCCCTGACAAAGAGAGCAAAGTGCCCACGTCCCTGCTTCCTGCCAGCCCTGGGTGGACAACAGAGGCCTCCCCTTTAAAGAGCCAGAGAGTTTGACTGTGTTCTTTTCATTTCGAGTGATCTTTTCATTTCGAGTGATCTTTTCATTTCATTGACTGTGTTCTTTTCATTTTGAATAATCTGGGGTTGTTACCTGTGGGCACTCCAAACCCCATGGAGGTGTGTGTTGTGCAGCCATGGTGGTGCCTCAAGTTTCCCTGATGTAGAACAGAGATGACTGCCTGGGCCACGTGGAGTGAGCCCATCCCGGGCTGGCTGAAGTGCACAAAATGGACAAATGGTCACGAGGTCTCACACTTTGATAAGTTTTGGTCCATTTGCATATTGGGGTTTAATTGTCCAATTTCAGCTTCAGTTTATGAAGTCCCATCCTTCTTGTTCCTCCCTCCAGCCCACCCTTGTTTGTGCTTTTGGGCCTGGAGCTGGTAACATTTGTCCTTGGTGTCCATTTGGGAAAAGGATTTGTTTTGTGTCCCTGCTCTGTGCAGAGCTGAGTGACACTGACTGTGAGGCTCAGAACACCTGGGCAGCCCAGAACCTGAAATACATGAAAGCTCAAACTGAAGGCATCCTGGTTTTTTTTGTAAGGTTTATTTATGAAATCTGAGAGTGAAAGCAGAGTCCAAGACGGGATGCACAGCACAGCTCACAGAGGTGAAAGCAGATGGTGGCAGTTAACAGGGGACAAGCAAACAGGAACGAGCAGCACAGAAATATAAATAAACCCACAGCTTTTAGGAATTCATCAGAGATTCACGTAGGCACCAGAAGATGGATCTTCAAGGGGAGGCTGAAGCAAAAAAAAGCAACGTGGCTTTTATGGTCTCTTGCTGTTAACTGCTCTGAAATTGCAGTGCTTTACACCACTCAGGTCTTTATGTCCTCTCTGGAGGTGCTGCCACAGGGAAGCAAAGCTGATCAGCCAGCTCGCCTGAGCCCAGGAATAAAATCCTGCTCTCTGATTAAAACACTGCTGCACTTTGCTCTGCCTCCGTCTCGGTCTCTGGGCACATTGATGCTGCACCAAGACAAAAGCTGAACTCGTCTTCCATGAAGAATTGCCTCCCCTCTTGGGCCCAGCACCGTGTTACTGGGGAGCAGTTCCCATCTTCCATCATGTAAGGGGAAATTATTAAAAAGAGAATTAAAACTGGAATTCCCTGCATCTCCATCAGATATCAGACTTGGTCACTTGGAAAATTAGCAGTGAACACCGTTTGTTAATGTCACCGTGACATTAAGTGATGGAGGTTTTTATGTTTAACATGCCAGGCCTATTTTCTCTTCATTTCCACGTTTGTTTTTGAACTTGCTAATTTAATTAAATCTCTCCTGTTGAGCAGCTATTAAAGGTGACCAACCGTGCAAGATACCTGCTGTGGTGCACCAGATAATTAAAGGGAATGGGAGGCGGCTTGGGGGAGAGAAGGAGCTCCCTGTGTTGTACCAGGGGAGCACCTGGGTTTATGGGATGCTGCCCTGCAGAAGGAGTTATAGGATATTTTATCACACCGCACAGGATATTCCAATTCCCTTCTGGTCCTTGGGCGACGCTCTGAAAAATCCCCCCTGGATGGTTTTTGCCTTAAAGGATCAGCACTTTGTGTAATATATAAGATCACTTGTGCCTTGCTGTATGAAAAGCTTTTTTTATCTTTCCACCCAAAGAAAAAAAACACCTGGAATGAAATAAATAGAAATGTATATGTTTTGCTCTGAGCATCCCCTCCATGCAAAGGCAGGGAAAAGAGAAGGGAAAGAAGGGGAGGCATCAGATATAACCCCAGAGCTGTCCTTTCCTCTTCCCCTGACCTCCCCAATTACCTACAGCTTTAAGGCAGGTTGTTAGCAGAAATCAGAAAGCTCTGAGATTCCAAAACCCGCCTCAGCAGTCTCACCTATTTTATATTTTGTGATGAGCACAGTGTTAACCTTGTAGGCAGCATCCATGCCTCCTGGTAACCCACAGCCCTGAGCTTCAGGTTTGTCTGTCAGAAGGAATTTAATCCTTGACATGGCACAGCACTGTGGGGCAGAACTCGGGAGAAATTCCCATCAAATTCCCCTGGGAGCTGGCAGCTGTCTGTCTGTCTGTCTGTCCCTTGGCACTGTGTCCCTGCTCCAGCAAGGGCTGTGCCTTTGGGATGTGCCTGGGGTGATGCTCTGGGAGCTCTTTGGTCAGCAGAACCCTGCCTGGCCCATCCCACAGCCCCTTTTCCAGAGATGGGACACACTGCCATGCTGCCTTCCCTTTTGATATTTTTACAGCTCTCATACACGGCTCACCTGGTGCCAGGAGGAGTGAGGTGGCTGCAGACCCCTCTCCTGGCAATGTCCCACCTGGGAGAGCAGGGACACTCATCCTGCTGCTCTGCAGCCTTCCCAAGGGGAGTGTGACCCCAGGAGGACACACACAACTGCCTGTCCCTTTGCTCTCCTGGCAGAATTGCTTCTCTGGGCAATAAGAGAAGCATTCTCATCTGCAGGGAGTGAGACGGGAACTGTGCTGCTCCAAGACATCATTAAGGAGGCAAAGACTGAAATTATCACACGCTGTCTGATAAAAATTCAGCTTCCCCGAGCCCAGCATGGGCTGGATGGCACTTTCTCTCCTCTCAAGCTTTGGTAGCTTCATTACTTCCCCCAGAAGGAGCTGGTGAGAACCACGGCTCCTGCTGAGCACAAAGCCAGGCTGTTCCCTGCGTCCCTTTGTGATGGGTTGATGCTCGTTGGCTGAAGCCAACACGATTCATCCAGCTCTAAAAAACTCTGAACTTCCTGTGGGTGGCTGTGCTGAAATTTGAAAGCAGAGGGGCTGTAGTGTTGCAGGTGGAACTGGGATGTCCAAGGTGGTGTCCCATGGCTCTCACCCTTGAGCTGCCCCTTCCCTGATGTGCAATATTCCCTCAGCACCATCCCTGCCTGCTGGGGCAAGAGGTGGGGAGGTCCCAGGGATGTCAGGTGGTGCCAGGAGTGGCCTCAAGGTACCAGCCCAGCAGCCTGGACACTTCAGCAAGGCTGCCAGGTGCCACTGCCTTTTTTTCATAAGGACAAGTGATGCCTTTTTCTGGTCCTAGAATTATGAGCCAGACATGGCCAGGGTGATAAAAAGGGTCACCTTTATATAAGGATTCTTATATGTAAAACTTGTGAGGTGGAAAATACCAAAGATGCACACCCCGCACAGCATGTACGCAATTTTTTATAGATCTTTGCAAATTGTCATCTCTGACAATAATCCCCAATTAGAAGCACGCTCAGTGAAGTCATCTCCCACTTCTAGTACCTTCTAAATCCTCCTCCCTCAGATGAGGACTGAATGTTGTTTATAGAAAACGTGTCTGGAAGAGCTGGTCTCAACCTTGGTTCCTACGGAGAACCAAGATAGGATTGGGGTCCTGGAATTTGTTTTGTCTTTCTGCCTAGGAAAATGCTGAAGCTAAGCTCCAGTATCAGACTGCAAAGCTACAAATATATGTGTGAAGAATAGAGAGAATACATCAAAGAAAAAAAGGCAAAAATCATCACGGTGTCACAAGCAAAGCAGGAGGTCCATGGATGAAGTCCCCGGGTCACCCCTGTGCCTGGCAGAGAGGAGTGTGGCCGTGCCCCTGCCGGGGCAATGCACCCTCTCTGCACCAGCCCTGGAGCTGGCCAAGCCCCCTCAGGAAGTGAAGAGGTATCCAAAACTGAAAATGTAAACAGATGCTTTAAAAAGCCCTGGAATATACACAAGCTCCAGCAGGAACGCGGGGAGCAGCTGCCGCTCCTCCCTCTGGCTCTCTGCTGGGCGCACGCAGGCACGTTTTGTTGGTTGTAAATGTTTAGAGAAAACAGTTGCCATTGGGTTGTTTGAGGAGCACTTTGGGTCAGCTGGGCACTTGCAGCAGGACCGTGGTGGTGATGAGCTGCACGTGCACAGCTCAGGATACAACCAAAGGTTGTGTCCAAAGCAGGCTCAGCCCAGCTCCTTCTCTGTCACGCTGGTATTTCAGCACCACTTACAAGGAGCAAACACAAGGCAAGCTAGAAGTATTTTAACGAGCTAAAGAATGTTAAAATGACTGCCCTTACCCCTAACAGGATGTCCCTAAGCTCTGTCTGAACTCAGTGATCATCCCACAGAGCTTGTCCAGCCTCAGGGGAGAAGTTTATTCTGCTTACCCCTATCCTGCCTATAGCCCTTATACTGCTCACCTAAAAAGCACAGATAGATGGGCTGAAAACAAAATCTCTGGGTCCAAGCAGCCTTGGATGCTGCTGGAAAAAAAAAAAACCAAAACAAACTCTTCTCTTTCCATCCTTTACATCCTTCTGACCCATTCAAGAATTACCAGCCAACTCAGGATAATGCAGCACCTTCAGGCAGTGAGTTGTGGAGAAAGGAAGTCGATGGGTTGATGTCCATAAGGGTGATGGAGAGAGGCAGGAACACCCTCAAGCCTGTCTTAGACTCACTCCTGTGTTTCCACGTTGACTTTTGTACCTTCCTTAGACACCCAACACGCCTGGAGACAGAGGAGCTCGTCCCACCCAATGAACTGAAAAGTGACTGTAGATGGGAATTTGGGCCAAAGGAAAAGGAGAGAATGCAGGAGGAAAGAGACAAATAAAAAAAGCTCCAGGAGCTGTTGCAGAGCCCAGCTGAAATCCTGTGCACCCTTCCCTGTGCCCCCTTCCTGTGCAGAGAAGCAGAAGGGTACTTCATCCCCTTGAGCTCTCTGCAAAGCATTCACAGCTCACCCTGGCCCAGGCTGGAGCTCTCCTCCAGCTGGGAAAAAGTCAGGCAAAGCAGAATAATAATAAAAAAAAAACCACCAAAAAACCCCATCCTAATTGCAAGTGGCACCTCCTGCTGCGGGTGGTCTCCGGGCAGAGAAGTGTGACATTGTCTGGGAGCCACCACACGGGGTGGAGGCCGGCGTGTCCCGGGCCCTGGCCTTCGTCCCGCTGCTGGATAATAAGGGTTTGAGGCTGGAAAGGATGCACTGGAGTGTGCAGCAATCAGCCAGGGTCTCTGGCTGCAGTGGTCATCATTAGAGGTGCACAACTGTCTCCCGGAGAACAAAACCCCGTCTCTGCCCGTCCCGGCCCTCCCGGCGCAGTTTTGGTGCTGGGCCAGGGCGGTGCAATTGTTGTTTTGACGGACGCTGGTTCAAAACAAGCCCTCAGGCAGTAATGAGGCTTCTTCAAATTGCCTGGAACTCCGTTTGTTCTCCTCTCAATTAACGCTTTCAGAGGAATAATGCAAATTCTTTTCCTGATTTGGGGGACGAAGAGGGGGGCGAGGTGGAGACAGTGTTGAGAGAAGGTGGCTGGTTCATCAGAGGGAAGCACAAACCTCCAGCTCTTTGTGTCCAACCCCAGCTTTGCCTCCCTGGACAGCAAAACAGCTGAATGTCGACAAGTGAGTTCATCATTAATAACCTTTGAATGTAATTAATGAGGAAAGTTATGGCAAATTCCAGTCCCCCCCACCCCGTGCTGCACTGTCACAGCGTTCATCGGCCCCAAAGCATGTGTGTGCTGCAGCTCTCAGCCTCTGCAGGGGCAACGGGGCAGGCACAGAGCTCTGTGGGGACAATTGTGACATCTCGGGACACTGCCATGCCTTGGATGTGTCAGCAGAGAGGCCAGCTAGTCCTGGTACAGAAGTGGGTCACAGGAGAAATTTTTTTGTGCTTAGACAAGGTCTGAAATAAGCCAAGGCTGGGTTTCCCCTGGTAGTGCTCAGTCCAGAGTGAACTGATAGAAATGTGAATGTTCCCACCAAGGACTGTTGAGATGGTGCCCGAGGGCCACCTGCTCCCACTCATTGGTGTTCCCTTAAGTTTTATCTTTTATGTATTTCAGGTTCTGTGGTGCCCAGGGGTGCAGCTCTGAGCTCACAGTCAGTGTCACTCAGCTCTGCACAGAGCAGGGACACAAAACAAATCCTTTTCCTGCTGCACACCAAGGACAGCTGGGACAAGTTTTCAGGCCCAAAAGCACAAACAAGGGTGGCTGAGGAGAGAAAACAAGAAGGATGAGACTTCACAAACTGAAACTGGAACTGGACAATTAAACCCAATATGCAAATGGACCAAAACTTATAAAACTGTGAGAACTTGTGACTGTTTGTCCATTTTGTGTTCATTTTGTGACCATTTTGGGTCCACCCTGGGTGTAACCCTGGTCAGGCTCTTGTCCTGCCCAAGGTGTGTCCTTAAAGGCCTTTTAATAAACATCTACTTTATTCTCTTAGCTCTGTCCAGTCTTTGTTCCTGGGGTGGAAATTTCCATCTGTTCTTTGCCCATGAGTGTTACTTGTGCCAAGGCAGACCACAGCGTGCTCCAGCCAAACTGATTCGTCACATGAGAAGACCTAGAATCGGTGTTTTACCTGTTTTATTTTGGCTTCACTCTGGTAAAACACATCCCCATTCCCTCAGCTCCTCCCCCCTCCCTTCTGCCTGAGCCAAGGGACCTGGAGCTCCCCAGAGGACTTGGTGCTCTGGTGTTGGCAGAGCTTTCTGAGCTTTCACATTGCACAGAAATAGTATTTTGGGGGCTGAAAGGTCTGAATGGACAGTCCTGGGATTACAGGGATTAAATTTGGGCCCTAAAATTCCTACTTGCCCTAGGCTGAGCATGCACAGGGCAGGGAAAAGCTGTGCTGGGATGAAGGCACATGGGGAGCCAGGAGAGGCTTGGTCCAGGGCTCAGAGATGGAAGTGGCATTGAAAAGAAGGAATAAAAAACACTGCTTTGCTTTTGGGGTGAAATATAAAGGAGTCTAAATTAAGTGCAGTCGGCTCAGTTCTTAAAACTGTTCCTCTTTGAAGGAAAAACAAACAGTTCTGATTTTTTTTTAAGTCGGTGCTCGGTTCCTTCTGTGCTCAGTTCTCTCCATCCAAAATGCTCTTTGCACTCTGTGCTTGATGGTCATTTTTTTAATTAGGCAAATGCCTTTTGGGATTTTTATTTTCCCCCAAAATGAAAACTCGGTTCTCCTCGATAATTTAACTTCCTATAAAATATTGAGAATTAGGACCTAATGGAAAAAAAAAAAAAAAAAGAAAAGCAATTTCTAAAATAAATACTTCATGGCTCTGAAAAGCTCCCAGACTCCAGCATGGAAAGCTTTTAGATACTGCTGTTTCTTTTTTTTCTTTCTTTCTTTCTTTTATTTATTTTTTTTTTCAAAGAAGTAAGTTTACTGCTTGGAAAATGTCATAACTAATTTATTTATCCCCCCAGTGGTCAGACTGTGACGAGGGAAGGAAACAGGCATTGGGGGGGATTTTAGTGAAAAAAACAAAGAATTTTGCTCCCTTAAAAATCTCAAGTGTTGACCTGTCTCGATTGACACTTCAGTTGCACAAACCACTCTTAAAAATCCTGATCCTGGGAAAGCCCAACCCTTGTTCATGAGATGTTTGAAGGGTGCTGGTCATGGGCCAGGAGAGCTGCTGCTTGCACGAGGCTGGGAATCAGTGAGAAACCACTGCTGGGGACAGGGGGTGAAGGTCACACTCATGGCCTTGGGTTGTCCTTGCCCACACCTGGGTGGTGTGAATCCACCCAGCTGCATTTGAATGTAAAGATTCAGGAGTGTTGTCCTGCATGAACTGGTCAGTGTTTATACTGCTTTCGCACTGGATCTTGAAAAATGCAGATTTTGTGGAAAATCCCCGTTTCTGCACAATTTCTCGGCCAAGGGCAGCCCTGCTTTCCCTGAGCCTTGTCACAGACCGGGCAAGGGAGCGGATCTGAGAGGTGACGGCGTCAGGGAGAGGTCAAGAAAAGTTTAAGAAGTGCTGTAATTAAGATCAGCCCATTTTTCTTTCTCCCTAATCAATGAGGTTGTCTGTATGGACGGACACAAACCCGTTTTCTAGGCAGGAGGCTGCATCTGAGTGAGGAATGTGGGGCTGGATGGATCATCCTGAAGGAGGATGGCCCCTAACAGCATCCCCAGGAATGGCAGCTGGCAGAAGGGCAGCTAGGGAAAAAAAAAACCCAGGAGAGGGAAAGTGAAGGATATTCCCATTATCTGCAGGCATGTTCTGCAGACAGGATTCCTTTTCACTTTAAATTATTGTTTTGAATCTCTATCCAGAGAGAGTTGGGTATAAAGGGGAAAACTGTTCAGTTCATTATGCCTTAATTATTGAAGTGAATGATTTGGGTAAAATGGAGGAAATTGAAAACATGGGGATGATATTCCAGTCCATTAGGCAACCTTGGCTTCCTAAATCAGTATCTTTAGACTGGCAGAAATCTTTTTAATTTATTCTGTCATCTGCAAACAGAGAGAACTGTGTCATTACAGAAAGCACTTTTCAAAAGCTACACATTTTATCCTCCTGTTCTTCTCTTCTTAATAATAATCTTCCCGTGGCTTCCACCCCTGAACTGCTGGTTTCTTTTTCAGTTGGGGGTTTAATTTAAAGAAAAAGGATCAGTCTGGCATTTTAAAGGATTGCCTTACTGCCTGCTCTGCTAATCGTCGTACCTCACCTCCCCAGAAATGGGAAACATTGAAAACACAGCAGTATAAAAACGAAAAAAACCTTTCATTGTGGTTAGAAAATATTCAGTAAGGAACAACATTATGACAAAGATAGAAACATTTGCACTAAAAATGAAAATGCTCCAGATGAAGAATCCTGGAATCACAAAATCATTAAGTGGTGGCATTTCCCAGTCCTTGCTCTTCAACTGGTCTCAACAGATTTGGAATAGAATTCATGGTTACATATTGCAACCCAAGACACTGACCTCCCTCAGCATCAGAGACACCTCTGACCAAACACCTGGACCTTCCTCAGCTGCTCTCTGCAGCTGCTCCCTCCTGCACTTCACAAAACTCCCCTGACCTTCAGCCTGCAACTCCTCCCTCTTTCAACTGTACTGGATCCCAGGTGGGATGTGGTGTTTTGGACGAGGCCTCAAGCACACCAAGGAAGCACAGAAGTTATCTTCACACGTGCCTGAATGAGATTTGAGTGAGGATTTTCACCATATTGCGATTTTGGCCCGTGTTTAACTTGTGATCCGTTTTTACGCCGGACCATTTTTCAGTCAATTAGTTTTGATGTGGTGCTTGTGCATTTGTGTTCTTCTCAAATGTCCCCTTTTACAGTTCTCACTGAACGTTACGTTGCCGGGTTCCTAATCAGCTACACGGCTTGTTAAGATAATTTTTTGTCCTCATGAGGTGTTTCCAACCGAGTGCATACTGAAATTACATCTTTCACTTGTGTGTGCCCCAAGTTAGGGGAGCATCAATCCAAACACTGTCAAAAGCCTCCTGATTCACAAGCCATCACTTGGCTCTCATTCCCAAGGAGGAAATGAAATTAATTTGACGTGTCAGCACGCATTTAGGTAAAACTGAGGGCTATTTTTAGCGTGGGAGAGTTGTCGAGCAGTTTAGGAGGTTTTTAGCACAGAGCACAACTCCTTAAGTAGATTTACATCACAAGACCCCAAAAGTTGTGATAACAGACTGTTGATACACCAATGATTTTGTCTGATGAAGATAGGATCTAAATATGTCTTAAATAAAGATATCAGGTCTTGGTAAAACTCATCTGGCTTCAGAGTCCATTCAGCTCAACCACCAGAAAATTTTTAAACCTCTTCAGCTGCTCTCCCTCTGTAGTTTACCTTGGTCCTTTCTATTCTTCTCTGAAAGCACAAACAGCTTGATAATTATCTCATGCAAAAGCCAACACAGAGTCTACATTTTTTCCTGAGGGAGACTAAAGTTCATCAATCCTGTTGCTCTTTTTCAGACACTCGCTTTCTTAAGTGGCTTTAATAATAGAGATGAGCTTTGGACTCATCAGTGACTTTGTCACTGTGTTTGTGGTTGCCTCAAAGTGTATATTGCTGATGTTTGGCCCTATTTTCCTTTCTTTTCTCTTCCTCTGCAATAAACACCACGTCCTTCTAATTCCTGTTCATTGCATCGTACGTGATTACCCTCAACTCGCACAGGCATTTGTGGAGCTGTTTTTTTCCACGTCTGGTCTGAGTCAAATCCAGTCTGAAGCAAGTTTTGTTACATCTTTGGAAGCCCATGAAAGATTTCTGAAAGCCAGACTTGTCCCTTATTAGCTGTGTAACTGATGGTTCAAACACACGGACACCAAAAATAAAAATCTGGTTTTGAATGAGTGGTTGAAGATTGAAAGCATGAAAGTGCTGCCTCTCAACATCTACTTTTTACGGATACTTTTGCCTTTTGCTGCAGACCACTGGGGAGCAAACAGCTCCTGGAGCTGCCTCTACCATAATGCCTGAGAAATTTCATTTAAAAAAAAAAAAATACTATTTTCTCTGCAAAGACACAATGCAGTGTCCCCGGGATTTTTTTTCTATCAACAGTAAATCATGTGTTCCGACCTTAAGAAGTATTTTTTACAAAGTAAATTCTTAAAAAAAAAAAAAAAAAAAAAAAAAAAAATTAAAAAAAATGATGGACCAGCTCCAAAAGTTGTGAAAGGACCCTTAGTTTGCCTTGTGCTTGTAAACCACCGTAAAAATATATACAGAGTTGAGACCAAGTTGACAGTTTTTCCTAACAAGTAAAGAAAACACACTGCACTCAAACCCAGCCATAAGAAACGCGTGAGTCGCATAAAGGTTTTGGGTCTGATCCACAGCTGGTAGATTAAAATAAAATATTTTAAACCCACTCCTTCCCATAAGAAGGTACAGACTTTTAAAATCTATTTTTACGTCGATAAATTAGTATGATAATGGTTTGACAGTTCCCCACGAAGGGTAACTGACAGTGAGTCCCCCCAAAATACCAGTTCAAGCGCTGCAAGCTCCAAATTTAGGTGCAAATGACCTCCTTCTCAGAAAAAGAAAAAAAAAAGAAAAAAAAGTGGGGGAGGTTTCTAGCACATCTTTCAAACAATGTCAGCCTGCCAGTTTTCAGGCTCTAATTTTTTCCAGCTGCAAATCAATCATTTTATTAACTCTTCCCTACAGTCTCCCCCCGAGTTATCTGGGACTGGCAGCTCGACGAGCCGTTCTTGTGGAGCTGTGAGAATAAAGTTCCTCTTGTGCACTGCCCGTGATGTCATGAGCACTCACTCCTGGCTCTCACTGATCCTCCCTCACAAAAGCCTCTTTCTTTGCCCGCAGCAATTATTCAGCTATTAAAGCACGTTACATTAGGTTTCTTATTTTAAGAGTGATATCACTCGTTGCTTTCATGTCCAGCCGATGGAGCAATTTGTACTGACTTCCCCTGACACTGTGTTGGTGCTCCAGTCCCCAGGTTCTGTTCCTGCCTGCATAAAGCTGCCATTGATGGGGTCTACACGTGGGGAAGGCGTGGAGGTTGTGACTGATTTGAACATGGAAATATGCAATATGATGTGCTCACTCCACTGCAGCAGCATTAACCAGAGCCACCACTGAGCTCTGCTTGACAAAGCTTTAAACTTTTCCTCCATGTCTCTTCATCCTGGATCCTTTAGAGGATGAAGATCATGAGGCTGGTGAGGGGCTGGGAACACAAACTCTGTGAGGAACAGCTGGGGGAGCTGGGGGTTTTCAGCCTGGAGAAAAGGAGACTCTGGGGTGACCTTGTCAGGTGGCTGTGCTCAGGTGGGGTTGGTCTCTTTCTCCAGGCAGCACTGACAGAACGAGAGGACACAGCCTCAAGCTGCACCAAGGGAAATACAGGCTGGATATTAGGAAAAGGTTTTTTACAGAAAGAATAATAATAAAGTACTGGAATGGGCTGCCCAGTGAGGTGGTGGAGTCACCATCCTTGGATATGTTTAAAACAAGACTGGATGTGGCACTGGGTGCCAGGGTTTAGTTGAGGTGTCGAGGCTGGGTTGGACTCAATCTTGGAGGTCTCTTCCAACGTGGTGATTCTGTCATTCTGTGAATTCTGTAGATTCTCCTCCTGGCTGGGAGATGCTGCCAGCAGCTGCAGCCCCACGGGCAGTACCCACTCCTGCCTGCCCACGGAGGGCACACCCAGCTCTTTCTCTTAACAGTGAGGGAGGGAGGGAGGGCTGACTGCTTTGCCCTGCTCACAGCCAGAGAGGGGCTGGAGGTGTTCAGCTCCAGCTCAGGTTTCCTTGCAGGTGGTCCAGCGCTCAGCAGGCTCAGGTGTATACACAAGACCTGCTATTTATAGGTCTCCTTAATTTCCCAGTTCCACCGTGTATTAACCACAAACCAAGCAAAACATGCAGCAATCTGTTATTTCTGCTACGTCTCACCAGCAAGGTGTGGAGCTCAGAGGCCACTGAAGGACTTTCCACTGAGAAATGCCTATCAAGAGGCAGCAGGGTTTAAAGAGCCAGCAAGAGTTTAAAAACTGTTTGCATGAGCAGCTGAAAATGCCAAATGAAGATTGATATGCTGATGGTTTGACACTGGAGTTTGCATGGCATAACCAGGGGGACTTTCCAGTCCCTCTGAGCTTGTGATCTGATCAGATTAAATTTATATGATCAGCTGATCAGATCAGCTCGTGATCAGCCTAAATGCAGCATTGCTACTTGTCTAGTCTTAATTAAGAGCTGGCAAGATGTTATCACTATTAACATCACTGTTCAAAGTGCAGCTCATGATGTCCAGGAATATGCCAAATAGAGGTGCCAATGTTTGAACATTACACTGAATTTTTAAGTCCCAGCCGGCTGGAAACAGCAGAAGCTGAAGAGAAATAAGCGCTTTTTAAAAAAAAAAGTTTCATCCAGACCTAAACCATTTGGAGTGAATTGCTCTCTGGAAAACCCTTTTCACAACTGAGTGGAGGAAAATAAATGACCAGTTGAGTCCATTAGGCTCTGCTAAGCTGCACAGGCCAGTTTGGCTTCCAGTAATGCAAAGAGTCGATTTCATACAACCATTTTTTTCAAGACTATCTTGGCATGCAACAGGACAGTGAGGAGAGACACTGAAATTTAAGGGTTTCCTTCAAGTATGCAGCTGAGAAGTAACTGCTATTAAATACTTGGACAATGTTCTTAGTGAGAAAACCAGCTCAAACTTCCCAGGAAATAGAGGAGAAGCAGCAGAATGGATGATGAAGCCTCGGGGAGGATTTGGATGCGGTTTCACGTAAAAGCAGCTCAGAGAGCTCAAAAATCACAAAAAGGGAAAAGGTGTTGCAGGGGAAAGTGGCAAGGAAAAACTTGACAAGCTGCAGAAACGTGAGTTGGAAAGAGACTTGTGGGACAAGATGTTCTGAAGCAGCTCTGGGATAAGAGGATTTTGAGGCATAACCTGGAGACTGGGACAATCACACAGCAGTGGAAATCCAAGCAGAAGACTCTGGTGTGTGTTAGCTCCCAACAAAACACTGCAGACAAGGATCTGAAGTCTGAGGACCTGTGCCACTCGTTCCCTCTGGGGTATGACACAAGGGGTGTGCTGAAAGGGGTTTGTGTTCCCAGCCCCTCACCAGCCTCGTGGCCTCCTCTGGACATGCTCAAGGGTCTCAATGTCCTTCCGAAACTGAGGGGCCAGAGCCGGACACAGCACTCAGTGTCCTTCCTAAACTGAGATCCCAGAGCTGGACACAGCACTCAGTGTCCTTCCTAAACTGAGACACCCAGAGCTGGACACAGCACTCAGTGTCCTTCCTAAACTGAGATCCCAGAGCTGGACACAGCACTCAGTGTCCTTCCAAAACTGAGGAGGGTGCACACATGGATGGGCAGAGGGTTAAAAGGGGCTCAGTGACAGCCCCAGTGGTGCTGGTCCCACTGTGATGCTCTGGAGTCGTTCTGGGCTGCCCTAACCTGCCAGACCCTCAGGGGGAAGCAGAAGTGACCCTGCTGCTGGGGTAGGCGGGTGTGAGGACCCTAAAAATCCCCTTTTTAGTCCCTGATCCCTTCAGCATGCTGAGGTACGACAGTGGTGCAGAAAGGATGTGAACAGGCTGCAAAGTCAATAATGTCCTCAGTTATAACTGCATGGAAAACGTGGGCTCATAACCACTGCCCTGCTCTGATGGGACCACACAAGGCCAGGGATTTGCAGTCAGCTCCCAGAAGTGAAATTAAATGGAATGAAGGGCTGCAGCGACATTAGTGACTCAATCCTTGGCAAATAAAACCCTGAAGGACTTCGGGTTGCAGAGTCTCCTCCAAGGTTTCCACATCTGCATGATCTCCTGTAGGATGGCTTCTGTGTGGTAGTGATGGGACTCTGGCTTCTGTCACCTCTGGGATAAACAGACCCTCTGCAGTGCACACCTTTCCACACCTAACCATGTGACTCACCTAATGAAGGCCCTGCAAATTCACATAAATTTTCATGTGAGTCCTATCAAGGAAGAGAAGGCTCCAGCCAGACTGGTTTGAATGGTTCCTGGCTCTGGGCAACAGCCAGAACTACCAGCTTAAAGGAAACGAAGAGCAGGAGGAGAAAAACTTGCAACTAAAGAGGCTTTAGAGGAAAAAAAATGTGTTCTAGATGAAATATTAGTGGGTTCCTCTGCTAAAATTTGATAATCACTCCCCTGGAGAGGTGGAAAGTCACCTGGGATGGATGGATGGATGGATGGATGGATGGATGGATGGATGGATGGATAAATCACCCCCAAAATTGGCAGTTCACTGACCAAGCTGTTAAAATCAGCAAGTCTGGGTGTTAAACATGCTGATGACCAGAGGACACCACGTTTTTCATTGAGGCCTCGACACCTTTTGCCTGCTGTGATGTCCGGCTGATCTGAAAATCTGGACCTCAGTCCCAAAGGTTTTTTAACTTGCTCTGCCATACAGGCACACACCAAGCAGAGTGGGTCATGATAAGGCAAGAGATTGTCACTGGATGCTGCGTGTGGTAAGATTTTCCTTTTGGTAAAAAATAAATTAAAACATGCATTTAAATGAAATAAAGCAGTAACTGTTGAAGTTCTGAGAAACCCAGGTAGTAATTTTCAGGGTGAATGCACCCCAAAAACAGCATTTTCAGAGTATTGTTTGTCTTGGAGAAGAAGTGTTCATAAATCTATGGCCTAGGCCTTTGCAAAAAAATTAGCTAATTTCAGGGCCAAACTAATTAATCAGCACTTGTTGCCATATTAATTAGCCAAAAGTGACCTCAGACGTCCCCTCCCTTTTCCAGCCACTGAAACCTAACGGGAGAATACGCACCTGAGGCAAAACCTAGGCATAAATAGATGTGAAGCCCGCTTCCAGCTGGGTAAATACAGCCCAGAGTGCCCAGTCCTGTGGAATGAACTGTGCCCCAGCCTTGCCTCTCTTTGCTTTCTGGCCTTGAGGAACATCCACGACCCTCCGGGCTTCAAATCGAGATTTTGCAACGCGTTATTTATGCACCAGCGGCCTCGGAAAACTTTACAGCTGGCTTTTGGCCACTCACAGGGTTCTTGCTGCAGTTTTTCCTCCTGGGAAGGCTTTTTCCATGGGCAATAATCCGTGTGCCAGGCGTGCACAGCCACGGCAGAGCCTCCTCCACCTCCACATGGATGAGGGAGTGCAGCTCCTTCAGGGGCAAGGTCCCTCCTGTACACAGCCCTCTTGCTCTTGAGGCCTTTTCCTCTGGTCCTAGAAATATGAGAAATATGAGCCAGGCACAGCTAGGGTGTTAAAAATCTGTATATGAGGACCCCCAGGTGCACATTTTGTCAGGTGGGAAATGCTGAGGATGCACACCCCGGATAACGTGAATACAATTTTTGTAGATTCTGCAAATTAGCATAAACGACAATAATCCCCAATTAGAAGCATGCCTGATGAAGTAAACCCCTCCATCTCTAGCACCTTCTAAATCCTCCCCCCTCAGATGAGGACTAAGCTCTGTTTCTAAAAAACATGTCTGGAAGAGCTGGTCTCAACCTTGGCTCCTAAGGAGAACCAAGATAGGATTGGGATCCCGGAATTTGTTTTGTCTTTCTGCCTAGGAAAATACTGAAGCTAAGCTCCAATATCAGACTACAAGGCTACAAATATATATGTAAAGAACACAGAGAATATATCAAAGAAAAAAAGGCAGAAATCAAGACGGCATCACTCCGACATGCCAGAGTCTCCTCTTGATTGCCAGCTTGTTCTCAGCACCAGAGCTGCAAGTCCAACCTCAACAGACTGAAAATTTATCACAAGAAAGATGGTTAAAGTTCCTTTCTTTCCAGCTACATTTCAGGGGTAGTGAGGAAGGGAAAGCCAATGCCACATCACCATTTCAAAGGTCCTGTTGGTTCTCCTGAATCAGACAATCCTTTTCAGGCTGAAATGAAGGAATCTGCCTTTCCCATTCAGAACATTTTCTCTGGATGAGGACATGGAGATGTGTTTTGTGAGCTAGCTTGAGTTAAGCTGCAGGTGAAGGCAAAGCACTTGAGAACACACAAATCTAACCAGGGTCAGGAATGTTATTCCTAGAGATCTGTTATTCCATACAGGTCACTATTCTATGTAGGTCTGGTTTTATAGATCCCTCTGCTCAGTTTTATGGTCTTGGTGTGCCTAACTGTGCAAATCTCTGACAAGAAACACGATTATCCCCATTGCACAGATGAGGTGACTTGCCCAAGGTCCTGAGTGAGAATCCAAATCCTTCCCAGCAGAAGGAATTCAGCCCTTCCAGCTGGTGCCTGTGCAGGAATCTGGACTCCAATGCAAGCCAGGATCAGCAGAAGCAGGGTAACAAAATACAAATACAGATCCCCTTTTCTGTCAAGAGCCCATGATGGGACTCCTGAAGGCAGCACGACCACCAAGGAATCCTTCCCTCCATCACAGGGGTAAAGCTGGAGCACCTCCAGCCACTGCTCCCATCCTGCTTGTGTACCAGCATGTCACTTGGGAAACCTTCTGGTCTCAACAAAGCCTCTTGATTTTTAAAGTGGTTTTTTTTAATGTACTGGAATATTTTTTCCTTCTAAAGAAGCTGCAATTCCCACTCTGAACTGTTTAAGCAAAATACCCAGTTTTGAGTCTCCCTGACTCCTCCAAACTCGCTTCAAGGACCTCCTCAACCATCCCCAGCTGAAAGCGCTCGCCGCTGCCCTGAAACAGCCATTAACATTTCAAAAAAGCCGTTTGAAAAAACACCAAGTCTCCCTTGAGCCGCTTCCAAGAAACTTTTTATGAATCATGGTTTGTATCATATCACACCATTCAGCGAGACACGGGGCTGGAACAAAAGGTATTAATGGGCATGACCAATCCTTGAAATATCCATGTGAGGAATAACAGTTGAACATTGTGAGGGACGCAGGAAGCCAGAGGTGAGCGTGGGGCTGCTGCTAAAACACTGTTTCATTTTCTCCACGTCTTTTGAGGCTGCAGAGAGTGAAATACTCGGCGTAGGATAAAGGGAATTATTTTCTGAAATGGCAGTCATGCCTCTTAGAGTGGTCTTACTTGTGGAACACGACCCTGGTTATGCAGAGTAACTCAGAATAAGAACAAATGGTGTCGGTCCCTCCTGGGACCGTGTCAGAGCAGGTTATGTTTTGAGCTGCAGACAGCTTGAAATCAGTCAGCAGGGCATCTGCAGGAATTCTTGAAGGACTTCTTCAAACTTGGTGAATTTAAAAGCAAGATTACTTTTAACCACTTCCTTCTTCTAACCCAGTTCACCTCGTTGTTTTGGCGCCACAAGTTGTGAAGGGGAGGCTCCCTGCATTTGGCACGTTCTTCCTAAAGAAATGGAGATGCCCTGATGCTTTTGGAAAGGCTGATTATTTTGTTCATAAATGTAAAAAACGCTCACTTAACTGCCTCTGACACCCCACTTCTCTAACATTATAGGCAGAAATGGGGAGTGAGCCATTTCCCCCAAATCATCCCCTTGGGCTTCCCTGTAACCCTGCAGGCTCCGATACCTTTTCATCATCTTCTTAAGATTTTTATTTTTTTATTGAGAAGAGCCACTGAATCTTTCCAAGCAACGGGTTAAGGCTGAAATTTAAATTCCAGATCAACAGGGACCTGTTTGTTTAACGGCAAGTTGTTGATTCAATATTGATATACGGAGAGGAAGCAGGAAAAATAACCTGACAACGATGCCCCAACGAGGTCGATGGGAGCAAATCTGGCCAGGCTCTGCTGCAAACTAAAGGTGAGCAATCATTTCAGTCTGGAACAGTGCTAAAAGACACCTCAAGGTTATTCCTTTTAAAATTGCTGAGTTGATGTCGGCACCAGCGTAAAAGGGAGGTATGAATATCCCCTTTGGAGGCAAGGATTTTGGGGAGGAGATGGTTCTTTTGCCCTGGAGTTTGAAGTGCCTTCACTAAAAGGTTGTTTCCTCTGCCGAGGGGTACAAAGGAGCTGATAAAATAAAACAAGGAGGAAAAAACTCCCTCCAAGGGAGTTACTGTGAAGGGAGGGGAAGGGTTTATGCACACAGCTTTTCCTAGCCCTGGTCATGGTCATAAGCTTGAAAACCTGTCCCTCAAAAGCTACAAACCAAAAGGGAAATAAAAAACCAGCCAAAGATTCAGCTGTATTTTCCCCTAACTCAACATTTAGACAGACTGGCACACGATTTCCGAGCTCTTTGAGCTGGCAGCATTAATAAAGCTGCTTTCACTGTCAGCATTTCAATGTCAGCTTCATTGGAGCAAGGACTGGAACCGAGCGATTCTGGTTCCCAAAAGCACACCCTGACCACCAGGCTGGAGAATCTGCCTTATGCTCACTTTCTAGCTGAGTGGGTTCTGAAATAGCCCATGCAAGAGGCTCCACAGAAGGAAGGACCAAAAGGTCTCTCTCATACGTTGATGGAGAAATTCTCCTACAGGCCAGAGCTCAAACCTGACAATATTCCAGCAACAGGGCATTAATTACTGATTTAATGTTGGGAAAAAAAGGCTGGAGCAGCAATAACGTAAACCTTCAATTACTGAGGCATGGAAACAAAAGGTTGCACTTCAGGCTGCAGCAAAAAAAAACAAAAAAATTTTTCATTTTGGGGAGGGGAAAAAGGAAAAAAAGGCGAACAGGCAAACAAACAAATTGCTGCAGAATAATCGCAGGCATTAAAAAAATATCACTTCCTCTCTCCAGATGGAAAAGAGCATATTTGTACAGCCCATGTTCAGCGTGTTTCTCCCCTTTGAAAGGCCATCAGAGAGCTAATGGAAAACACAAAGGCAAAAGCAGCGTCTGGTACTACCTTGAAGATCTACTGCAATCCTCAGAGAGGCTGGGACAGCAAAAACATTGTTCCTGTGGGCTGCCAGACTTTTCCACCTGCATCTCCTCCATGATTTCTGCAATATGGGAAGAACGAGCCAAGAGGAAGTAAAAAAAGCTCCTTTTCAGTTCTGGGTGTTCTTAAATATCTAGATGTGATTTTCAAAGAGCCAAATCAGTGAGTTGGGCATCCTACCCATCAATATTAGTGAAAATATCCTTCATGTTACACGAAGTCCATATCACCTCCTCTCCTGAGAGTTGGTTTAAAGTTAAATCAAAGGTGTAAAGTCCATTCATTACAATAGGAATCCTAACTTTAGATTCTGGATTTGGTCTTTAGAACAGGAGGAACTGCCAGATTCTGCCTGCAATTCTGCCAGATTCTGACCATGATATGAAGAAAAAAATCTGAAGGTGAACAACAGAGATGACACATGGTAACGTGTCATTCACTTTAAATGAATTTCCCCATTTCTTTCAGGGTCTAGAGAACCAACAAACCCACAGAGAAGGTGAACAGCAGAGATGACACGTGGTAATACCCACTTTAAACTTATCTCCCCATTTCTTTCAGGGTCTGGAGAACCAACAAACCCACACAGAAGGTGACACAGGATAATACCCACTTTAAGGACACTCCCCATTTCTTTCAGGGTCTGGAGAACCAACAAACCCACACAGAAGGTGACACAGGATAATACCCACTTTAAGGACACTCCCCATTTCTTTCAGGGTCTGGAGAACCACCAGCCCAGCCCCTGAGCTCTGCAATGGTCTCACCCCCCGTGCAGAACACACCGAGCCTCAATCTCCTGTTCCCTGCTCTGAAATACATAAACCATATGTTCCCCCTCAGCACAAAGGTGACCTCAACCCACGGCACACAAAGCAGCTCAGTGTGCTCGTGCACTATCTGCAGGGAGGTGTGCATGTGCCAAACACATCAATCCTCCAAAAAAAGCCAGAGCACAAACCTCGGGGACACGGGCAGCTTAACCCTTCAGTGCACAGCACTGCAAATGGGACTCAAATTTGAAGGGCTCAAAGCCCTTTGTTTGGGGTTGTTCCACATCCCTCTGGCTGCCCTTGATGCAGGTGCGCTGCTCAGGATTCACCCTGATGCCCTAAAGAACCCAAAAATGAAACAACACACACACTTGGGAGATAATATTAGTACAGGAGGTGATATAAAGCCTGGTCTTTATTGGAGGCCTCCAGGGGCAGATAGAGAAAATGTCCACAAAATTGTCCACCCCCTATGGGGGTGAATACAGTTTTACAAGTTTAAATTAGCATAATTGACAAAAAGCACCAAAAAGGGGTGATGCAATTCCCCTCCAGTTCAAGCCCTCTCTAAAACCTTCCCCCCTCAGATGGGACTGTACTTTGTTGATGAAAATGTGTTTCAAAGAGCTGGGTTTTGGCCTTGGTTCCCAGGGAGAACCAAGATAGGAGAGGGGCTTTGGAATATGTTTTGTCTTTCTGCCTATCAGGGCAGGGAAAAGTACTGGGAAAAGCAGCTGTGAATGCAGTAACAGCCTACAGAGCTCCAAATGTATGTGCCTGCACCTCCTCCATGGTTCCTGCAATATAGGAAGAACGGGCCAAGAGGAAGTAAAAAAGCTCCTTTTCAAGCCTTAAATATCTAGATGTGATTTTCAAAGAGCCAAATCAGTGAGTTGGGCATCCTACCCATCAATATTAGTGAAAATATCCTTCATGTTACACGAAGTCCATATCACCTCCTCTCCTGAAGGTTGGTTTGAAGTTAAATCAAAATCAGGTGTAAAGTCTCTGTGGATACAGAGAACATATGAAAGAAAAAATCCAAAACCCATTAGGCATCAATTTCAGTACAAGATGGGCAGCACCCTCTTTAATAAGGTATTAAAGCTTGCATTGCCTCGTGCTTTTAGCTTTCCAAAACCATCTTTTTGCCAATCACCTCAGCCAGGCTGAATGTCCCCCACTCGCAGCCCCGCAGCCACCAGCTGATGCTCAGCCCAATGCTGGCTTTGTCCGCGGGTCTGCAGCCCAGACAGAGCAGCCAAAGGGTCATTCTGCATCCCAGAGCCAGGGTTTGACCCCATCCAAGGTCATGCAGCCCAGCCTGAACGACCTGGTCTAGTGCAAGGTGTCCCTGCCACAGCAGGGGGCTGGGACAAAATGGTCTTTAAGGTCCTTTCCAACCCAAACCACCCCACAATTCTGGACTGGCCATCCTTGGGCTATTTTACGGCACTGTCCAGCCCATAATAAGCTGCCCAGTGAATGTGAACGATGCAGCTGAGTGTGTCAAGCTGTGCAGGGCTGCACGGGAGGGAGCAGCCCCAGCTGCAGCCCTTCCTGCCCCTCTGCAAGATGGAACAGCCCGTTTTCATCCCTCTTAATTACAGGGGGTAGCACCCTTACAAAGGGAAGCAAGAGGTTGTGCTCAGCGAACAATGGCCCGCTCAATTAAAAGAAAATGCTCCCAGGAAACACGGAGCAGGGGAGTCAAGTGTTTCCATTCATCCTCTGCTGCCTTTTTTTTCTCCAGATTTCATTCTGCTGCCACACCACAGGTCGCTTCCTCTGCAGCTCCTCCTTCTCACGTCCACCCACCACGGAGACCAAACCATGAGGGTGTAAACCAGATCTTCCCAAAATTGTCCCAGCACGGCAGAGGCCTGTAGCAAACAAGTCCAACAGGACAAGCAGCTGACCACGGCTCAACGAGGCTTCTGTGCACAAAGAAGGAGTTGCTGAAATGAAAATTTTTTAATGGTAAAAGCATTCATGAGTCACTTCAGAAGGGAGAGCTGTGTGTGGATGGCTTTCCCTCTTACCCGTGGCTGCTTAATAACAGCTTGGGGCTGTTAGATTGAGGAGGATTTTTAAACTTCAGCTGCTCTTTGCCAGTGTTGCAATTCTCTTTTGCAAGCTGGCAAGTTTGTTTTGCAATGGCTCCCTCAGCCAGGTATCGGGATCATCTTTCATTTAAACAAAATAATGGGTTTCTGGTCAGGTCGAACAAAAAATCCCAGGCAGAACGAGGATCAAAAGACAAGAGCCAAATGGAAGTCTTGTGTTATCAGTTTCCCAAAAATAGCATGAGTTTTAAATTTATTTTTCCCCCCCTCTGCTTCACAGTCCTCAGTCGCTTGGATGGGCAACTCTGCTGTGTTATTGAGTCCATTTATTTACTTTCTGCCCTCATTAAAAGCAGAAAAACCCCACTGGTTTCACATGTCACGTCCCCACCACCCACACCACAGCTGCTGGGGCAGCAAGGACAAAGCTGATGGTCCCACCCTGAGCTTCTGCCTCCATCCCAGCCTGACCCAGGGCAGAGGCATCAGCTCTTGGTGTAAAGCACCAAAACCTGCAGGGATCTGCCGTGGACTGAGGGTCTGGCCTAAAAATCCTGACACCCAGCTCCCACAGGGTCTTTGGGAGCGATTCCCGTGGCCTGCGTGATTTATGGGGACCATGGGGATGATCAGGATGATTTATTTGTCCTTCCAAGCACATTTTCCACGTGCCAGGTGCTGAGCACGAAGAGGACAAACCAGGAAACAATGGACACTTGAAAAGCCATTAAACCTGGAGTCTGAAGTCTGAGAGGAGGTTCTGTGACATCCCCTGACATCTGCCTGGAGAAGGAAGGAGCCACATCCCCAAGTTCCCATCCAGGGAAAAGAAGGTGCCACAAAGGCTTTGGAGAAGTTGTTTGGGAGGCAGCAGAAACCACCGAGTTTGGCAGCATCCAAAACTCCCCACCACGGCCTGTGTGGCAGCAGCTCCTTCCCTTGGGGACAAGGACACCACAGCACCAGTTGGAGAAAAGATACCCCCCAAAAAAAAAGGTATTAAAAAACTACAAGAGTGTAGCAAGTGAACACAGAGCACTGCAAAGGAGAAAACAGACACAATTCATCCAATTTGGCTCCATTTCACACAACAGACTGCTCAATGGCAGATGTCAAGTGTATTTATGGTGTGGGAACGTTTCCAGCGACTTCCTGGGGTCTTGGTAAGATCTCTGTGATTTGCCTGAGAGAAACTGTTGCCTGGTTAGAGATGAAAAGGTTTTTTTTTCATATTTACAACTCCGGTTTCCACCTTCCATAAACTGTTGTGTGCTGTCAGAAGGCAGCACTCAAAATCCTGCTCTGCCACAAGCATCATTTCCTCCCCCTCCCTCTGTTTTCAAGGGAAAACATTCCTTTAAAAAAAAAATTGAATTAGAATTGACTGAAACTAATAGCAAACTCACATTAAATTAATTGGGTTATTTGGCAACAAAACCAGGAAGAAAAATGGGACGCACCAAATGGAAATCTTGGTACATTCCTCTGGAATGCGCCAAAATGGAAAATACCAAAACACATTTTCCTCAGTACTTTCAAGGAAAACTTTCTGACATTTCATTTGGAAAACCAAGCTCTGTTTCAAAGAGATACTCATGTTTAAAAATTAAAAAGGAGGAACGAGAAAGAATCAAATACAGCACGCTGAGGCAAACAAAATGTTTTCCTTACCCATGCCCCCCCAAAAAAACCCAAACAAAAAAAAAACCCAAACCAACAAAAAACCAAAACACAAACCCTTAAAAATACTAACATAAAATATTAATATAAAATATAAATATAAATATTTACGTTTTCTTGCAGGAGATGAATTAAGATAAACTCAGAACGAATCTTATCCTGGGAAGAGGGTGCTCCCGTGAAATAAAAAATCAGCAGTTTGCACAGATCCTGTCTCCAATATTTGCTATAAGGGGAGTTGCTTTGACTGGTGAGGTTTTGATAAGCTACAAACTGGTAGGAAACAAACCAACAAGGCAGAGACAGACCCTGCTGACACAAACCCCACAGGAGAAACCAACCATAACCTCCTCAGGCACCAGAGAGGAAGGAGAGATGGTGCCAGGGCAGTGGCACAAGGGCCCAAATCAAATCAGTCCACAGGAGGAAGAGAAGACTCTCCAAGCCAACATTCATCAGCTCAGAGCTGCTGTTGTGGCTGATGGTGGCTCCGGAGTCTGGAGTGGGAGTTAAACCCAGGGGAAAACCTTTCCCTGCTGTCTCAGAGCCGCTGGCAGAGCCTGTGGCAAACCAGGGATGGGCTCAGGTTGCCCAGGAGTGATGGATTTCACTTCCTCAAGCCCAGACTTCCAGAGCATCCCACCCACCTCGGGGCTGGCAGTTCATTGTCACGCCAACAGCACGGGAGCCCCCAGTCTCTCTCTTTCCAGCCGCAATTCTTTATTACTCGCTGTCAAAAACACCCTGGGCCAGAGACAATTCCTCCCACCTGCTCCCCAGTTCCAGTTCTGCCCGGAAAACTCATCCCTGGGGACAAGTCCCGTCTTTTTGTCCGTGCTGGGGCAAACGGGGAGGTGCCAGCATCAGGTGGGCTCTGGAGGTTCGGGAGGTGTTTGCTGGTACCCAAACCATGTTTGAACGTGAACACAAAGCGCTGCCCCACGCGCTCCATCCAGGGATTTTTTTTTTTTCCCCCCCTCCTCAGACTCAGAAAACTGATGAGGGTGCAGCAAATGTGGGGGCTCTCCCGGGGCCAATTAGCCGAGATTTGGGCAGCATCCAGACCCTGCTGGGGGTCACTGAAAAGCCTTGAATTTCCAGCTGTCTCCCCCTCCCCGCACCATTCATTCACCGAAGCTCGCGGCGGGCACAGGTGGAGCTGCGGCTCCGAAATAAAGAGTTTTGTTTATCCAGTCGTGGCACAACCTGCAAATTGCGCGTTTGCATCCCAATAAACTCCAAGCGGCGCCCCGGCACCGCGGCTGGAATGCAAAGCGACGCCGATCCTCGGGGACAAAGGCTGCAATGACCTTGTCACCTGGGAAAGCCGTGCCAGGGGTGGCACCAAGGCACTGTCGCCTCCCTGGGATGCGCTTTTGCATTTCTTTGCCTATGCAAACCACGGGAGGGGATGAAGGTGAACCGGCTCTCCCTGCCCCTGCAGCAGGGAGAAAGGGTGAAGGGGATAAATCTGGGTTTTCTGGAGCTCTGGATCCAGCAGGATGTTGGATTAGAACAGTGGATAATATTTAGGTATTAACGGTCATTTCAGGCCTAGAATTGCTGCTGAAAGCTTGGTTCGTTACTGTTCAGGAGAGAAGCAGGTAACCCTGATCCTACAAAAGATGTCAGTACTAAATCACCTTTTAGAGGGTGCACAGTACTTGGGTGCCTGCCCTATCCTCTGGAATGGGAGGAATTCACTCACATAAAATATGAACAATTGTAAAGAACAACCAAGATGTGCCTCCGGTAAGTGTGATGACGCCCCACGTGCTGCCCAAAACCTCCCTGGAAAGCCAGACATTATTTTTATTTCTGTTTTTTTCCACTTGCAGGGGATGCTCAAGTGCTCCTTGTAACTCCAGAGCAGCAATTTTTTTTTTTTTTTTTTTTCTACAGGAGCACGATGTTTTAAAGGTGATGGTATGTTTTTATGAGGCCAGGAGGGAAACATTTCGGCCATGACTACGAGTTTGCTGTCTAGACACATATTTGACAAAAAAAGGGACACTTTAACATAACCCTTACAGAGTGTTGAGCACAACTGCTCAAAGAAAGACCCTTTTAAGCCCCAAAAAGCCTTTCTGCCCACAAGCAGGCTTCAGCCAAAGTATACAGATTTCAGGGACACCCCAAGTCCTGCCCTCATGCCAGGCGCTCCCCCCGCGCATCCTGCCAGCCCAGCATGAATTAAGGGCTGGGTATGAAGCCTGCAGTTGACAGAAACACTCCCAACTTCAGACAGCTTCAAGCCCTGCTAGACAGAAGGGATATCTGAGTTTCCACAACCAGAGAAAACGCTCCGTGTGTCGGAGGGAAGCACTTCTCAGGGAGCAGGAAAATGTGACTGCCTGCAGCAGCCACATTGGCCTGAAGCGCGACTTCTTGCCCAAGGAATTTGCTGGAAACATCCATTTTTGGCCGTTCAAGGGCATCCCTGCTGCCCCCTTGGAGGCCACACGAGGTGGCAGCACTGTCAGCTGGAGGACTCTGCACAGATAAAGGGCTCAACCTGGCAGAAGCAAACACGCCAAACACTTCTTTCATTAAGGATGTGGCTCCAGTTGTCCTGCCGTGGGTGCAAGGAGGATAATCCCCTTATGAGTCATCTGCCAGAAACTGAGTCACCAGTCTGAGCCTGGGCACTGGAGCTGTCAGGGGGCAGACAGGCACGTCAGGAGCAGGAGTTTAAAGCTGCCTGACAGGTCTGAGGGCTCTCGTCTCACTGATCAAACCTGATCAAAGACACAGGGGCAAGGCTGCTCCTGGCAGAGGTCCTGAAGCACAGCTCTGCAGTTGTCTTTGCACCGAGCCCAGGTTTCCAGAGCAGAAGCCATCCCTCTGAGAATGAGAGAGCTTCTCTGAAAAGCAGCAGAAATTTGGAGTTAAACCCCGTCTCTAAAGAAATGCAAATGCCAGCTAAGTTTAATAGCAGAGCACCACAAGCTTCAGCTCCAAAAAGCTGCTGCAACTGCGTGCACAGGGTGCCTCTGGAGACACTGAAGTGTGCTCTGTGCCTTTCCTGATTTTTCCAGCGTGGCACTGACCCACTCACACAAATGCAACTCCACCATCCCGGGTTTTCTAGTCTGGGAATTGCTCTGCAGTTGGGTTTTACACCTTGACACGCAATCTCCGCAGCAGAATTGTCCTGGTGTTGGTGTCACTTCTACCAAACTCCACAAATATGCCATCAGGAAGGCAGAGAATAAAGTGAGTGTTGCTGTGAGGTGGGAAAGTGCCAAGTCTTTCCCTCTTCCTGAACAGCAGCAGCTCCATGGGCCAAAAAGAGGGGAATGGGGACTCTTGGGTGGCTCTCAGAGCAGAGCACACGCAGAGCTGGGGCACAGTAACAACCAGGTGTCTCTGCTAAGGCAGGACCAGCTTAAGCAATGAGGTGATGCCATCACAAGGCTTTAATTTCACTCCATTTCAGTGATCCACCCAGTGTGGGTCTTTGGCAGATGCACTCAAAGGCAATGGTGGATCCTGGACAGGGGTGGGGTAGAGCAGCCCAGCAAGGGGAATAGGATTTAGGATCAAAAGGACGCATGGAAACACCTCCAGGATGGCTGAAGGTGCTTGTTTGTCTGTTGTTGCTGCCTGTAAGGGAGCTCCTGCTGCTCTCCAAGCAGGCTGGAAGTTGTCCACCTTGGCCCCTTTAGCATCTCTGCAGCCCATGGGACACATGGGATTTGAGCTTCTACAACTGATTAAATTGACATCATTAACATTTGTCATCAGGACACTTCAGATCACAGCATTAGAGACCACACGTGGGGAGACAGCAGGCCAAACACTCAGCTAATGGAGAACTGAAGAGAACTATGGGTTACTCCAATAAATAGAAGAAAACTGGGGCGGGAAAAACTGTTAGAGACTAGACTTGTACCCAAAACCATAGCGGCTGCTAACTCCAGAAGCCTGCAAAATGTCTCAGCTGCAATATTTTCACTCGGGGAAAAAAAAACCAAAACAAAACCCAAAAACCCAGAAGGAATTATTTTGCTTTTCATCAAAACGTCAAAATTAGCGGCGAGACTGAAGCAAGTCGCTCCCCTCCCACCCAAGGCAGCAGTAAAAGTGCCACTGCCTGAAGGGTTGCAGCATCCTGCAGGGCCTTCCTTGGCCCAGCACGCCCATTGCAGCCGCTTTACTGGGAACAGCGACCGCCCGTGCTAACACCAACCACCCCGCTGGAAGCTGCCAGCCTGGGGAAGGAGCGACACCGTCACTTCAGGACAAAGCCGAGCACAGAAACGTGTCCCGGGAAGGCTGACGGAGCAAAGTGGAGGTCCCAGGAGCTCCCGGCAGGTGGCTGAGGCTCCCGGTGCCCCCAGTGGGGTCTGGGTTGCCAGAAGGAGCACGAAAGCCCCGCTCAGGCTCCAGCAGCCCCAGCCCCCGGGGCTGGCACTAATGAAGCTGCCTGGCCCTCCTTCCCTTTCTTTCGTCTTTTCCCAGGTTGGAGCACCCCGTCCCATCAGAGTGTACTTGAAAGAACGGGATACCTCCTTTGTGCGGGGGAACAAATGAAGATTAATGTGTTAGTTGTAATTAATCTGCGATGACAGATTAGCAGAGCGGTGGCAGCGCCTTTTGCTGCCGCAGGAGCCGGCGCTGATAGGACAGCTGGCGAGAGGGGACACCAAATTCAATTTGCTCCTCATTTGCATACATATGACAACCATCTGTGCTAATAGCACTGCAATGTCTCTATTAGACTCCCTTCTAGTGTGCCAGCTCACCTAGACTCCAATTAGGCCTTTAAGCGAGGAAGGCTGAAGCATAAATATTTGCTGAGGGGAAGAAGGCAAGAGGCAGCACGGTGCCTGCTCCTCAGGCTGCAGCCTGAGCCCTCCTCACTGCCTGCCCCAGGATGTTCTGCTGGGGTTTAGCTGGGATGAGATGCTGAACTCCATCAGCCCCACGTTAGCCAAATGCTTTAGGCCATGTGAGAAAACCCAAAAGAGCTGCAGAGGCTGGTTAAAGGTCTGTCCTGCAGTGAGGACGGAGCCCTGGCCAGCACGGGTGCACGTCCACCTCGTATTTTAACCCAAATTTGGGAGCTCTCCCTCAAGTGCTACCCCCAAGGGTGAAAGACTCTAACCATAACCCTAACTTCGAATGTAAAAAGCCAGTAATCCCAACACTGACCATAACACCAAGCCTTACAGAATACAAAAAAATTTAACCATTAATTATCCATAAACCTAATTACTATATAATCAGTATCTGATTAAAACCTCAAACCAAACGTAGCCCTAACCCTTGTATAAACCTAACCCTAAGCCTTACATAACCAAAATCCAAACCCTAAACCTATCCCTAAACACAACACCAACCCTTCCACAAACCTAATCCTAACCCTCATTTAACCCTAACCATAACCCTAATCCTGGCACAAATGTAACCCTGACCCACCAAACTTATCCTCCCATGGGCTGGAAGCCCTGGAGAGGGCCTGTGTTGGAGGTCACCCCTGCAAAGGCTGTCCCCTGCCCGGGTTTCAGCTGACACCCCACTCACCAGCTGCTGTTGGAGCAGCTGCTCCTGTGTGGCACCAGCTCGAGGCACCAGTGTGCCAGGGGCATTGGCTCCAAGTGGCCCTTTTATTTCTGTGTGCACATTGCAAATGGCAGTCCCAGACCCCCCTGAAGCTAATGAGGGAAGCAGTTAATTAATGAGCCGGCTCACCCACCCAGCTCTTCCTATTCTTCCCACCCAAGGTGATCTCTACAATTTTGAGTTTACTTTTGGATTTCTAGTGAAAACACCTCAACTCTCCAGAAGTGAGAGCATAAAAACTAACCCTAACACCAGACTTAACACTAAACTTTACCCTAAACATTAATCTAACTCTAACCATAATCACAACACTCATGCTAACCCAAAGCCTAAGCCTACACTTATCCTAAACCTAACCACGGTGGTAAACCTCACATTATCCTAGCCCAAAACCTTCCATAATCCCAAAATGGACCCTAACTCTAACCCAAAAATCACCCTAAACCTAACACTAAAATTAAATCTATTGTGATTCATTACAAAAGCTTAACCCTAAACCCAGATATAAACCAATCCCAAAATCTAAAACTAACCGTAAACCTAACATAGAATGCAAAAAAACACTAATCCCAACACTAACCATAACACCAAGCCTTACATAATACAGAAATTAACCATTAATTATCCATAAACCTCATCAATATACAATCAATATCTGAACCCCAAAACCAAACGTAGCCCTAACCCTTGTATAAACCTAACCCTAAGCCTTACATAACCAAAATCCAAACCCTAAACCTATCCCTAAACACAACCCAACCCTTCTAAAAACCTAATCCTAACCCTCATTTGACCCTAACCATGACCCTAATCCTTGCACAAATGTAACCCTGACCCACTAACCCTAACCTCCCATGGGTTGCCTCTCCTCTGTGTTTTTTTCCTTCCTGTGGAGTGGAACTCTCATCCACATCCAGGAGCCCAGGGCCACAATTTTTATTGCGCCTCCAAAATTCAATACCTCCAAGGATTGCTCCCAGACAAAACCAACCAGGACAGATGGGTTTAGCTGGCCTTGACCTCCCCTGAGATCTCTCTCATCGACACCTGGAACACCAGGGCCGTGTGATTTCTTTCCTATGGCAAAGAGCTGCTGTTCTCATCCAGAAGCTCTTGGCTGAAATTGGGATTCCACCTCCGATAGTCCTGGGACCTTTAGAGTGCGAGCAGCGCCTGGTGCTGTTCAGACTGAACCCCGATTCCATGAGACCTGAAGGATCATGGCAGGACACAGCGCTGAGAAGGAAAGGGAAGGCACCGGGGTGGTTCGATGGGTGCAGCTGAAGCTGTAGGCAGCAAGAGCTTTCTCAAGCTGGCACTTTTGCGATCTCTGGTTTTGCCGGGTACTTTCAAGTTCGCAGGCAGACCCCGCGAAGAGTGAAAAGACTTCTCGGCGCCAAGGAATTCGTGCTGTGTCACACCCTTGGGGAGTGCCGCAAATAACAGTTTGTTCTTAGGAGGGGAAGCTCCGCGCAAACTTTCTGTCCTGGCAGAGGTTATTTGAGAGCAGGGACGCTCCAGCTCGGCTCTGCGCTCGGGGTGGTTTCCTTCCTTTTCGCGAGTCGGCAGCGCTATCGTGTGGATGTTTTGATGAGCTCTGACAGCGCCCAGGAAAAAAGCCAAACGCCTTTTTTTTCTTCCCTGTCTCGGCACATTCTATGCACCTTCGTGCATCTTCTGTCCCGGCACAGTTCTGGGCACCTCGGTGCGTTCTCGGTCTCACGGAGTCCAGTTACAGAACGAAGAACGTTCAACAGCTGGTCCCACACCAAACGCTCGAGAATAAAGAGGCAGCGCCGGGATTCACTTTTCTCCCGCAGCCTGTAAACTGCAGGACCAACAAGGGGACGATTCACGTTCTTCCAGGCTCCAAGAGCCACAACGGAGCTCTCCCACGGGCTGCTCCCCCACGGATGGGGCTGGGACAGAGAAGCTGTGCCAGGCTTTTTCCTGGGCACTGTCAGGGCTCATCAGAACAACCACACCACAGTGCTGCCGACTCGCAAAACAGGGAAACACCCCGAGCTCAGCTCGAAATTGCCCCAAATGTCCCTGGTCTCAAATCGGCTGTGTCAGGACTGAAAGTTTTCACAGACCTCTTCCCCTTCTAAGTACAAACTCTTATTTGCACCACACCCAAAGGGCAACGTGAATTAATTTGTGCTAAGAAATTTTTTCACTCTCGCAGAGCCTGTCTACAAATTTGAGGTGAAGCCACTGGTTCCTCTCTGGACTCAAGAAAAAAATGCTTTGATGCTGACTAGAGGGCTTTAGGCATTCTAGTGGAAGCTTTGAGCTGTAAAAGATGGCTTTGGACTCTCTAAAAGGGACTTTGGGTCTTCAAACTGGGTCTGCGAGAACTAAAAATGGGCTTTTGGAAATGAAGACGAGGGCCTTGGAGTGATGTTCTGTGGCCTCAAAGGATGCTTCACTGCCACAACAGAAGGCTCTTCCTCCTAAAAAGGGATCTTTAGGGGCTTAAAAGCCTGGGAGAAGCCTGGGAAGAGTGGAACAGGAACCTCCAGCACTCCAATGGCAGCCAAAACTATGACCAGGCTCATTTAACTTCTCTGGCTGCTGGAGCTTCTGGAAGAGGCAGGAGTTCTGCTGACAGACAAACAGCCCTTGGTCCACAGCACCTGGTCCAGTGGCTCTGAGCTGTGAGAGGTGCCCGGGCTGTGACAGCCGTGGGGTTCTGCGGCCTCAAGGGGACATGGCCCCATGTGGCCTCATGTCACAAAGGGGCAGAGATATGGCCCTGGTCCAGCAATTGTGATCTCACCTGCCCAGTGTTTGGGTTCCTGAGGGGTGAGCCACTGAAGTCTAGCTGGGCTGAGCTGGCCTTCAGGATATCTAGACTCCTTCCACTGCGGGCCTGCCTTTTCCCAAGAATTCTTCCTCCTTGACAACAGCTACAAGCACCACCAAAACTTTTTTGATAGCTGAAGGTGCCTTTGTGAGTCGTGTTTGGGGTTTCTAAATAATTCTGTTGAGCTACATTTATTTCCTTCCCCTTCGAGTGATGAGATTGGTGCCGACCTGAATCTTTTTGGAGGAGATCTTTCTGGAGCTTTGTCATCCAAAGATCTCCCCTCCGTTCCCAAGAGGAGCGATGGCTGCAAGGCGGAACAGCTCCTGTGAGTCCTGGAAATACAAGACTCTAGAGGGAAAGGAAGGTGGCCTGAGGCCCAGAAATCAGAGTTGGTTTGTTGGACTTTTGGCAGAGTACACGGAGGAACAGACAGCTTTCCAAAACCTCTTCCCTACCAGCAGATGTCAGCAGGGCGTTAGGCTTTCCCCGATGTTTCTGAGTTGGTGACTGGAGCTGTTGTCCTTGGTGCTCCTGCACAAAACTCAACATTTGAACACGGCTTTGAGTAACCATATTCTCTCATCTCTTTTCAAAAGTTGTTTCCCTGCAGACGTTGCCGAGGGAATGGCTCTGCCACAAAGGATTTTGCCCCCAGAGAAGATCTGCATGGGCTGGCAACAGAGACAGAGACCTGGAGCAGGACTCTTCAACCTGGGCAATACTTGCTACATCAACGTTATCCTGCAGTGCCTGACACACACAGCCCCTCTGGCCAACTACCTGCTCTCTCACAAGCACAGCCAGTCGTGTGAGTACTTGTAGGCACATCCCCTCCGTGCTCCATCTCTTGGGCACATCCCAAGTATTCCCAGAACCTGGAAATCAAGGTTTAGCCCTTCTTTGTCGGCCCCATGAGCTTATGTTCCATGAGCATCAGCTAAAAGATGCACTCACCTTCAAGCAGAACATCTCCTTCTAGCCCCAAGTTTCTACCCTTGTAAGTTGAACTCTCTTGGCCTATTGCACAGAAGGCTTCTGCCAGTTTAGCCTCCCTCTGAAGTAGGTTTTCTGAGCACTAAAATGTCCTGGGCTTGTTGGGGCATTGGCAGTTTGGGAGAAAAGAAGCGGAGACTGTTCTTAGAACTTCAAGGTCTCCATTAGGTTTCCCCAAGAAACTGAGATGTTTTGTTACCCTGAGAAGAAGCTTCTGTCCCTCCCTTCCTTGCTCCCTCCCTCCCTCCCTCCTCCCCTCTTCAGGTCAGCAGCAAGGCTTCTGCATGATGTGCACCATGGAAGCACACGTCAGGAAGGTCCTGTGCTCCTCGGCCAGCACCGTCCTGCCTGGAGCTGTCCTCAGGGACCTCAAATGTAAGTTGTTTCAGGTGCTCCGACAGGCCTTCTCCTTTGTCTTCCCTTCCTCTAGGGGAGAGCTACTAAATTCTGTTTCAGTCATAGGGGAAGAGTTTGAGTATGGCAGGCAGGAAAACGCCTACGAGTTCTTACGCTGCACGCTCAGTGCCATGCACAGGGCTTGTCTGAGCGGACGCTGCGAGTAAGCACAAGCAAATCACAAATTTCAATCTTCCCAAACCCTCTGGACCCCTTGATGTGCTCCCATCAAGGAAAACTGACATCCAGACCTTTCAGTGCTAAAGCCTCGGAGGAGGTAACTCTCTGCCTTGCCATTTATTTCCAGCTCGGACGTTTCTTCACAAGAAACCACCATCATCTATCGAATATTTCGGGGCTTCATGAAATACAGAGGTGTGTTTCCACAACTGCTGCTTTACTTGGCTTCTCTGTGCCCTTCTGTGTGCCTGAGACGAGCAGCTGGTCCTGTAGGAGGACCCACAAGCATAAACCAGCACAGTCAATTAACTTTTCACTCAGCATTTTGATTTTCCTTCCAGTCACATGCTTGAGCTGCCAAGCAGTTGCTGATTCCTACAAGGCCTTCCTGGATGTCTCTTTGGATATCAGAGTAAGAGGTTTGCAACTGAGCTTCAAGACATTTCCCAAGGCCCCTGTAGCTTTCCAGCACCAAAGCACTTGTCTTAAAAACCCATACTGCGAGCACAAGGGAGCTTGGTGGTGAGTGGGAAGGGGAAAGCACGGCGTCCTCAGTGTCCTCCCTCCTCCAGTGGTCATGGCACTGGTCTCCCCGTGGTTCTGACTTTGGGCTGGACTAGCAATCATCACCCCCTCTGCACCCTTGACACACTCTCCTGCTCCTTCCCTTTGCCCTCCCTCAATACCCATCTGCCTCCCAGGCTCAGAGGCAGGATCAGTTTTCACTGCTGATGCCCCTGCATGCCAGAGGTAACTGAGGGACTCTGGGAGCCCCTGTGGGACATGAGGGAAACGTTCAGCATCACACCCTCCTTCTGCCTCCTTCCAGGGTAATGCTGGGTCTGCTCAGCATCAGCTGCCTGGGTCTTCTTGTCAGCTCCTGGGAGGTGTTTGGGGGAGAGCTTTTCCTGCAGCTCCTTTCTCACTCCTCCAGGCAGCCTCATCCCTCACCACAGTTCTGGAGGACTGTGTGACACCCAAGCAGCTGGGTCAGGAGTGCTTCAGATGTAGCAAGTAAGATGATTCCACATGATGTAATAACATCAGATCCTGTGTGAGGGGCTGCATGGCACCGAACACAAATCATCTCTTCAAGGAGGTTTAATGCACAGTAACAGGACACAGCTTTTTTAATATGCCTCTGAATAACCTTAAAATAGCATAAGGGTGTGTGAGACAGCGGAAAGGTTGCCTGGCCTTCCTGGGGGAAGAGCAGGTGCATTTCAGCACCTGGCTGTGTGCTTGGTTTCAAGGTGTAAGAAGAAAGCTGCTGCCTCCAAGAAGGTGACAGTCCATCGCGCACCCAGAGTCCTCATGCTGTGTCTGGAAAGGGCTGACCAGTGCACTGGCACAAAGATCAGCAAGGTGTGTATGCAAGTGGAGTGCCGCTTTCCGAAGGAGAAGATTCCCCAAAGATCTGTCACAAGACGCTCGTGTTGGGATTTTTGTGTTCCCTTCTGGAGAGAGAATTCCCACGGAAGGATGAGCCTGGACTCTGCTCTGACAGAACTGCTTTGGCTGAGAACAGTTTCCTGCCACCCAAGCCACTACATGCTGAAGGGCTACTTCATGTGGTAGCTGAGGATTCTCATTTCTGAGCCCTCTTGGTCTCTCTGTAGTTTGTGGAGTATCCTGAGTACTTGGATCTTCGGCCATACATGTCTGACACAGCTGGAGAGCCCCTCCTCTGCTCCTTGTATGCCATCGTGGTTCACAGTGGGGACACCTGTCTTGAAGGACACTTTTTCTGCTACACGAAGGTAAAGGGCAACTTCCCTCCTGACAGGGAGAAATGTGTTTTGGGAAAGACAAACTTGCAGCCAAGGTTTTGGGGGAGGTGGTCTCCTCTGGGGCTCGATTGGATTTGTTTTTGTGTGCTCCTGGTTTGGCACTTTTCTGCCTTTGGTGGTGTAGAGGAACCCTGCAGTTGCTCTCCAGAACTGGACACCTTTCTTTGCAGGCCAGCAATGGGCTGTGGTACAAGATGGACGATGAGTCTGTGGATAATTGTGACATCCACACAGTTCTAGGGCAGCAAGCCTACTTGCTGTTTTATGCCAGGTAATAACCAGGATCATGTGGTCAGAAAACATCTCCTTATCCTGTCTTAGCTGTTCATCTCCTCATCCTCCTGAGTGTTTCTGCCACAGGAGACAATTCCTTCCTGCATCCTTCAATGCTGTCACTTCTGAACTACCCCACTCCAGTCCTCTTCTTTCCCTGCTGGGCTTTAGGGTGCTGCTGCCCTGGGTAAACTGCCCTTTGTCTGCTCTCTGAAGCTGGCTCGTGGACAGAGGACATAAAGGGAGCCCCTAGGAAAGATGGGGAGGGACTCCTTGTCAGGGAGTGCAGTGATGGGGCAAGGGGAAGTGATTTTAAAGGGAAAGAGGGAATATTTAGATTAGATATTAGGCAGAAATTCTTCCCTGGGAGGGTAGGGAGGCCCTGGCACAGGGTGCCCAGGGAAGCTCTGGCTGCCCCTGGATCCCTGGAAGTGTCCAAGGCCAGGTTGGACAGGGCTTGGAGCAGCCTGGGACAGTGGAAGCTGTCCTTGCCCATGGCATGGGAGTTGGAATGAGATTCCTTTCACCCAGATTCTAGGATTCTGTGAAGTGGAGGCCATAGGGGGTAAAAAGACGAGGACTCGCTCTGACAGGGGCAGACCTGGTGGGAAGACCCTAGTTAAACTTCCCAGTGGTGACCTTGGTGAAGTCTTCTCTCTGTTGCTCCAAGAAAATGACTGAATCCCAGAGGAGTCTACAAGGAATGCCTGAAGCAGAAATAACTCTTTTTTTTCTTCCAGGTGCTCGGATTTGAAAATGAGAGGAACGACAGCTTCCTCACCAGCACCACCACACGCCCATTCCACCCTCGGCCAGGGAGAGGCCAGCCACCAGCAGACAGGTTCTCCAGGACCACAAAGTCTGCCTGGCAGGATTAAGGTGATGCACAGCCAGAGGAGCTGTGCCAGGGAGAGGGCCCGGAGCAGATCCCCACAGTGGGGCCATGATCTCTGCAGCTGGATCGTGAGCAGCACCAACTACAGCAATTTAACAGCAAGGAGGAGGAAGAGAACCAGCCCTTTAGGCCTTGACTGTGCTCCCAGGAACGCCACGGCTCCGGGGCCCTCCCACAGGATCTGCCAGCTGGCGCCTGTGCCAAGCCTTGCTTGGCTGCAAACCTTTCCACTCCAGAGAGAGCTGGGCAGATCCTCATGGCAGGACTATGGTCTCTGGAGCCAGGTTGTAGAGATCACCAGCTCTTACCAGTCAGTGAGGAGGTCTGAGCACCCCAGAGATGCCTGTCAGACACACACAGCCTGGATCGTGCAGCAGTGCAGCGTCTGAAACCAACAAAAACCCACCTGCTTGGAATCAAAGCCAAAGGCAGAATTAAAACCCCTTGTTGGCCTGTGGAGGACCAGATCTAAGTATGTTTTGTCACAAACGTTCTGGTTATTGCAAATAGGAAAGGTCATTGGAGGAGACAGCCCTGCAGAGGTGGGGCAGCTCTGTGCTGAGCCAAATTCCTGCTCTGCTTTGACACTCATGCCTCACGCCCCAGAGGAGGGCCAAAAGAGCTGGCCGTGCATGCACGAAGAAAACAGCTCAAAAAATTTAGTCTGTGTCAGAGGTAGGCACCAAATGAACTACAAAAGGAAGCCAGTTTCCCTCCCTGGCTCTTTTTATCTCTTTCTCTCTGGCTTTTTTTTACGTCTTGCAATCCCAGCTCCAGACCATCCACACTAGAACCAACATGGGATTTATGGACTGGTGACAAACTTCGTTCTCTCTCCCTTTTCTCTCTTTATTACTCTCCTCCCTTGCTTTGTTTGGGCAAAGCATGGCTCTGATATTCTACCCCGTGCTCCATCCTGAAGTTTGCTGTGGGAGAGGGGAGGTTGTGGCTTGTTAGCCAGCACTTTTGAGGAGCTCGTGGTGGGAGCTGAGAAATTATTGAAGGGTACTATGTGAAATTTAGGGCTTATCAGCCACCACTCGTGGAAGCCTAATGTAGGATTTAAGGGCTTGTTAGCCAGCATCTTTTGAGCCTGAATATTTGGCTGATTGCCAGAGTCATGGCAACAATAAAACATAAGGAATTCCCTGACACATCATCCAGTGTCTTTGTTGAGCCCGATGACAGTTTACAGTGAACATCATGCCTCCCACTGGTGGGTCGTGACATGGTCTTGTAAGAGTAATTTACAGGGTAATTTACAAAATTCATAAATTTTGAGGCAGCTGGTGGAAACACCCGCTGTGCTGCTTTTAAACATGGAGCTCAAGTCACTCTAGGGGACGTGGGCTGGATGTGGCACTAGTGACTGAAAAGGGCTGCAGGGCCAGGCCCTGAGGGTGCTGCTCAGTGACACCACCACGAGTATGGAGCCAGGGACAAACAGCATCTCCCAAGGGTTGGGGCTGATCTTGTTTAATGTCTTTCTTCACTGGATGCTGGGGCAGAGAGAAGGCTCAGCAAGCTGGCAGAGGACACCAGGAGTGGTGCTTGGGTGGGGGGACTCGTGCCACTCCAAGGGCAGATTGTCAGCCTGGATGAGGGAGGAGCAGGTGATCTTCTTGTACTAAGTCAGCCAAGACTCCATTTTCTTCATGCAGGAAAAGCCCCATTCTTTATTCACACAACTCCTTTCACACAGTTTTTACAGACCTCGTGTGCAACTTTAATGGGTTAATAGTTTTCCTGCCAATTAATCCACTGGTTAGTAAAAGGCATTCTACTTGTCCACCAAACCTCTCTATCCTTGGATTGTTTACATATTTTCTTTACTGATTCTCACGGGACAAATCCCATGTTATTGCAGGTGCATTTGTTTTCCAACCCAAGAATAGGTTGTTACGCTAACGAGTTATCATAACAAGATTGTTTTTGCACCGGGACTTGCAAATTGCTTAACTACACTTAGAAGAGATGACAGGCTAGCTGTTAATTTAACAGAGCAGGCCTGATTTTACGAGGCTTTTCTTTTATAATTCCTCAACCTGTCTACGACAGATGTGACTTCTGCAATGCCAGAAGAGAGGAAGGAGAGCAGGAAATACCAAAAGTGTCCCTGGTAGGGAGCAGCTTGCACAAAGAGCACCAGCAGCCTACCCTGACTCTCTAACAAGGAAACACTCAGAGAGGCATGGCAGAAACCTGCACAGCTCTGCCAACTGGTCACTCATCCACAGTGAGGCTTGGACACAAAGAACAGAGGTCCCTTCAGGAGTTCCCTGCTCATCCAGGAGGGTTGTCACCCCCGACAGCTCGTCTTTGAGCACACAGGGACAGCCTGCTGCTGTGCCTTCAGGATTGCTTTCCTGAAGTACATCCATCCTTCCTGGACCCCTTTAAGGGCTGTTTCCCAAGGAACTTTTCAAATCAGTTCCTTGAAAAGGTCCAAGTCCGCCCTCCAGAAGCTCAGTGTGGAAGTTTTGCTGGTGCCCCTCCTGGTTTCACCAATTGTTGAGAGTTCTGTTATTTCATGATCTGGAGGTTCTGATTCAAACAGTAAACCTGCCTTCAGAACCAAACCCCGTCAAAGGTGGCACTTTAATTTCTGCAGAGCAAGCAGGAAAGAACAGGGGCCTGGTTGTTTTGTTTGGTTTTGTTTTAAACTGGGAAAAGAGCCAAACTGCCTGAAAAGAAGGCTTTGGAGAGGAAAAACTCTGCTTGGAACTCACAAAAAAGAGAAGTTGTGAACTGAAACATTCTTTGGACACTAAAAAATGAGACTTTGTAGCCTAAAAGGATCTGATAAGGAAGCCAGAATTAAGACCTTGGGAAGGAAATATGAGGTTTAGGACCATCCCAATGCAGATTTGTGTCCCAGGCAGGATTTTTGTCCAATAAATGAGGGTTTGGACCCAAAAGATGAAACTCTGTGCCCTAAAAAAAAGCAACAGCTAATATAAGAGAGGTTGGGAACCCAAAACTTAGGATTTTGGCCCCAAAATGGAGCCTTTAGGCATGAAAAAGTTAATAGGTGGGATACTACAAATGACTTTGTGGACCCTGCAATGGAGGTGAACCCCTGGCCCCAAGAATTGAACCTTTGGCACTAATTAGAGGACTTTAGGCGCTCTAGTGGAAACTCTGAGTGGTAAAAGAGCGTTTTGGACCCTCCAAAAGAAGGCTTGGGCCTTAAAAAGAGGGCTTGGAGCTTTGAAAACAGAGAATTGAACCCCGAAGTTACGTTTTGTGCCCTCAAAGGATGCTTTGTTGCCATAATTTAAAGCTTTGCCCCTAAAAAGAGATGCTCTCTGGGGCCTCTGGAGCCTCTCTTTCCCTCTGCCTCTGCCAGCCAGGATGTCCCTGGAGTCCCTCCCTGCTTTCTCCCTCTGGCTGTGGGGTCAGCAGCCCTGTACCCCACATCCCCGAGGTGTTCTGGTCCCTTTAAGGGCCCCTGGCCAGCACTGGCCCCACGCCCTGGTCCTGACAGGCACCCCCAGCTGCTGCAGCATGGAGGAGACGTGAGTGCACCGGGATCCCCCGGGGCTTCCCCCGCCGCTGGCACCCCCTGACCCCTCTGTTCCCCCAGGGTGCCCTCGGTGGAGAGCTACGAGGCTGCCATGGTGCTGAGCGGGGTGGGGGACGCGCTGGGGTACCGGGGAGGCCGCTGGGAATACTGCACCTCGGGCCCCCAGATCCACGCCGAGCTGGCCCAGCTGGGGGGGCTGGCAGCCATCAGCCTCCAGCCCCCCGAGTGGCCCGTCAGCGATGACACCGTCCTGCACCTCGCCACCGCCGAGGGGCTGGCCACAGGTGACACCCCAGTGACAGAGGGGAGGGGTTGGGGTGCCCATTGTACCCCAGGATGGCACTGGAGGGGGGTGTCCTCGGTATGTCCCCCAGTTCTGCTCCTTGGGCTGCGTGGTTGGTGTCTGGGGGTGCAGCTGGGTGTCCTCATAAAGCCCTGGTCCCCCTTTACATCCCTGACTCAAACGGGAGGATTGCTGGGAGGGGCTTTGGGGGGGCCTTGTCCTGCACTGGAGGGGGGTTTGGGGCACTTTCTCCCACCTTTTAGGGGTTTCCAGGGGGGCTTGGGGGGGATGTGTATCCTCGTTTCCTCTGGGTGGGGGTGACATGGGGTCTGTGTCTGTGTGGTTCTCCTCATTTATGTGCCCTTTGCTCCCATACCGGGTGCTGGGGACGGGGACATTTCCCCCTCCCACTTTGGGAACCTGGCTGGGTTCCCCTTTCTCACTCAGTTTGGATGCTCAGGAGGATTCCCCATTTCTCCACAAAACTTGTCCTGCTTCCCCTCCAGTTTTGGGGGGTCTGTGTTGGGGGAAAGTGTTCCCTTTCCCCACATTTTTTGGGATGATGCAATGGGGATCTTCTTCCCCCCTTCCAGTTTTGGGGGGTGCATGGGGCCTCTCCCTGCCAGCCTGGGTAACCTTGGTGGGTCTTCACCCCCCTGCACAGGCCTGGAGGGGGAACCCCTCCTGCAGGAGCTGGCTGGCCGCTACGTGGCCGCCATGGGGGACATGGAGGGACGCAAACCCGGCCCCAGCAGCATCCTAGGTGAGCAGGGCCCGAGGATCCGGGGAGGGGCAGGGGGGCTCAGGGGGCCTCACACCCCCTGTCCCCACCAGGCACCTCCCAGCTGCGGCCAGGGGAGCCCGGGGGGTACCGCATCCCCTTCAACCCCCGCGGCACCGGCTGCGGGGCCGCCATGCGCAGCCTGGCCATCGGCCTCAGGTGGGCACAGGGACACCACGGCACACCACGGGACACCTGGGGACACCTGGGGACAGGGGTGTAGGTGTCAGAGCTGGGGGGGTGGGGAGAGGGATGTGGGGCTGTCAGAATGGGTGGAATGGGGGACACAGGGGATGGGGACAAGGAGGTGTCAGAGCTGGGGGAGTAGGCACACGAGGATGGGGAAATGGGAGTATCAGAGCTGGGGGAATGGGGACATTGGAGGGATGGGAGTAGGGTAAGAGGGACATGAGGATGTCAGAGGGAGAGGAATGGGGACACAGAGTGGGGTGGGGACATGGGGTTGGTGAAGCTGGAGAAGACAAGGTCCAGGGCTTGGGGGACATGTGGTGCTGGAGCTGGGAGGTTGGGGACAGAGAACATGGGGACAGCAATAGGGAAGAGGGACACAGGTCACAGAGCAGCTGAGAGTGGGACGTGGAAGTGATGGGGGTAGGAGAATGGGCACAGCAGGGACAAGGACAGCAGGGACAAGGGTGGTGGTACAGGAACGGGGAGGAGGCTGGAAATACAGGAGCAGGGGAGTGGGGACTGGTCTGATGCCAGTGCAGGTACCCACACGCCTCGGAGCTGCCGACCCTGATCCGGGTGAGCATCGAGAGCGGGCGCATGACCCACCACCACCCCACTGGTGAGCACCAGACCGGCAGGGGAGGGCAGGAGGGGGTGGCAGAACCCCCCTGAAGCCCCTGTCCCCACAGGGTACCTTGGAGCACTGGCTGTGGCCCTCTTTGGGGCACTGGGGGCTCGGGGTGAACCCCCAGAGCGCTGGGGGGCTGAGCTGCTGCGGGTCCTGCCCCTGGCATGGGACTACGTGGAGGGCACCGGGGTGGCCGTGGAGGACAATGCTGCTGCCTGGCCATTCTTTGGGGAGGCGTGGCACCGGTGAGGGGGCACTGTGAGGGTTCTGGGGGGACACTGGGAGCACAAGGAGGGGCTGGGAAGGATACTGAGAGGGGCTCAGGGGTCCATTAGTGCCACTGGTGCCAGCCAGGCTCTCTGCCAGTCCCGGCAGTGCATTGCAGTGGTGTCACTGGTGCCACTGCTGACCCTGATGCCCAGTCTGTCCACAGGGCTGGCAGTGCCCATCCTGTCCCTGCTGCACTCAGTGTCTTCATGTCCCTGCCCGAGATGCCATCCTCAGGGATAGTGACCTCTGTGTCCCTGGGCTTCCTGGGGCATTGGGTTTTCTTGGTGTCACTGGTGTCCCCATTGCATCCAGTGCCCTGCTACCCACCAGGTTTCCCGATTGTCCCCATTGTCCCCACAGCTATCTGCTGGAGAGCCACAGCCCAGTGACCCCCTGTGCCACTGGTTAACCCATTGTCTGGTGACACCAGTGTCCCAAATGACAATGACCTCCCCATGTCCCTGCAGGTACCTGGACTCCCGTGGGCTCCTGGAAGGCGGTGGCCCGCCGCGGGTGCCACCCCTCCCATCCCCAGCCGAGCGGGACGCCGAGTACCTCAGCTGGGCACTGGAGGGGTGGCCGGGGCGCAGCGGCCACGACGCTCCCATGGTGGCCTTGGAGGCGCTGCTGGCGGCCGGCGGGAGCTGGGACGAGCTGTGTGCCCGGGCAGTGCTGCACGGCGGGGACAGCGACTCCACGGGGACCATCGCCGCCGGCTGCTGGGGGCTGCGGGGCGGGCTGGCCTCCGTCCCCGCGGGGCTGCACCGGCACCTCGAGTACCGCGGGCGGCTGCGGGACGCTGCCCGCCGGCTCCACGAGCTGGCCTGGGGGCCACGGTGAGTGTCACCTGCTGTCCCCATCCGCCGAGAGCTCCTGGGGGTTGCCGGGGCACAGCAGAGACCAGCACGGGGTCACTGAGGGGCTTGGGAGAGCCTTGGGTGAAGCGGAGTCCTTCAGGGTGTGCTGGGGTCCAAGGCGAGCCCCACCACAGCTGTGTCCAGCTGGCCTGTTAGTCGGAGACCCCCAGAACCCGCCCAAGGAGCCTCTGTCACCCCCACAGTAAAAAGCATCTCCTCCCGAGTCACTCTGGGTCTGGATTTGTGCCCTCTCGTCCTGCCTCTGACAGTGCTTAAGGTCCAAAGCGCTGCTCTTCAAGATTCAGCCCCAAGTTTTTCAAGCCTTTATTTATACCATTCAGCCCTCAAAAGGAAGGAAAACAGCAGCGCTTTTAAATCACCAAAGCCCACACTTGGAAGACCAAATAGCCAATGTAAGGTACAAACCGACATTTTCAGGCTACAAAAGCACGTTTATACATTCCGAGGTTTATGGTTTTTTAAGTTCAAGGACTCATTTAGAGGGCCCAGAGTGTCATTTTGAAGGCCCCGAGGTTTGATCTGGGGTACTCACAATGCCATCAGTGTCACCCACTGTACAGACAGACCCATGGACACAGTCCTGCCCGAGAAGGGCTGCTGGAAGTCCCAGGGGGTGGGTTGAGGGTGTTGTATTTGCTCTCTTCCCCCGTATTTTGTGGGGACCAACCTCCTGCAACGCCCTGGGGGAGGATCTGGAGCCTTGGGGCTGCCCCTTCCAACCATTTCAGGGGGAAACTTTGTAATTTGGGGGTCCTCTAGTGGAGTCTCTAGGGGCGTCCCCCAGTCTCCCACTGGTTAATAAAAACAGGTTCGAGGTTCAGTTGCTCCACAACTGGTCGATGCCCTCTTCCACCGCCTCCGGTTGTGTTCTCCGCCCGTACCCAGCCCAGCCGCCCTGCCCCAGCCCCGGGAACCCGCCGCGTTCCGTGTCCCACATCGGGGCGGGCCGTGCTCATGATCAATGGTGGGCGGCCCTCAGGGAGCAACAGAAGGGGCGGGGCCTGCATTAAGGAGGTGTGGCTCCACCCCTCCCCAGCAAAAAAAAATGAGTGACAGCTATAAAAACCAATGGCGCGGTGGGAATGAGAGGCGGGCTTCGCCTGACAACCAATGGCAGCGGGAGGCTGGTGGGCAGGCAGAGCGGCTAACGACATTACGATGGCGGGCGGCACCGGCAGCCAATGAGCTGCGGAGGGCGGTGCAGCCAGCCAATGAGGCGGGGCGGGCTGTGGCCCAGCCAGCCAATGAGGCGGGGCGGGCTGCGGCGGGGCGGGGCGCGGCTGAAGCGCGGAGGATCGCGGCGGGCGGTGAGCCTTCCCCGATGCGGCAGGGTCGCTCCCGGTATCTGTCGCCTGAGCGTAACCGCGGGTCCGGGTCACCCCCAGTTCCCTTCCCTCGGTAACCCCAGAACAGGTCCCCGGAGCCCTGAGATCCCCGCTGCTCCCTAGGCAGCAGGCCCACACCCATGGCTGTCCCCTTGTTCCTCTGTGTTCTCTCCACCCCTTCAAACTGCGCCCGCCCCCAGCAGAGCCCGAGTCAACAAAAGCTCTGAGGTCTTGTCTGGTCACCGCTCGTGGTTTCTGGGCTCCCGTTCTTGCTCCCGTTTTTACCGTCAGTGCGCGCCCATCAATTCTGCTCCCTCACCGCCGCAGAATCCCCCCCAGCTCACCTGTCCCGCACCCTCTAACTCCCCTGTCCGCCTTCTGGGGGTGCCCTCTGTACTCCGGGGGTGCCCCCGTCTGCCAAGGGTGCGCTGTGCCCACAGAGCCCCTCGGGCCATGGGGGAGCCGCGCTTCCTGCAGGCCGAGTGCGCGTTCCGTCCCGGGGCACACACGGTGCGGGTGACCCTGAGCCGCAGCACCCTGCGGGTGGAGGTGGAGGCTCACGGCACCGCCGACCTGTGGAGGGGCGAGTTCGATGCCACCTGTGAGTGTCGGAGGGAGCCTGGGGGATGCTGAGGGGATCTTCCCACCCTACTGCCACTAACCGAAATGCCGCCGTCCTCCTCGCAGTCATCGAGGACCTGACCCGCAAAACGGGGAATTTCAAGCAGTTCGGCATTTTCTGCAGCATGCTGGAGTCGGCGCTGACACAGGTGTGGCCGTGCTGCTCGCCCCCCCCACACGGCGTTTTGGGGGTACCTGCGGTGGGGTGTGCGTGTCCCACCGAGCCCTCCCGCTTTTCAAACTTTCTGCAGAGCAGCGACTCCGTCAGCCTGGAGCTCCTCACCTACACCGACCTGGAGACCCTGCATAGCCGGAAAATGGGGGCGGTCACCCGGCCTTCCCCTTCCACCTCTTCCCCCCTCAACACCAAGCGCTACCTCATCCTCGTCTACTCTGTGGAGTTCGACAGGTGACAGGGGACACCAGGCAGGGGTCACAGGGAGGGTGACTCCGGCCTCACCTCCTCCACGTGCTCCCCTGCAGGATCCATTACCCGCTGCCGCTGCCCTACGCGGGCCGGCCGGACCTCGTGGCCCTGGTGCGGGAGCTGCAGGAGCAACTGGCGCAGCTCCGCGCCCGCAGCCTGGAGGAGACCCAGCACTTGCGGGATGCGTGAGTGGGGCCGGTGGCATCCGGGAGGGTTTGGGAGTTCCTGTCTCACAGGGTGAGGAGGGAGCGCCCAGACCACCCCCTGCCATCCCTTACCCAGGCTGTGGCAGGCACTGGAGGAGAAGCGGGCGGCTGAGGCCCGGCACCAGCGCGAGTACCGGCAGCTGGCTGCAGAGGTGGGCTGGGAAGGGTGGGAGCTGCTCTTGCTAGGGGCAGGGGCTGCCAGATGCACAGTGAACCTTTTCTCCCCCCTCGCAGCTGACCCAGGCAAAGTCGTCGGAGCAGAGGCTGCATCTGCGGGTGAAGAACCTGACAGCTGAACTGGCCTCGTACAGGAGGGGGTGAGGCCGGGGTGAACCCTGCAGGAGGACCCTCATGGCCATGGGGTGTCCCCCTGTCCCCCCCTGATGGTGCTGGTCCTCTTGGCAGCCGCCAGAAATCTACCAGCCCGGCCCCACGCCCCCAGGGGCAGCGCTCAGCATCCCTGGAGAGCCACAGGAGCAGCCGGGGCCGCCCCTCGCCCAAGTCCCTGTCGCCTGCAGGTATGGGACACCTGGGGACACCCACCCAGGAGTGGAGACAGGACACAGCTCAGCCCCTCCTCACCCTGACCCCTCCTCTGCCTCCCCCTGCCAGGCTCCTGCCAACCACGCTTCGACCCCACTGCCTTTGTCAGGGCCCGGCAGCGCCGGCAGAAGGAAGCTGAGCTCAGAAAGTAGGCACTGGTGACTGAGCTTGTCACCATCCCTCCCTGGTACTTGGAGGGGTCTCTTCCCCCCTTCAGCCCCATGTTTCCCCTCACCACCATCTCCCTTGGGTGCAGCCAGCGGCATGGAGTGGCTTCTGGCAGCGCCAGCCCGGCGAGGAGCCACAGGCGCAGCTCGTCCGGTGAGTGGGGAACATGAAGGGGGCTGGGGGTGCACCCACTGCGTGCTGGGCTGGGGCTCCTTCCTTAACTTCCCCCCATCCCATTTCTCCCTGCAGCTGAAAGCTCCCGGAGCTGGCGCCTGGGAGGGAGCTCTGGCAGCAAAGCCAGCGAGCGCCCCGAGCCCGTGCCCTGCAGGTAATGCTGGGGTTGGGCAGCATGCTGGGGCACCCCTTCCAGCACCCTTTAACCCCCCACCTTGGGCAGGGACAGGAGAGTGACCCGGACACGGAGACCCCTGAGCACCTCGTCCTGCAATAGCCCCTGTATGGTGAGTGGCTGCCCCTTTGGGGTTCCCCCACCCCTCTTCATCCCACAGCAGGGTGACCAGGAGCTCACTGGTGACCCCCAACCTACCCGCCAGGTGCCTCGCTCAGCCGCCAGCCACAAGCTGCCAGTGTGCAGGACTGGTGGCAAGCGCCCTGGGAAAGGTGAGGCCCCGTCTGAGCCCCTGGATATTTGAGGGATACCCCAGTCCAGGCCTCTGTTAACCCTTTTTTTCCTGCACTGGCCTCCCCAGAGAACCGCTCCAAGGAGCCCTCAGCAGAACTGGCCGAGATCGATGCCCGGCTGCAGGCTCTGCAGGAGTACATGGACAGCCTCAACACCCGCCTGTGACCCCCTCCAGGGACATACACCCTCCCCCTGTGTCCTCGGGGGGTCACAGTGGTGGTGGGGTACAAATGTCCCCCAAATAAACCCTTGGATAGCCCCGGAGTGTGTCCTTCTTGGGATGGGGGCAGGGGTGGTGTACCCCAGGAGGGACACAGTGCTGGGGCTGGGGGCACCAGGGACATCACAAGAGGGTGACAGTACCAGTGCTTGGGGACGTGTGAGACACAGCCCAGGCCACCAATCTTGTCCCCTGGGCTACCAGTGAACTCAAAGGCCACTGCAATGTGACACCAGCACCCATGTCACCCTACTCTGACCCTGTCCCCGGTCCTGCAATACTACTGTCCTCACAGCACTGGCCAAGCTCCCCACTATGGCTCTGACACCACCACGGCTTTATTCAGTTCCATGTCACATAAAACAGTGCCATTTGGGGCCAGTGGTGACGAGCCAGCACCAGGCTGCAGTTCAGGGATGGCGGCAGCCGGCCAGGGGCCCAGCAGCGATAATGTCACCAGAGCACACAGGTCCTGGGCCACCAGGCTGGTGGTCTCTGCGCCAAAGCCACTGCTCGGTGTCACTGTGGCTACGCCGGTGACGATGCCACCGTGGCGAGGCAGTCTTCGGGGTCAGAAGTCTTCAGGTGCCGCTCAGAGCTGCCCGCGGATGTCGGGCAGGAGGTGACAGGCGGTGACGATGTCGATGGTGTCGGCCACGGCGCGCAGATCACGGCGGGCCAGGCGCAGGCAGTGGGCGGCCGCGGCGGCGGTGACCTGCGCCCGGCCCAGGGCTCCCCCCAGCCCGCCCAGGCTGCGGGCGGCGCTGCCGTAGCTCTGCCGGAGGGCGCTGCCCACCGCCCCCCGCAGCCGCCCCGTCCCCTCCCGCAGCCGCTGCTGCAGCAGCGAGGGGCCGCCCCCCCAAACGGCCCGCCGGCTCCTCCGCCAGCACCGGCGGCGTCTTCGGCCTCTGCTCCTCCTCCTCCTCCTCCTCCTCTTCGGTCTCGGAGGCTTCGCCCGGCACCTTCAGCCCGGCTCCGGGGGCCTCCGCTGCCGTCCCCACCAGCAGCTCCGGCTCCGAGTCGCTCTCGGAGGCTTCGCCCGGNGACCCCCGATGCCTACCCACCTCGGGGTCCCCCCGATCCCAGGGCTTCCCGCAGCCCCAGGGGCCCGGCAGTGCTCCCAGACCCCCAGATTCCGCCGATCCCAGCGGCTCCTACGGCCCCGGCAGTGACCCTCTATCCCCACACCGGATCCTCCCCGGTCCCATCCCGGGTCCCCCCGGTCCCACACCGGATCCTCCCCGCCCCGGTCCCCATCCCGGGTCCCCCCGGTCCCACCCCGTGTCCCCCGTCCCGGGGTCGCTCCGCCCGCACCTCCTGCCCGCCAGCGCCGCAGGTCACATGACGCGGCCACGTGACCGCAGGCGGAAGTGCCGCCCCCAGCATGGCGGGCCGGGGGGCGCCCCCGGGGTGATGGAGGAGCTCCGGGGGTGACATCGCCCGGGACACTGTCCCGAAACACGCCACAGCCCACCGCAGCTGACAGCTCTTAGGGGCCACTTCAGTGCACAAGCATCAGTGCACAAAACCCAGAGCACCAAGGAAAAAAATTAGAGGAGAATTTATTGACTCCTTGTTACCGGGGAGTGTGGAACAACGGGATGAAACCACAAGGAGAAATACAATGTATTGACCCAATCTGCAGGTTGCCACGCAGCAAGTCAGGGGTTAAAACCACCCAAAAGAGTTCCTGTAACATCAAAAAAAGAATGAATAATGTATAAGCTCATGAATATGTATGTACCCCAGTAATGTAACAGTATCTGGAGAACCTTGTTTTAAAACTATCAGTGTGGTTTTTTAGCCGATAGCCAGAAACACCTCAGCACTGGACATTTTCCCTTTTTATCCCCGTATTAAATGTCTAAAAATTCTAAAAAATAAACTTTGTTTTTCACACCAGGCACCCCAAATCCCACTCCCTCTGAGCCCCTAACTAACAGCACCCTCAGCCCTGCCCCACAAAGAAAACATCAATTCCATCCCATGCCATGTACAGCACTTCTGAACAACGTGAATTCTCAGTAATGTCGATTTATTTTCTTTTGCAAGTGCATGCTGATGCTCTCCAACAGCCACCCGGGCTGAGGACTGCAAGGAAATAAGTTACAGATATCTGTTGGAATCTTAGAAATCTCCATCAGGTTTTGGATTTGGACACACACTGTTCAGCTCTGGCATCATCTGGGACAATTCCTGGAGCTCAGGATATAGAGATTTCAGAGCCAGCTGAGGGAGGGAGAAAGTCTCACCTCTGTTCAAGTTTCTCTGTAGATAATTCACCGTTTTTATGGGAACTGCCCTCTGGAACGATTTTTAAATATCCCTGTTCCTCTGGTGTTCCCGACAGTGCTCTGAAGGTGGCAGTGCATAATGCATTTCTCTGGTGTTTCACCAGACTGAGATTTCTGTGCTCCAGAAGATTTGGGTGTTTTTTCCACTGTATATCTGTATTTTCCCCAGATGACTCTGGCAGTTTTCTTTTACAATTTTTCATTTCATTAATGGACATGAAAGCATTTTATCTTTACAGTTACACACTGTGGGCTATCTGGTTCTTTCAATTATTGACTTTTTCCTAGTCTTGCTTTTTTTTTTACATTTCTTGTACCTTTATTCTGCTTCATTTGGAAACAAATCACTTGGAACTCATATGAGTCCTCTATCTCTAACGTGTGCTTTTTTTTTTTTTTTAATGTTTCAACTTTCCAGGGAAAAATGTTTCCAGAGCCCTGAATGAATTAAACAAACAACACATCATGTTCCGTAAAAGGAACAAACTGGCTCAGCTGCTGATAGGGAACTGCTCATTTGTTTATTCAAAGCTGATGCTTCAGAAGTAAGAGAAGATAGCTGGGGCCTTAGGGATGATGGAAAATTGGATTTCCTCTCTGGTGCTGCAGGTGGCCTGGCATGACTCGATGGTTTTACATTCACTTGCAGAAACTGATGGACAGGACAGGACAGGACAGGACAGGACAGGACA
>VXBN01009626.1:689627-760701 GCA_013397395.1 Sinosuthora webbiana
AATAAGGTGTCATTTCTTAATTGGACAGTTAATCCTTAAAGGTTCTTGTAAAGAGGTAGAGATGGCTCCATTTTTAGTTTGTAAGCTAGAAATGCTGTATAACTCACAGTTTGTGAGACTGTAATATAGATAAGAATTAATAAACACCTGAGTCCGAACAAGAAATACCGTCACGCTCATTTAATCCCAACCATGGCAAAAAGAAGATAAAAAAAGCAACAACTCCCCAGCCAGCCTGCTCAGAGACCTTCCCCTGACACATTCATACATCATTCCTATTGCTAAACCGGGGTTATTTCAAGTGGCAGCTTCTTTTTGGTTGGTTTTGAAGACCTGTTACGGTGTGTGAAGTCACTCGGAGGCAAATCACAAGGAACTGAGGCATCACAAACAACTGCAAGAGAACACCAGGCAGGAGGAGAGGTTGTTCTTTGTCCAGGTGGATCGGTCACAGAGCTTTTCTGTGCCTGCCCAGGCTGTTGGGGTGGGTCAGGCATGCAGATCACACTGGGCAGGCTATATTTACCCCGGCAGTGCCTCTGTCCCCAGGCCATACATAGCCACTGTCATTCGGGGCCAGCAGCCTCAACAAACGCTCTGGGAAAGTGCTGAAGGATCTTTTATAAGATTAAAAAAATGACAAAAATACAGTAGAATGCTCTGTCTGTATTTGGGGTCCTCGTAGCCATGGTAAGTGATTGTATTTTCTCTGTTTTTTGGAACAAGAAAAGACTTCTACTGTGAGTTTTATCTGAAATTTGGATTAAAAGCTTCTTCTCTGTTTTCTAGTAATAGCAATGTAATTAAAAGTTCAGTGTTTAGTTTGTGTTTTGCCTCAAGGCATAATGGAATTTACATACATTTATACATACATACATACATATATATATAAAATGGTCTTGCCAACATGCAGTAATTTTGCATAAAAGGAATCAATTTTTGCCTAGACCATACAAAAATGAGGAAAAACAGACAAAGAAACAGTATTACCCTGTTTATTAAAAACAATATTACACCACTGGTTGGAAAAGAATCTCCCTACTGCTTCAAGTTGCTGCTTTGGCACGTTGATCACTGGATTTTCTATATAAGAAAACATTGGGTTTTAGATAGGAATAACTGAAAAATGATGAATGTTTATTGTGATTACTGTAGGAATAATTGAAAAATCATGAATGTGTGTTGTGACTACTGGACTCTCATGTGGTCTTTTGTTTCCCACAGCCATGGGTATCTTTTCTGTGCTTGCTCTGCCGTTGCTTCTCTTAGGGATCAGTGGAATTATTTACATTTACCAGTCAGTCAGGTGGCTGCTGTCCAAGTCAGCGGTGCAGAACAAGGTGGTGGTGATCACAGATGCCATCTCTGGACTAGGCAAGGGTGAGTTGTCTCATTTCTTCTCAGGGTCAGAGAACAGAAGCAGCCAGAGTGGGACCCTCTGGGTGATAAACATGCACACATTGCCTTGGATGCATTCAGAACTGCCTGGATGAAGCAGAGGTTAATAAATATATCTATAAACAAATCCTGTGATTTTTAAGCGCATATTTTTAGCCTCAGCCACGGGAGCTATTGGTAAACGAGCAGGAGCTTGCAGAGCTTTGTATTTATTTAATTCAATCGAAAGGGGAGGTTTTACAAGAACGCTGAGTGCTATTTTTAACATGCTGCTACTGTAAGATCTCATTACACAGGCTGTCACTGCAGGGTATCTGCACAAACAAGTGTCACCTTACTCTTCACACGTTCCTTTTCAGCCCTTAGAGGCTTCAACAGTTCCTGCTTCTTGTGGACAGCAACGCCCACCCCTCTGTCCCTGCTTCCATCTCTTCCCTCTCTGTCACCCTAATTATTCCTCTTCCCTTGGCATCCTCCGGTGCTTCCAGCTGGGCTGCCTGGCTCTGTGCAGCCAGAGGACAAGGAAACGTGGCCATTCATTTAAAGCTTTAAAATACCAGCTGTGTGGCCAGCAGCTGTGGACGTGGGCTCTGAGGAAACAGCCAAGTTCTTTTCCTGCGGGCCAGAATTTCTGGACTAAAGGCAGCAGTTGTCAAAGTTAAAAAAAAAAAAAAGAGAAACAACTCTGTGATGATTGAAGATGTTTTCAATGGTTTGTGGTTGTTATTGAAACCTAGTTCCTGTTTCTCCCGAGTGCTGGAACTCAGAAAAGCACAGGGAAGTTCTAGAGGAGAACATCATTGGTTTTCCCTTTTTCACCTTTATTGCTGTTCACATGGAAGTCTTTTTTCTCTTTTTCTTTTCCCACAAGATTGTCTCAATTGTTGTTTATAGGGAAAATCCTGCTGTAAATGTTTTGGCAAATACGCTTCTGGGCATTAAATTAAAAATCCTTCTATGCTAGGAGAAAAAAAAATAAAAGAAAACAGAAGGCATTCACAAAATTACTGTTGTAAATAATGGAAGAGATTGCTTAAATAAAAGCTTCCAGCTGCACAGGTTTGCAAAACTACAAGGGTGGATCCATAAATACTTGCATACAGACATTAAGGGTCTAACACCATCATTTAAGAAATCTAAAATGGGTAGATGAGCCTAAACTGGCTTTCCTGTGGGCGTTGAAATGTTTCTGGGAGGACAGCAAGCCATCACCCCGGGGTTGTTCTGTTTCCCATTCAGCAAAGGCCATGGGAGCTGAGACAAACCAAACAGCCTGGCAAGGCATTGTTCCTTTTCTTCCCTTGCTGATCATGCTCGTGGCTGTCACAGAGGTTTGATTAGGGACCAGACAGGAGAGCTCCTGAGAGCTTTTTTGAAGAAAGACCCAATCAGGAAAATTAATTTTTGATTTTCAGTCATACGAGCACACAAACCCAACCCACTGCCAGTTGACTCTCTGGCTGCACCCAGAGCAGACCTCTGGTTCTGGGCACATCATCAGCTGCATCCTCAGGCAAAACTGCAAGAATTCATCTATTCTGAGAAAAAAAAGTCAGGCAGTTGTGAACTTTTCCTGGTTAGGAGGACAGCCTTGATGGATTCCTGGACTGAGCATCACTGTTTCAGTTCAGCTGAGCTGGAACAGCAGCCTACAGCTGCCAGAGGGATCCAGCTAACACTGAATTCCTCAGGGATGCCCATGGGGTATCTAGGCTTCATGTTTTTAAATACATTTCTCTGGTCAAACAGGCAGGATGGTGAGGGAAAAAAAAAAAAAAATCTTTTTTTTTTCTCATATTATTTCAAAATTAATGAATTTGAAAGTGTGGATTCAACACCCTTTGCAAAACCAGCCTCCCATTCCCAACAAAATAAAAAGAATCAATTTGCCACGAGTGTAATTGTTATTATTTTATGTATTTCTCTCCTAGAATGTTCTCGTGTGTTTCATGCAGGAGGAGCAAGGCTTGTGTTGTGTGGCAGGACGTGGGAAAAGTTGGAAGCTTTGTACGATGCCTTAATTAGCGTGACAGACCCCAGCACGGTGGGTATTCGTAGCCTGGGATAAACCTCACTCGGGTGGTGGAGTGAGAATTCCCCTGGGCCAAATCCACACAGGCCCAGGAGTGCCCAGAAAGATGAGGGTTGAATTAGAACCTTCAGAAAAACTAAAATACATAAATCCACACAGGCGTGAGGTAGAAGTGCAAGTTTAGTAAGAGAAGCCCTAAAGCCTAATTTAGGGTTCAAGTAGCATTGCCTTTGTTTTTTTTTTTTTTTTTTTTTTTTTTTTTTTTTTTTTTTTTTTTTTTTTTTTTTTTTTTTTTTTTTTTTTTTTTTTTTTTTTTTTTTTTTTTTTTTTTTTTTTTTTTGTTTTTTTTTTTGTTTTTTTTTTTCCCAAATTTGTTCTGGAATCAACCAAATATAAGGCACTAAATTATTTTGTTTGCATTCAACTCTGCGAATTTGAATCTCTTTTGATTCTCTCAAAAAATCCTCTTCTACATTCCTCCCTAAGAGCAGGAAGTGGGGGCTGTTTTCTTCTTCACGACCCAGTGCCACTAAAACCTCAATGGCTTTGTCCTTTTTGGGGGATTCTGAATCATAACATGGTGTACACCACGCTTGTGCCAATGGAGCTGTGTGATACCAGTGCTTCCCACACTTTTTACATTGACACAAGACCAGAGATTCGCAGTTCTTGCACGTGGGACAAAAGATTTTTGCCATCAGCTCACACTCAGGGACAAAATACCATTTTAGATCCTGTAAAACAGTGTACAAGAGATGTGATTTTCTGTCAGTAGTGGCTTTGCTCACCCAGGTAATAACACCAGAGAAAGAAAACACCTCTGAAGGTCTTTAGAGCATGAAAACTCTGGAGCTGGTCCTGTAAAGCATCTCCTGTGTTCTGAACAAGCCACCCAGCTAGAAATCCTCAGCAGAGGAATTGGCCTGGTAATCTGGATGAGAGGGATCCAAAATGCTTCATTTAACGACAGGAAATGCCATCAGTTTTTCATATGATAACTGTGCTCAAGGAGTGGGAGATAGGTTGAAAGATCAAATTCATTTTGAGCTTCTCCACTATTTGGGGAAGAAAGTCCCAGGTAGAAGGGATTTGGAGTAAAAAAAGAGCACTGACAGTGGACATGCAGGACTGGCTCTGCTCCAGCTCTTTGGCAGGTGTTTCTTGAGGGTCACTTTGAGTATCGGGGTAAATTCAAGAAGGCAAAGACACAGACAGCTGCCAAAACAAAGACATAGACAAGACAAAGACATATAAATATAAATATAAACATGAATAGAAATAGAAACATAAATAGANGGATTACTGGGCTCAAGGACTAGGGGATAGGTCGAAAGATCAAATTCATTTTGAGCTTCTCCACTATTTGGGGAAGAAAGTCCCAGGTAGAAGGGATTTGGAGTAAAAAAAGAGCACTGACAGTGGACATGCAGGACTGGCTCTGCTCCAGCTCTTTGGCAGGTGTTCCTTGAGGCTCACTTCGAGTATCGGGGTAAATTCAAGAAGANGAAATGGAAATAGAAATAAAAATATAAATATATATGAAATATAAACAGAAATAGAAATAGGTAGAAATAGAAATACAGTTTGTGTATAACACATACCACTGAAATGAGTCTCTTGTTCACCAGACATACGCACCCAAGCTGATCCTTCTGGATATCACAGACATCAGCTGCATTCGAGATGTGGCCAAGGAAATCCTGAACTGCTACGGCTGCGTGGACATCCTGATCAACAATGCGAGCATGAAGGTGAAAGGGGCAGTGCAGAGCATCTCACTGGAGCTGGATAAAAAGATAATGGATGCCAACTATTTTGGACCTATAACGTTAACCAAAGGTATTTTAATTTTTCTTTTTTTTTTTTTTTTCTTTTTTGCTGTTACCACTTAAAGCACGTTGACAATTAAATGGGTTAATACTGCAACCAGCTCTGCATGCAGAATTCAGGTGAAGTCTAGAAGACTGTTTCCAGCTACTGGATTTTTTGATACTTTTGCTTGCAGTATTGAGACAACCTCCACTGATTTTGTGCTGTTTCCACTTCAGCTGCCTCTCCTCTTCACTAAATACACTCAGCTCCTTTACTTACGTGGCTCTTTCTTGTATTTCTCTTTTTGCAGCCATTCTTCCTAACATGATCTCCAGAAGAACTGGCCAAATCGTTCTCATTAATAGCATCCAGGGGAAAATAGGAATTCCATTTCGTGCAGCCTGTGAGTTACCCATTGCAAAAACAAACATTCTAATGCATGAGTTGTGAGGAGTCCATGACACTCATCAGAGGTTATTAAAAGTGCTAATTTGCATCCAAATTTGCTATTCCTACAGTATTTGGCTGATTTTTTTTGAATTGGAACTCGATTAGGAATAGTTAAAATGCTGAAGTGTAACTTCTGCCTCAGGGACTTGAGAGTAGGATCATAAAAAAAGGTGACAGCAAATTTTAAATAAATATATATATATAAATATATTGTATAGTTAAAATCTATACCTGATCTATACTTGTGCATATTGATAGAGATCTTCGTGAAGAATAGTGTGTAAATATAAAATATGAGTAGATAAGAGCTACTGCTTTGTGACAAAATAATGTACTTTGGTGTGTAGGAGTTTAAAAGGGGATGTAGGAATTGATTTCTGCTTGGCTTTCCAGAAAATTTTCGAGGTCTTCCATCCAAAATTCCTAAAGAATCGAGGCTGTTCTGAATTAAGATGGAAGGTCTTTGCATTAATAAAATACAAAGTTAGTGGACAGAAGATATAGGAGAGATGTAAATAGACATTTTAAACTTGGGATGGGTGTAAACAGACATTTTTCACTTGACAGAAAGTCAGAGTGAGTGATGGGCTCTGAATTAGAAAGTCTGCAAGACCTCAGCTGATGAAAGAGTCTTGACATTCAGTTACTTTAAGATTTATTTTAGCATTAAAAGTGGCTGTCATTGCTGCTGCAGGGCAAATCAGTTTACAGAGCATGAGGAGCACTGCATTCCAGCAGTGGACACGTTTTGCACTGCATTTCATGGATGTGTTACCAGCTGCAGAAACAGGAGGTGTGGGGACTCATCTCAGGGACAATTCCATCCACCAAAGACATTTTTGAGCTGCAGGGATCACGGAATTGTTATTTCCTAACCCAGGACATGCCATTTCTGACCGGGAAATGCAGACACGTGCTGTTTGCCATGTCCAGGGGACAGCATGTACAATTGTCCTGCAGAGATAATTCTTATATTCCTTCTAAGAATTCCTTATTTCTTGTTTTAAATACGTCACATGAGAATTTCACTGGGTGAAATAATCCTTTTTCATTTTGGTTAATCATTCCACGCTCATTTTTTTTCCCAAAGCATTGGTGCTTTATTACACACCTGCTTCCAGGCAATCATGTATCCAAACATGCATTGTGTGTGCTTTTTTTACTTTTAGATGCTGCTTCCAAGCATGCCGCTGTGGGCTTTTTCGATTGCCTTCGAGCTGAAATGGAAGAATTTGATATTTCTGTCAGCACTGTGAGTCCGACCTTCATCTGCTCGTACCATCGCCAGCCAGCACCTGGCAACTGGGAGGCGTCCATGTGGAAATGTAAGTTTGGGTGGGTGAAGATGAGGCACGTGAAGCAGGAGGAAGGCTTTTCCAAGGTGAAAAAAAAAAGGAAAAATAATGGAAATGACAGAAAGGATGAACAGGCATGAGGAGCAAAAGGAAAGAGATGTTGGAGAGGTGATAGTAGCCTGGTGAAAAGAGAAGGGATGTGGAATAAGACAATGTTATGTGGGAAGATAAATACATCAGGGCAGCAGGAATGGAGGGGATGGAGACACAAAAGGTCCAAAGGGACAATTCCACTGCACTCAGGCTTCTCCTTCTCTTAGGGACTGTAAGGATTTTACCTCAATTATAAAAAAGATCTTGGCCACATACTGACGAGGAGAGTGGGGTGGGGAAGGGATTGAAAGTGCACAGAAATTAAACTGATTTGGCTGATTCATTAATTGTGTGTCTTTTTAACACCATTCCCTCAGAGTATCTGCCTGCCTGTCTGTCTGTCTGTCTGCAGCTCTCACTCCTCTCTCGTTTCCAGTCTTTTTCAGGAAGGTGTCCTACGGTGTGCACCCCGTGGAGGTGGCAGAGGAGGTCCTTGCCACAGTGAGCAGGAAGAAGCAGGAGGTGCTCATGGCCAATCCCATCCCCAGAGCAGCAGTGTACATCAGAACGTTCTTCCCTGAGCTGTTCTTTGCCATTGTTGCCTCAGGGATTAGGGAAAGGCTGAAGACGGAAGAGGAAAATTGATTTTGTTTAGTTCTTTTCCTTGCTTTTGACCTGAAAAAAAAAAAAAAAAAAGATTTCTGTTTTGAATGTCAGTGACGTGTGCTGCTTGCTCTGGGTGGAATCTCACTATCATTGACACACACATTCATCTCTAAAGCTTCCACTCCTCTGGGTTTGCTCATTTAACTTCCAGCACCAGCTCACTTACATACCTCACTCATCACTAGAATCACCAAACAGGAAAGGAGTTCCGAGGGTAAAGGAGTGAATGTCATCTCACAGGGACATGAACCTTTTGCTGTGTCTCTCACTGAATTGCTCTGGCTCCAAGAAACCTGACTCAGGGAGGTGTTCACCACTGGGGTGAAGGGCTCAGTTCCTGCAGCACCTGCTGGAGCTCCATCTGTTTTCTGTTGTAGCACTGGGGTTTTGTGGTAGTGTGAGTGACTGTGCCTTAACTGGGAAGTCAAACCATTGTTTGTTTAAAATTTTCTCGGTCTTCAGCAGAGCTCTGCTCCTTCAAACCCCAGCAGAACTCTGCTCCTTCAAAAAATCAGTGTTTGCTGTGATCTCAGTTATATTTGTTTCTGTACCTCGGCAACAGCCAAGCCCTCCCCATTCCCATCAGAGGCAAGATGCAGGATGAGCATAATTTCATCAGAAAAAGGATCAAGCACCACAGGACATCCCAGCTGAACATGAATCAACATTGTTTGTGGCTGCCCCATCCCTGGAGGTGTCCAGGGCCGGGTTGGACGGGGCTTGGAGCAGCCTGGGACAGTGGAAGTTGTCCCTGCCATGGGCAGGAATGCCATAGATGCTCTTTAAGGTCCCTCCCAACCCCAACCATTCTGTGATTTCTATTATTGTCCTTCTTTGTTGTAAAAACAAGTGGATTTAATGTTAAAATAAGCTGAATTTAATCCTTCTGCTCCAGTTTACACTTTCTAGAGATCAGCAGAAATTCTTCACACAATTTCACTTCGAAACAGTGAGCAGTTCAAGAAGGAGCCACAGCAGAAGGCAGTGAGAGGGAAAGAGTTAAAATAAAACCAGTATCCTATCAAGAAAGTTTTTAAAAAAAGATGTATTTTTATCTAGAAAGTAGAAGAAAGTTGTATTTTAAGGATTTTCAAATTCCTAAAGTGCACTTCAAGGGAAGGTAGGACTGAACTGTTCTCCATTTCTGCTGGGGTAGACAATGTGCTAAAATTACTGCAAGGAGATTTCCAGGGACAGCACTTTCTGCTAAGAATAGTTAAGCACAAAGGATAAATTGCCACAGGAATTTTCAAATGCCTGTCTTTGGAAGCTTTAAAGAAGAGATTAATGAAACATCTGTAAAAAAAGCAATGTAGCTTGAGTTTATCCTGCCTAGAATAAAGGAAGGATTAGATGACCTTTTAAATGGGTCACACTTTTTTTTTTTTTTCCTAATTCAGTGGCTTTTTCTCATCTTGAAGATGAGGTTTCTCCACTGGTATTTCAGATGCAATATTTTTTTTTCCCCCCCTCTCTGGGGAAATCTATTATTTAATCTGAAGGTTTTTATTTCATTTGTTGGTCTCTGCTTCTCTGTCTCACCTGTGGATATATGTTGCACATAAAAATATTATGATAAGAAAAATATTAAGATGAGTTCAGGACAGCAGGAATTGCATCCCAGAAGTGCCTATTTCCCTCATTAAATTCCAGTGGTAACCAGGACTGCTGTAGGTCTGTGTACTTGTGCCACAGGTGTCTGAAATTTAGAGATGCCATATTCATCAAAATCGATTGGATCTAACGAATCAGAATAAAAATGCTGCTGGTGTTTTCCCCCTGCTTTCAAATAAACTGGCTCTGGGACTTACTGGGTGTCAAAAGTTAAAATAAAGGCTTCAAAATAGGGATAAGAAATCTTGCTTTTCATCAGGTGAATTTGTTCACCAGATATCCAGCAGAGGATGTACAGCTTCTCGAATGGTTAGCATGAGAAAAACAGACGGTTTGAGATTTAAGAATGGATCTGGATGGATTCCTACTGCACAATTGTTTAAAAAGGCCTTGCCCACCCACATCACTTTAGAGGTGAGAAACAATCCTGAGGAAACAGCATATGGCCCAGACTGTCAGGCTGTGTTAGTAAGATTGTACCTTTCATAACAAAACATTATTCAAGCCACGCACCACGTGCCTTATTTGCTGCCCTGCTTTTCGTGGGGTTTGGTTTCAGGATGGGTTTTTTTTTACAGTCTTTTTAATAAAGAATCAGGGTGGAGTGATGCCCCAAAATTCTAACAAACTCACCTACTCTCTATCCCCATTAGACCCTGCCTAAAAACTAGAACTGTGAGGAACCCGTGTCACTGTTTTTATCTGAACTGAGACACCTGAACCGTCTTTCCCAATCCCGAGGCTTGAAACATCCACAGAAATAGAATTTCTTTATTTAAGAAAAAAATAAATAATGCTACACATCGGTACATTTTATTGATGAGCACAGTTTTGTTTGGGTCTAGCATTATAATTTACAGGAGTTTCTGAGATCTGGTTCAGCTTTACAGGACTGTGATGGTGGCCAGGTGGCGCAGACTTCTCAAGGCGTGCGCGGGGTCGTCCGCGGTGTTTTGGAAGGAGTTCACGTACACGTTGCAAACTTTCTCCGGAGCCGTGGGGTCGGGGAACTTGTACTGGATCCTAAAGCTCCTCTCCAGCTTTTTCCTTTTGTGCTTGAATTCCAGGATGGTTTTTGTGTATTTGTTAATGGTGGTGACGGCTGCAGCCATGCAGCAAGCGAAGGAAGTCCATGCAAGGCTGGAAACAAAAAACCCAAAAATTATCAGGAATTAGCAGGGCATATTCATATTCCAGCCTTTCAATTTTATTGTTGAAAACACTGATTATGTGTGATTGTGTTGGTGTGTATTAGGGAAAGATGAACAGGCTAGGTGAGGAAGAAACACTCTTGGTTAATCACCATTTACAGACATGATTGTAAGTTCACCTCTACATTTTTGTTGTAATATCTATATTTAAACAGACCTATTTAATGAATTTCTCCAATTTCTCTTTTTAATTCTATTTAAGCTTTACTTCTCTATTAAGCTTAGAGCTTAATATCAGAAGGGGGTTTTATAAAAAAAAATGAGGAATGCGTAAAAAGTTTAAAGGTGCAGTTATTAAGAATATAAATCTCACAGGGGATACTGAGAAAAATATGAATTAACAAAAATGTTAAAAAGAACAGGGGAGGCACTGTTAAATAGCTGGGTAAAGCAGGTTCAGAGCATTGAAATGCATTCCTGAGAAAATGCATGGTGTGTGTAGAGAGAAAAGGACCTCAGCTCTGAAATGTTAAAAGTAAACCCCTAAGGAGACAGAACTAAAAAACTTCTATTGAAATACAGTCTGTTAAAAATGCATGAAATTAAAAGCAGCATGTAAAAATACAGCCACATGAGCATGGATTGCAGTTCACAGTGCAGGCAAATACAAACCCTGCAGACTTGTACATTCTGGGCAATAATTTAAGACAACTGATTCACAGGAATGACACCTGGTTACTGAACTGCATCCTCAGAAGTGAAACAAGGTAAAGCCATCGCTTCTAAATTAGGTATAATTCCTTGAACATGGGGTGAAGTGACTGAAATGTGATGGAGGAACCAAAGATAAACCAGTCAGTACCCGTAGGACCAGCCATAATCCCAAGTGTGAGGTCTCCAGTCTTCAGGACCGAGATTTACAGTCATCTGGAATACAGTTGTGTACATCATGTGGGCAACCATGCCCAGAAGACCTGAAAAACACAACGTCATAATAACATTAGAAAATTCAAACTGAGGACATTCTCCTTCGTAGCTGTCCCTTGAACTCCTGAGGAATATTTCATGAAGTGTCCAAATTCTACAAAGCCCTCAAAAATATTGACATTATCCTTTCAGTGTATTTAATGTCTTGTGTGTTTCCCACTCGTACACTTGGTTTTCATCTTCTGAAAACTTCTTACAAGTGTAATCCTGAGTATTTACAGGAAAGAGTTGCTCAGCTGCATTGCACAGGACACATTTCCCACAGTTTCCTGTCCCTGAGTGGAAAGATTTTCAAATCCAGGCAGGTTTATGCCCTCTCCCACTGCTGGAAATGGAAACAGATTTATCAGTTATGAGGCTGAGTGAAAAAGTGAACAAACACTTAGTTAAAGTACTGAAAATCAAGGTTATGGAAGAGGCTGATATTGAATAATTTAATTTGTATTGCTCAGATAGAATCAAGAGTGTGCTCGTACAAGAAATTGCATCTTCATTACAGAACAGGGCAACTAGATTTGGGTTATACCTACAGAAGATTCAGACATAAATTTAACAGCTAGGAAAAAAATGTTCTTCCCTTTTTTAGTATTTCAAAAAATTTCACTTGTGCAAGTAAACAGAATGTCCAGGATAAACTTGCTGCTTCCTGTCTAGGTCTGCTTAATACTGTACAAGCCCAAACCAAAGAGGAATATTAATAAAAGGGAATATTCCTGATTGTTGGGAGAGGGGGAAAGCCGCTGATAGTTGGCAAAACTGCCTAAGGACTTCAGTAAACTCACATCTTTGAAAACAGACATGACAGTGGATCATGAGGATTGCTCAGATACAGGAGAAATGCATTGTTGGCATCTCAGTAGGTACTGTGAGATTTTTGAAACTTGGGCACTGTTGTTAATTTTCAGATGGAAGGGCTGTTGTGGGTGCAGTTAATGGAGGTGCTGAAGTGTACCTGCTAACACGGTGACCACCGCAGAGAAGGCGTTGATCTTGAGCCCATCGATGACTGAGCTGTAGTAGCAGATTTCTACTGACATCAGAATGTTCCCAGTCAGGAGCAGAACCACGTAGAGAAGCTCTGCTACAATGGACAGCCACAGAACCCCTGGAAACCAAACCGAGAGCACTGATGTTATCAGCAATCATTTCGTGTTTTCACCATTTCCTTCTCCGTTCGTACCGTTCACTGGAAGTTAAACAGGAGCACAAAGGCTGTGGGGATGCTGTGATGATAACACCTATGGCAGATTTCAGTGTCAATGGACACCCAAAATTATAATTATTGGTAAAGCAGTTGTCTGTTCCTTTGCTACACACTTTGAAGCTTACGGTGCAAGGTGGGACAGTGTGGTTTTACACTCAGTAAATGCCCGACCCTAAAATCACCATGAACCAAAGTTAATGTAAAAAGAACCAAAGATAATAAAAAAGAAGAACTGTTGATGTCATGGCTCTGAGTGCAGAGAGGAGCAGCACACCCAGCTGACAACCTGCACCCACCATCACTGCCTGTGGGTCGGGTCATTCAGTAAAATCTTCCCCACAGGCTTTCAACCAAACAGGATCGTGATTTTTTTTTTTGGACAGAGAAGCCCTCATGAGCCCAGACAGCCTCCAGGTTTCGCTGAGCCTCATTTCTCCAGTTATCTGCTAATTCCTCTCTTTTTGGAGATCTGGTAATTACATCTTATGCAAGAAGTTAATCCTCCCATTAAAGTCTCTCAGCCTGCTGTTTGACCTTTGCCATGCTAATGTCCCACAGCCAGGAGCAGGAAACTTTCTTGTGTCCAGATTTGCTGCAGCAAGATGTGGCAAATGATCTCCCCCAAACTTTTTAAGAACCAAATGTGTCCTGAGACACCTGGCTGTAGATTCAAGCAGTGATTTCAGGTGAAGACTGTACACAAACAATCATAACTTGAAAATTGAGACGCTGCGGAGACATTTCCTTGATTACCAGACACCACCCAGGGCAGGAGACAAGGTTTGTGCGGTGTATAACCCCCAAATTCTGGCTTTGACAATGTCTGTGGGACTCCTCTGATTCATGGGCCATTTAGACATTGAATTCCTGGGCCAGGCCATGTGTGGGTGTTCTTGGACGTGGTTTGTTCCTCCAGAAAATCTGTCTCGGTAAAAAAAAAATAATTGTGATTTTCATCAGGAGCTCCAGATGTTGCATTGCCCAACAGTTCTGGCTGCTCCAGCTGGGAGAGTTTGCATCTCAACATTGGTGGTCAGTGAACCATTATAAGAAATGCACTGAACCACGGTGATCACCCTGAGTGTGACACCCAGGGGTGGGAAATTCGGGAGGGCTGAGCCTGGGTTTGGATCACACAGCAGCCACAGCCACGTGCAGAACACAAATCTGTTCCCTGCGGGGCAGGACAATCCTATTTCCACTGGGGATTTCCCTACCCAGGGAGACATTTCTGGGTTTTAGGTACCTAGATGCTCCCTGGCTGTCTCCATCTGGCTGCCAGTGCCTGTGACATCTGCTGATGCTGTTCAGGGTTAGTTCCAGCTCTGTGTCCACCAGCAGCTTTCCTTGTGAGGAGCTCTCAGGGCAGGGCCCAGAAAACACACCTCATTTCTGTGTGGTTGCACCCACATCTCATTTAGATTTTATTTTTTTTTCTCATGCTACAAAATTCTGTTGTGCTGTTAAGGCACTGTGACTTAGAAGGAAGACTGCCCTTCAGAGAATGAGCATTTCTCCTTCTCCAAGGGTCTGAAATTACATATCCAGGGAAATAATCCATTCCCAGCATGCTTGAAACGAGTTTTGGGTTATTTTCTGTTATTTCCAGTACCCAGATTCAAATTTCAAAAGCCATTCAAATTCAAGTGGTGTGTCTTCAGAAAGACATAGATTGATGTTGGAAGTCACATGACCTTCATTTTGAAGTTGGAAAACTAAATAAAGGACAAAAAAAACCCCACTTTGGGATTATAGCAAGCATTTTTAAAATTAATGAATTTAATTTAATGCAGAATACTTATATTGGTAAGTGTGATGAGGAAAATTTTTATATAGACAAAAAATATGTATATCTACCTTGATCAGAAGCTGGAGTCAGACTGATAAAACTTCTACATTTCTCACCTAAAAAAAAAAAATTAAATCAAATTCAGGATGATTTTGTATTCTGTAATGATCTAAAGAAACAGATTAATAGGAAGAAGAAAATGCAAAGTCTATCAGGTAAGCAGAAAGTGAGATGATCAGGAGGAGCTGTTTTTAATGTACACAGAGACTCTGGCACATCCACCTTCTCCTGAGGCTTAACTAGAGAGTCCTCAGAGACTATTTCAGGGTAGAACCAGGGCCTGGAGGACTTAGAGAAAGGCTGTGAACCGATTTCCATGAGGTGCTAGCTGTGAAAGCCGGGATAGGAAAATTCCCTTGCAGAGCTGGCAGCCTGGATGCAATCCTGCTCTTAGGGCAGAGCTGCTCTCCTTACAGCAGCAAGGCTGCTGCTCACACAAATTCCCTCTAAGCTTCATTGCAATTTCTTCCTGTGAGCTTGGGTTTTTCAAACCCATGTGACCTGCTGACCCCCACACAGATGCTGTGAACAAAGCTCTGGGAATTAATTCTGCTCTGATCTGAACATCCCGGGTGTTTTTTTTTTTTTTTCCAGCTCCTAACTGCACCAAGTGGGAAAACACGGGCTTCCAAACACGAGCTTCCATGGCAGATGCTCAATTTACACAACCCTGGTACCACCAGCATGGATAGAAGTGTCTTTTGGACACATAGTTTGCTCTGATCTTTGACATTTACCCCTTAAAACTGCGTAACTTACAAGAACTTCTGGTAAAACTGGACCTTCAGGAGGGGTGACTGCGAAAATATTTGAGTTTTATAGCAGAGGTGACAGCTGCTTTGATTTCTCTGAAGTTCTGTTCTAGCTGTTGCTTGATCAGGACAATAAAGGGAAAAACTTGATCTGGTTTTACAATAAATGTATGAATTCTTAAAGCAGCAATTCCCTTATAAAAAATCCAAATTTAACTGGAAAGTTCCTGTAATGGCAAGCTAATTTCATTCTAATAATATTTACATATGCAGAGTGAGACCCAATTAAATGCCACCCTTTATGACTAGTGTCCATATCATGTTCATAGCAGGATGAAAATAATCCTCTTCTGCTTTGATTTATGCGAGGTGAGATCACAGTAAGAAAGTAGAAATACCTGTGCTCAAGAGGAAATCCAGGAACTAATTTAGTTCCCGCAGATATATTAGTGCCAAAGATATAAAAATAATAATAATAATAAATCAGTTTGTGGTTTTTTTTTATGTTGCCATAGGGGATCAGAAGCAATCATTTTGAAGCAACTATGTTCACTTTTGACTACCAGAATAAAAACATTGGAAAGGTGAAACGCTTTCCTGTTAAAAGTCATTTAACCCGCTGTGATGGTGAGTGGAATAAAAAAAACCCCAACAATCTTCATCTGTACCACAACCTGTCAGCTGAATCAAAACCACAACCTGTCACGCTAACGTCCTTTGCGGAATTCATCAGGAATTTTTTTAGGAACACCCTCCAAGCTCCCCTTTGCCAGAGAAGAGCAACTTTTTAAAGAATACAAACCCCATCAGAGTGAAGCAGAGGGGAATGGGACCACCAGATAAGCAGGAAGAACCACGATCACCTCATTAAGCAAATTTCCTTTGGGTTCACTCACCGTCCTCATTTATCATCTCTTCACAGGAGTACCAGATGCCGGCGTGGAACTTTTTCTCCACAAACTTGTCGTCCCCCGTCTCCCAGATGTACTGCACGGCCTGGCTGTTGTTGCCCTCGGGGCTGTTGAAGCGGATGCAGAGATCCCCTTTGGCGTCCCCTTTGCAGAAGGGCTTGGCCACTTTCCTGGTGCCCTCACACCAGTAGCTGCTGCTGAACGCTGTGATGGAGAAGACCAAAGAGAGGAAGCTCAGGGAAAAGGCTGCTGAGGCTCTGTGCCGGCTGTCTGCCTCTGGGATGGAGGCTGGCATCTTCCAGGACTGCTCCAGCAGTTGTTCTAGGAATAATTGTTCTGGAAATTCCCTTTTGCAGATTTACGCCTCTGCCTGCCCGGTGGAGCACCTGCCTGCTTTCACCATCCCGTTCTTCATCCCTCTCAGAAAACTGTGCTAGCTTAGGAGTTTTAAGACAGAGAGAGAGATCTGGGCATGACCAGAAATCATGTGGCAGGGGAGATTAAGAATAAAGGACAGTGTTGCTTGGCAGCAAAGTATTGTGAGAGAAATATCAGGAACTGTGACAGTAAATGATAATCTGCCCCGTGAATCACACACAGAACACGGGAGTACTGGAGTACCCCAGGCTGCAGTCACTGAGGTTTTGTTTATACAAACAAAACCTCCCTTTTTACCTTGATCAGAGGTGGGGTCTGATGGAATCTCTCTATTTCTTAGTAAAGGAATAAACAAAATCTCACAGTTCCAAATGCTCCTGTAACACTGAAAGCTTTAAATTGAATACAGTTGTGACTCTTACTATAAAAAAAACCTCATAAGGAGCTAAAACTTGTTGGTCAGCTCCAGCATCTCACAGCATGCAGCACTAGAAAGGTGACAGCCTACGTTCAGAGTTCCACCAGTGACAAATAAAAGTCTTAAATTACCTGAATTTGCTCTTGATGGTTTCCTGGGCACTGTCCAGTCTGCCTCCATGAACACATAACTCAAGCTTTGTCAAAGTGAGGTGAAACATTAGAGAAAATGTCGAATTATCCTTATTTTATATGTGCATCTTCTCACTCTGTGAAATAACATTTCTTTTTTCTTTCACCTAGGGAACATTTCCCACCTTGACATGCTATATTTATATTGTTTTTTCTGCCTGTTTGGTGATGCAAGTAAGTTATGCAAAGAACCAAAAGGAGCTGGGGTGTTTGTAATTCACTGCTTCATTTCACAACTGTGAAGTCAAAAAAAAACACCACGTGCCCTGGGGGAGAATGGTTCCACAGGACAGACACTGAAGTCACATACCTATCTTCTAATGAAAATAATTTGGATTTTCAAGACAACTCTCTACCCAAAGATGTCAGAGGTGGAGAAGCAGATGAGTCCCAGCACGAAACTCAAGGATAACGGGATAAATGCTTTGGGTTATGAGCAGCTCAGCTTGCAGAGCTGGTCAGCAACAGAGTGCAAGACCAAGCAGGTCTGGTCTACAGAGGCAGAGCAAATCTCACAACCCAAAAACCAGATGCAGCTCGAGCCAGGAGTTATTGTTTTCCTCCATCTCTGTCCCACTGCATTTTCACAGGGGTGTAGCACCTGTGAGAACGGGACTGAGAGCAAGTGTGAGAGCAGGAGGGAGGGAGGGAGGGGAAATCCTTCCCAGGATTAAACACTTATCTGTGTTTCTATTCCTGTGAGTAATCTGCATATGGCTGTAATTAAATATATTTTGAGGCCTGTGAAACCATTGATGCCCTATGGACGACAGCTGCAGTCTGAGATGTTTCCCAGAGACAGTTTCTTGCTCACGGCCCAGCAATGCTGGTACCACAACTTTCAAACCGATTTTTCATGGGAGAATGCTCTGTTTCATAGGAGAAATGGATTGCAGGAGTATTTATCAGTTAGTTCTGTCTAAGCAGTGAAGAGAGGAAGAAAATAAGAGAGGAGCAAATCGATTTGCTGGACCTTCCTTCCGGCAAAGTGTTACCTGCAGTGATTTTTGCTGGAATGAAGTGGAGGGGTGTGTAAACCAAATGTGTGCAGGTAACACCAAGGCAGCCACCATCCACCTGGCAACTGAAGCTTTGAAGAAAACACTGAACATCGCAAGAATTTTGTAGTAAAACTTTACTGCTGGTAACATAATTTTATTTTTCCACGTTTAGATTCTCCCTGATCCTGCACGGGCTGTGCACATTTGACAAAACACGATCAAAAAAGCATAAAACCAGAAATCAAAATCAAAAAGCATCAACTTTTACTGAGTCAGCAAACTTCCTACACGAAGCTTTTCTGTCTTCCCAGGTGTCATTTATTGGTTTCATGAGGTGTGTATAAATATATATATATGTGTGTTTTTGTGGAGCTGGATTGCATTCTGGAAAAATCTCTGGCAAAATTCCTGTGGAGCTTCAAGGAACAGGATCAGCCCTTTAATGTTTTTAGGAGTTTTCTGACTTCTTATTGGCTAATGGACAGGCTGCAGTAAGCAGAGTTGCTGTGAAGTTTAGACTAAGCTCCCTGTGCCTTTAATCAGAAAAATCAAAACGTAGTTGGAGTCTAGCAGAGCTAAACACTTCAGGAGACTTCCTCACTTATTTGGAAGGAAGATTCATGGAACAGCAGCATTCATAAAAGAAGACTTTTTAACTTCTATTCTTTTTTTTTTTTTTTTAATATATATAATTGATCTACAGAGTGAAATAGGAGCATATTGGGGACAAATTTATTCAAGTGGGCATGGTGACACCTTTTGCTCTCTATTCCAGCATGGGACTCTGGTCCAGGATACCTCCAACGTCTGCCAGCTCTATCATGATATTGTTTCTCTTCAAACAGGTAAGCTAATTCAACAACTGATAATGGACAGAATAAAAGTGAATGCCTGGCATGTAGCATTTTAACTGTAATTTGATTTTAGCGTTAAACAGCATGTTTGTACCAAAAATCCTTCCGACATAATTGATTTTTATTGCTAATTAGCCGTGAGAAATAACGGCTGCAAAGCTGTCGAGTTTTATATTAGAACTCTCTCTGACTAGGACATTTATTACAGTTTTATTCTATTAATTCTCATTCATACAGTGAATAAATTATGTTTAGACCAATATATACAATCACTTTTCATTCCAGTGTTGATCGGTATTGAATTACATTTGTTTTTCAGTTTTCCTACCAGATAAAAAATACTCTTTTGAATCACGTTTATTTTCTACTGTTTTTTTTTCTCTGTTCTAAACCCAGCTTTGATTTGTTTCTGGCGCTACTTTTTAGCCTCTGACTTGTGAGCACTGAATTTCCAATTTGTGAAATCTGGCTGGTTTCACTCTCACCTTCATACACAAAGAAAATAAATCTGTGTGAGATTTCTGCCTTTATTTTCTGTAGGTATCCACTAAACCATTTTATTTTTATTATTTTCCCCTGAATCTTAACAAAATTCCAAACTCTTGCTCCTTACGTACCTTATAATTTGGAAGGGGTTTAGGTATTTAATGAGAAAATATCTCAGTGTAATTCACGTCAAGGAAATTTTCATGTAGGTTTTTAGTAATTTTTTTTTTATTTATTAATATCAGTCTTGATTTGAATTAATTTTTAAAACAAATACTTCTGTGAGATCAAAACTTTGCCAAACTAATCGCAGCGAATTGATTTGTCATCGTGGTTCTTGCAACTTGTTTAAAGAAACATGTGCTGCATTTCTTTATATTTTATTTCATGAGACAGAAACATTTAAAGGAATAACAGCCACAAATCACTATATCAGTATTTTCTAGCAGAAAATTCTATAGATAGGAAAATATCCATCAGGCTAAACCCAGATCATGGCTGAAGGAATGAATAAATATTTTTCAGCATTTATTTTTAGTTTATGCCTAAATTGAAGGGGACTTTTTTTCTCTCCATAAGAGCATGGTCTGAATAAACAGCAACATTTCATTTCACTGATAGCTTAGTATAAAAAAATCAAAAGGGTGAAATTCTGGCTCTACTGTGGTCAGTTACGAAAAACTTAAATTTGAACCCATCTGCCACCAAACAGAATCAATTTCCTAAACGAAAGCTTCAGGCAGCATTTTCTTCTGCATCCAACAAATTTATGGAGTGTCTTCTTGGTGCAATCTAAATAGATGGCCAGACACTTCCAGGGGATTTTGATTAAATTTCCTCATGGGTGAACTTCAGCACAAGCAGGGGCCAGGCTGGCGGGCTGAGACAGTTCCTTTTTTTTACCAAAAAAACTTCAGACAACCTGAAATGATGTCTTAGGGTAAAAGAGGCGTGGACTTCCTGAGCTTCTGTCTTGGACACTGGAGTTTAATTTTCCCAAGTCACAGCCTGGGATATTCTCTGATTCTCACAGGACAGTAAAATAACTCTCTAAAAATGCAGAGGCTGAAAAACATTTATCAGGTATTGCAGACAAGAAATAACTTGGCTTCTGATAGAGTGGCGCTGAGTTTTACACTTATTGTGTCTCGCCCTTCTACAAGAATAATGGAATAAAATTTTTAAAAACGCTTCTCAGCTGCCCTGTCTCTGTAGAGCTGGGTTTTCCCAACAGTGACCGTGCCTGCAGACCTGAGGAAATGGCCAATTCCACCAGGAATTGATGTGGAACTGTCATTTAGGCCTGGCCTGCTCCTCACTCTCGTTGAGCGAACTTCTCCATGACCGCGCATCAACCCCAAACCCAGGAACGGAAATGAGCTGCCAGGTAGCCACTGCTCAAGAGGTTTCCATTCTATTTCCTCAGCCATTTAACTCATTTGTTTATCAGGAGCTGGAGTGTTCTTCCCTCCACCAAGCAGTCCTGTCTGCAAATGCGTCATCTCCATGTCTCTGCCTCTTCAAAGGAGGTTCACTGACCCCCGAGTGCCTGAAGAATCTCCCCTGGCTCCCAGCCTCCTGAGGCCTGCATGAGGGAAAAGTCAGGATGCTTTATTTTTTTTTTATTTTGGAAACATGCATTCCTTTCTCATGGCTGCTGTAAATATTCTCCCCTTATCTTGCCAGCCCATCCACGGGAGAATGATTACAGCCTTTCTACTCCCTCAAGGTTAAAGTGGGAAGTTAGCTGGGAGACTGAAAGCAGAGCATTGAGCAGGCAATATTTTACCCAGTAAAAGCATGCATGAAATAGTGATCCTGCACAAGAACTAGCTCATCAGAACAGTGTTCCTGTTTTGAAAGGAAATAAATACGATTTTCTTTGTTAAAATAAAAATAAAGCCACAGGTTTAAGGGAACAAAGCTGGAGTTCCCAGCCATATATTGTTCTGGTTACATATCTCAGCTCTTGGCACATCACCGTGTTCAGACAACGTCAGGACAACCACAGGTGTTAAAGGCAGTTTTGTGGTCCAGACAAAAAGAAATTGACTTCTCCTGGAGAACTGAAAGGCATCTTTTAGTAAAAAGACTGTTTAGAAAACTTATCTTTTGTTCGCTCTCCAAAATGTGCTCGTTAGTATCGGTAATTTTCAACCAGTAATGGATTTTTCAGTTTTGGTGGCTTCTAGCAACAGGAATCTTTGACTTCTCTGGCCTCTCAAAGCCCTGGTTTCAGGAGACCAGGGGGTTTTATTGCACAGACAATGACTTCACCTAAACCTCCAAGCGTTTTTGCATTTAATTCTTCTGGTTTTAGCCATTTTTTTTCCCCTAAACAGCAATTATCAGCTGTGGCCCTCTTAGACACCTCTGCAGAGTGTTGTATGATAAGGATGTGTCTGTCATTTTATTATGTGTGAAATCTAGAGGGCGAAGACTCTTCTCACCTGTGGGCACAAGGAGAAAGCCAAATGGTGCCCCGTTGAGGCAAAAAGGGCGACATGGTGTAAATGGGCAAGGAAAACTAAAATTTACTAAGGTGTTTATTTAATAAAAAAGGAAAAAGAGGAATAGAAAGATGTCCATGGCACAATTGCAGCTGCTGGTAAAATAAGTCTGTGAAATGCTGGGCAGAATGCACCAGAGGAAAGGTGTTAGTAACTAAATAGCATTGGTTATTGCTTTACTGTTTTATTCAATTTTGGGGTTTTTTTTCTGTACTACTCAACCAGGTGCGCTTGGGTATCTTTAAAAATGTTCTAAAACCAAAAAGCCGTTTAGACCTTTTTTACCTACCATTCCTCCATTCCTCCATTCCTCCCTTCCTCCATTCTCCTCTCCTCTCCTCTCCTCTCCTCTCCTCTCCTCTCCATTTCTGTGCTCCGACCAGAATTTCTTATAATGGAAAGAAACTCGTCATTGAGGACAAAAAGGTTCTCACTGATTTTTCTCGTGTGCAGTATTTTCACTCCCAGGCCAAAGGTTCTCTGCTGGAAAAAACCACGACTGGGTGGAACAAATATAAACAGGAGTGCTTGAAAATGCTGCAGGAATCATCTGTAGAGAGTGGTAAGGAATTAAGCGATGAAGAAATGTACTGAGTAACAGGAATATGCAAATATTGTCTTGCTGTGTGTCTGTTCCTAAGTTCTAAATGTAGAACAATTCACCTGACACAAATATTAGCCTAAAATCCCTTGTTTATTCTCCTTCCTCTGTGGCTTTTGGATGCTTAGATGAAGAGCAGCACACCTACAGTGTCTCCTCCTGAATTCATGCCTCCCTCCTTCAATTGGGTGCTCAAAAGGGACTTCACAATCCATCATTATTTCACTCCTAAATGTATAAACTCTGCTCAGCTCAGCTAGGTGTCTGTCTCCTGGAAAGGAGGGCACGGTTTTGGTTTGAGGAGTTGGAGGAGTCCAAGGTGGGGCTAGGGGAGAGGTGGCTGCTGTTCACCAAGGAGAGATGAAAAGCAAATCTGTGTGTGGGAAATGGATTTGCAGAGAATTCACAAAGCCTGACAGGAGGCTCACACAGTCTTGTCCATCTGTGTGCAAACTCTGAGATAAAAAATGCTGACTTAGAAAATACGGGATAGGGCAGACATTGCTGAGAGAGAAATGGAACTGGAAACAAGTTTCAAATGATGACCTTGCAAATAGACCAGACGCTTTGGAGAAATAAAACTGTGAAAGATGCATTGTAGCAAGACCCATGTGGGGTAAAATAATAGATGATTGGCTCAGAAGCATTAGCAGCATTGTGTGGCAAAAGCTGATAGGCCAAAAAACACTTATAATGGATTGTAATTAGGAAATAATTTGGCTTCTGATTGTGATGGCGTGAATTGTAACATCTGTATTGTCTCACCCTTCTCATGAGACTGAAAACGGAATAAAAGTCTTTAAAGCCTCTCAGGGGCTCCATCTCTGGGTCAGAAAAAGGGTTTTTCCAACATCTGTGCTCTCTGTTTTGGACTCACTGGCTCCAGGCAGGTGTTGAAAGCAAATTTGTTGGTGACTCCAGACTGGGAGGGGTCAGAAGTCAGAACCATTTGTGGAAATTAAGGAAGGGGAAAACACAGAAAGCAGCTTCCACAAGTTACTGACTGTGTGACTGCAGTCAAGGAGGCAAGAAGACACTGATGAGGACTGCAGGGGAGAGAAAACATTTCATGGAATGCAGGGAAAGCAAAGCATCCATCAGCTCAGCCAGTGCACCTGCAGGGTGGCTTACAACCAATGCTGACGGGAAAGAAAGGAACAGTGGAGAGCAGCTAGCTGTAGTGAGCACCTGGTGTGCAGAAAACACCAGCATGATGCAAAAGAAGATTGTATTTTGCCAGGAGGGCAGAGAATCGTGGCTTTGGTGGCAATTAGAACTGAGCCAGGTGACCCGGCAAGATATTAGAGGGCAGTAGTTTGTAGTGGGTGAACAAGAGAAATACAGGGACTCAAAACTTCAGCTTTCATCAAATGGAGAAGAAAAAAAAAAAGGTATTTTCCTCCTGGCAGCCTCCCCAGTCCACACACTTGAGCAAACAGAAATTGGGGGAAAGAACAATAAAGATGCAGCTGTAAATGTTAACAGCTACACGGATCATAACACAGATGCTCAGCCTCAAAGGTGCACCAGAATAAGTAAGAATGCACATCCTGTGCTCTGTATTTTAGTAGAAGCACCCCAAAAAGGTGCTGGTGAGATAGCTCAGAGTTATCTGTCTTGCTCCTTGCATTCTTTTTCCCACAAAAGTTTTTCAAAGCAATACTAAGCGCTATGGCAAATAAAGTGGGATATTCTCCTCTGGTTTAAGATGAGCAAAAGCATTAAAGTTAAGAGAGAAGAACTTTGGTGTTATCCTAAAAGAAAGAGAGGAACTAACAGAGACACTAGGGCAGCCATTCATGTGTTTTATTTTATGTTGCTGTCACCTGCACGCACCATTTCAATTCTGCATTATCAAATGTTTTAACCTTCAGTCCTGTGAGTGACGTGGTAACTGTGAAGGTTAAAACTGAGTTACTCTGAGAGATTACCAGAGAGATAACCTCATTTCTCTGCAATATCTTGTTGCTCTGGAGTAGCTTGCGGGTTATCTGGAGCAGTACAAAATGGTTTTCATCATTGTCCATCGTCTGGACAACTTTTTGTAAAACTTTTCTTTGCTTCTCTCCCCAGGAGTCCATTGCAATGGGACATTTGATCAGTTTGTTTGCTGGCCTTACTCACGCCCAGGAAATGTCTCTGTGCCTTGTCCTTCATACTTGCCGTGGCTGGAAAATGGTAATGTGGGATCTTGTCTTGGAGTTTGTGCCAGGAATTCAGCTGAAGGACAGGCGGTGCCAAAGTGGATGAGGCAGAAAGAGTCTCACCTCTTTCTACCGCTTCTGAACTGAGGCACAAAATCATTTTCAGTGTTTAATCTCTCTTTTTCTCCATCTGTGCTTGCCACAGCTCTGTGTTGTCTGCTGTAAAGCAACATTTGCAAGGTCATGTAACCACACTGCCTTTAGGGCTTTATTTCTAGTAAGAAATTTGTAAAAAAGATTTTTTTGTCTGAATTTCTACAAAAGGAAGATTTCTGATCACATTTCATGGATGGTTTAAGGTTTTTTCCAGTGTCTAGTATTCATACAGAGCTCCTGCTCCATCACAACAAGCTGTGCTCCCAAAGCAATTCTCTCAGCTCTGAGCTGAGCCAAAACCAAGTATTCTGGTTGTTGCTACCACCCTTCAACACTTCCAACTCAAAAATGATTGAAAAAGCTCAGGTCTGATTAGAAATAAATGGATGGCAGCTGTTAAGGACAACATCAAACATCAACCAGGGTCCCCACACCATTCCTCTGATGCTGTGGGCAAATTCCTAATTAGTATAAAGTGGGACAATGCAGTGAAGACCAAGAGAACTCCATCAGTTCCCCCACCTGCTGAAGGGGCCCCAGAGCACAGGAATGAAACACCAGCCTGACACATCAGGGGTTACACAGAAAAATCATTCCCTAATCAAATCCTTTGACTGCACAAGCCTGGTCAGTGAATTACCCATTCACGAGCTTAATGAGGAAAAATGAATGAAGTGAGATGTAGGCTTCTCTTTTGGATGCACTGTGTGGGTTTTCTTGTAAAAACCAGGTACATTCTGGGAATTTAATTCTGCTGGATTACGTTCCTACTTTGTCCTATGTAAATATAAAAAAAAAATATATTGGCAAAGACAAAAGAAAAGTGGGTTTTATTCTATTTTTTGAGCATGGGTGGCGCAGAGTCTGTTGTGGAGGTGTGAGGCAGAAATCTTTCAAACGTGTATGAAAAATGAAATCTCTATTTTGACCTTTCAAGCTAAAACTCTGTTTACTTTCAGGAAGTGTAGGACATGTATACAGAGTCTGCTTGGATGAAGGGATTTGGCAAACAAAGGAAAATTCCACAGACATTTGGCGAGATAGCTCAGAATGTTCTGAGAAAAATCATTTCCAAAAAAATGTAAGTATGTTTTATATTACAGTTGAAGACTTTAATCTTCTTAATCCTTTCTTGAGCAACTGACAAAACATTTCCATTTAATACCCGCAAAGGGTCTTCAGATTTCATTTAAATTACCAAATGGGAAGCTGTTGTTTTATTTGTAAGAAGCAGAAGAGAAAAAACATTAAAGAAGGTGATTCCTGCTTTAGGTGCCACAAGTTATTTTCTGTCCAGAGCCCAGTGCTGATTTTCTCCTGATAAAATAGAAAACCACTGCAACTTGTCAAGCAAGTAAGCATCCCAGCATGTCTCCAAATCACATTATTCTGTCAAAGTCAGACAACTTCCTTTCAGCATTTCAGCATTTAATGAGCTTTTAGTTGGTGATTTCAAAGTTAGCTGGTCAGAGACTGGAGGATTCACCCTAATCCAATGCCATCCTTCCTGTGCTTCTCACATTACATCAGGACAGGGGCTGGACTTAGTCAGCCAAACTTCTTTTGCCGTTTTGGAGTTCAGCTTAGCAGATGTCAGAATTAGGTCTCTTAGGTAAGCAAAATTAGCACTATTTTTTTATTTTTTAATCCTGACTTCATCAAGTAACGCTGCCTTACTGATTAGTTATGAAACATTTTTAGTTTAGTATCTCTGTGTACTACTGTGTTTTTTCACTAAGCTCTTTATATAGTAAGTAAAAGAATTCCCAAGCTTTCAGTTTATTTATGAAAATGTCATAAATATTCATAAGTCCTGAGTGTTTTCCAAGGTTTGCTGACCATTCTGGATAGCGTATTTGTTTCTTCAAGACATGCTATTTTATCTTTCTTTGAAAGCTTTCACCAGCTCTCCTACCAACACTAAATGTGGGCTCGTACCTGTTTGTTTTATTTAATTGAGACCCCCCCCAAGATATTGGAAATAACCCAGAGCCACTCTCTTCACACATCAGAGGAATCAGCTTGGTGTCATGTGTTCTGGTGTTGCAAAATGGAAATAGCCAAGATGAGATGAGATTTTTAATCTCAAACTTGAGATTTTGACAAGGTTTTTACCTGCTGGAATGTTTCCATGGAGCAGAGTGACTAACAGGTGGGAATCTCCTGCACCCACACTGCTTTCCCTGGGGAATTTTCATCCTCTTCAAGAGAGGCATGGCTCACTAGCATGAAATGATTAGAGGAAACTGCTGGCAGGAAGACAGTGCTAAAGTCCCTGGTGCTGAGTAGCGGGACAAGAAAAACAGCAAACTCACTGAGGAAAGGACACAGGTCCCAGGAAAAGCTCTGTAGGCCAAATATGGATTATGAAAGCCACATATCCTGGATCTCATTCCCTCTTCAGAGATGCTTTCCTTGGGCAAGATGGTTGAATAGTTGAGAGGTCAATATAAGCAGGTAAAATAGAAAAAAAACTTAGGAAAAAGAAATGTCAAATTGGGAAAATTGAAAGGAAATCTGTGCAGGGGCAGGAGATGGACTTCAGCAATCCTTGTGGGTGCCTTTTAATTCAGGATGTTCTATGATAATCTATGGAAGTGTGAGCAGCTCCCTTCCTCCTCTGAGGTCTTATTTGTCCTTCAAAGACATTCAAGACAGCTCTAATTCAATAATTATTTTTTTTCCTTGGCACTCAAGAGAGAAGCCAGTCTGTTTGAATAGCTCTGGACAGGGCTGGCTCTCCAGACTGTGCAGACACAGCTGGTCAGTGGCTGTGTCTGCAGGCCACACACACACTGGTGTGTGCAGGTTCAGTGACTTACCCCTGCAGCTGTAAGCCCACCAGGATGCACTTGGTGCATGGAATCACGGCAAGGATCAGCCGTGGTTTGGAATATGGATGGTGTTTGTGCAGGAGGGATCTGGGGATACTCTGGGAGTGTTTAAAAACTCTTTTTGTGCTTAAAAAGAAACTCTGGGTGAGAGCGTCTCTGCCACACACGATTTCAAAAGGGAGAGCAGGGATCAGAATCCTGCCCTGGCTGCTGGAAACTCAAAGAAGGTGATCCCCAAAGTTTCTGAGCCGTGTTTCTGCTCTGTCCCCCTGCCCACATAACATATTTCTCTTCTTTGTTCCCAGGAAGAAGAGCATAAACTACTCACCACGTTACAGCTGTTATACACCATAGGATATTACTTTTCTCTCATCTCACTGGTGTTAGCTCTGCTTATACTTTCTTTTCTCAGGTCAGTATAAATTTTGATGCATTTTAAACATCCAGAGCCCTGCACTCTTACTCTTCTTTTTATGAAATCGAAGTTATTCTTTACTTTCCAGTGTTCCAGTACCTTCCAGCCTTCCAGTTCCTGAAGGGGCTACAGAAAAGCTGGGGATGAGCTTTGGACAAGGGCATGGAGTGATAGGATTAGATTAGATATCAGACAGAAATTCTTTACTGTGAGGCCCTGGTGCTGGTCATGCAGAGAAACAGTCCCATTCCTGGAAGATTTTAAGGCCAGGTTGGATGGGCTTTGGAGCAACCTGATCTAAGTGGAAGATGTCCTTGCCCATGGCAGGGGGGATAGAAAGAGATGGGCCTTAAGATCCTTTCCAACCCAAACCATTCTGTTGATTCCATGCAAATAACTTGAATTTTTCTAAGGAGCGATACAAATGCAATTTCCAAGCAGAATCCATTGATGGCAACGATATGAACAATACAGTTGTTTTGCTGGGCCTTTGTTGGGTTTTAAACATTTCATTTCTGCGAATCAGATGTATTCCAGAGGATTTCATGCATTATTTTTTTCTCCCACAGAAAGCTCCACTGCACGAGGAACTACATCCACATGAATTTATTTGCGTCCTTTATCTTGCGTGCCGCAGCAGTTCTCATTAAAGACTCCGTGTACTACAATATTTACTCAAAAAGACCAAATGATGAAAGTGGATGGATACTGTACCTCAGTCCAGAGGTAATGTGTTAGCTCATAGTAAATGTGATTCTAGTTACAGTTTTGGAAGTTTGCCCGACAGCATCAAGTGTTGAGGGGTTTGTAAGCTGAGCTTTGGATGCTGAAATTTTGTTGAGAAAAGTTGGGGTAATCAAGATGAAATGCTGGCTGTAAGAGATTTATTTTAAATTAATAGAAAGGACAAATTAATTGATTGCAATATTTAGAATCAGCCGCTTGAGCGAAACAATTCACACCTCGTAGCCTTTAGAAAGAAACCTCTGACTTTATCTGGCATTTATTTACATCTCATTTGTGACCACTGTGAATATATTATTCTTGTATGTGGTTGTAGGAATGGAGCTCGCCCTTGCCAACAAGGAAAATTACCTGCAAGGTGTTAATGGTGACTGTTATCTTAACAGCTCACCAGGAAAAAACTCTCACATGCAGATCACGACATCCATACTCACAGTGACTCCTGGTCTCTCACTCCTACAGATTGTAATCGTTTGCAGGACTGCCCAGTTTTTCATGCATTACTTTGTTGGGGCAAATTACTTCTGGCTGTTGGTGGAAGGAATTTATCTGCACACGCTATTGATCACCGTGGTGCTCTCTGAAAGAAGACTGCTACAGACGTACATTGTGATAGGATGGGGTAAGCCCAGAAATGTTTCCAAGCACTGATTGTGTTTTGCTGAGTCAGTGGAGGATATTTTGTAAAGGAGGGGGGAAAAAAAATCTGAATTCTGTTTCATTGGTTAGTTTTGAAGGCAGCAATTTTAAATGGAGATATGTCAGCAATGGTACGTTGGCTGCAGCTCAGCTTGAGGGAATCAGGGAATTGTTTCATAAGAAAAAAGATTCCTGGTGGGAAGAACAGGAAGAAATTCTTTATGTGTTCCTGCAGACCCTCTTTTTGCACCAACACCATCTCCCACCCAAGTGAGACCCCTTTTATCTCCTTCCCCCTTTTACCTATTCAGAAATCTATTTATTCTCTTGGAGAGGATTTTGTTTCTGGCCCTCTCTCTGTGCTGCCACACTCCACCTTTCTCCATGACCTTAGTTAGTGTCCCACAATCCTGAGTAGCCCCTGTTCTGGTCCCAGGGACCTGAACCTCCTTTAATTTCTGCCACATCCACCAGAAAATCCCCTGTGCGTTATTGGGCTGAGAATTCAGTGGAACACTGCTTGTGGTAGCTCATGATTTGAGACTTGTGCTTTCACACCTGTAGTCCATTGGAACAGAGCTGTAATCCTTTACTTTAGGATTTTTTTTTCAGCCTGCAGTCTGTGATCTCCAGGGGGCATCAACGAGGGGATTGGGATTCTCTTGAAGGGGTCCAGGACAACAATCCTTTGTCAGCTGTTTTAATTAACCAGGCAGCATCCCACACCTTCACTAAAAACTCGTTTAAAGTCCAATAACTTTGCCTAAATTAATCTGTGAGGCCTCGTGTGCCAATTACTTTGAATTCTCAGGGTCAGAAATTTAGAAGATTTCAGCAGATCAGCAGTTGTTTATGTGTGAGTGTGCTCCTCAGTCTGAAAATGCAACATTCAACCACACCACGAAAAGACATTTTGTATTTGAACTACAAATGGGGAAAGCCAGGATGAAGTTGATTTTTGTACTGTTCTAAAGAGAAAACTGAAAAGCACAAATCTCTGCAACACACACTTCTACAAGCTTGGCTGGAATTGACTCTTCTTTTCTTTTCAGTTGTTCCAATCCTGTTTGTGGGCCCTTGGGGAATAAGCAGATCCAGACTGGAGAACACTGGGTAGGTTATGAAATAAATGTTCTTTGTAATCCTGATTTTCTATTTGCTTGGCTGAAAGCCCTTGGCAGTACTTGAACAAGAACTGAGCAGCAAATTATCAGATTATACAGCACCTATTGATACTTGTTACATTTTCAAGGTTCCCTTTAGTACTTTTGCATTAAAAAAAAAAAAACAACTTCTAGGAATTTTTATTTTTAGGATTTACTTATGCATTTAGCAAGGGGCAGAGTGAACTTTCACTGTTCCTGAAATGTTCATCCATTTACATGAAGCAAATTGTGTGCACCAACATCTTCATGGAGAGCCTCCTGTCAATAAGAAGAGGAGACCAGTGCTTTCCTTGGAGACACTTTAATTTGTATTCACTGCCACTTTTTAAAGAAAAAAAAAAGTGAATTTTAATGGAAGCTCATGACAAAACCTGATATTTGGTGAGGGCATCAGTGACAGCAACAGGCAAACACCAGTTTCTGGTCTTCAGTTTTTGGTGACATCACACAAACTTTGTGGTTTATGTATGGAATCTTTTGCTCTCCTCTTTATTCCTCGTGATTTCTAGAGGATTTTATTTGCAACACCCACACAGATAATGAGCAACATCCAAACCATAATTATGGATTTACGGAGTCAGATGTCATACAAATTGTAAATGACAAGCAAGCCGAGATCCTACAGAACCTCAGGGTAATTAGCAAAAAGAAACAGGACAAATCAGAAGGTTAAAGCAGGAGAAAAAGAGACAGCTTCAAGGAAACAGAATGCCAGTTTTTTAGCAGAGCAAGAAGCATGGTCACAATTCCCAGTTCACTCATTTCCAGTCTCCAGTTTCAGATAGATCATTTATGTAGGATTAATTCCACGATGAGGGTTTGATCTCATGTTTTGTGGATTCAAAGACTGAGTTGGTCAGATAGTTCTGAAGTGTATGGTCTAGGGGAAACCTTTATCAATATTCATGTGGAAAGATCTTCAGAGTTGTTGGTGAAACTGTTCCTGGTTTTATTCCATTTCTTTTGGGGGCCACCTAAGAAAGTTGAACTTCACCAAGTTCCTTTTGGAATACAAATACAAGTTATGAGAGCATTCTAACTTCTTTTTTTCCCCCTATGAAAATAATTACACTTTAAATTAATCTCCAGGTGCTGGGGAACAAATGAACACATGGGGATCTGGTGGATCATCCGAGGACCAATGTTGTTTTCCATTGCAGTAAGAATTACATAACCTGTATTTTTTTTTTTTTTTCCCCCTCCTTGGTCTTTGTAATTAGTGCCATTTTTGTCCTTCAAAATTTTTGGAACAAATAAGATACACTTTCCTGCCAGAGAAATATCAAGGGAGACATAAAGTGACATAAAGTTTCATTCAAAAAATGAAGAAGCAGGGTTCTGTATTAAAAAACTGAAATGTATCAAATTATATTTCAGGCTGAATAAGGCAATGAGAAGTTACTCGACTTTGCATGATTAGTATGTGACAATAACCTGGTTGTATTCCCACCTCATCCCAGCTGCATTCCAGTATTTACTGGCAGGTTTTGCAAGAGTTTCATATCAATTATACATTTATTTAGTAGTTAACTGCTTAGTGTCATAACACTTGCTGTGAAGTAAACCATGTGCATTTTCCTTCGAGGTTAACTTTGGCATCTTCTTAAAAATTCTCAGAATGCTGATTTCCAAGCTAAAAGCTCAGCAGATGACCTTTCATGACTACAAATACAGGTATGGAACAGATGACACAGAAGTCCTGGCCCCTTTTTTAAAAAAATTGTCGCATCAAAAACTTGTCAGTTCCCCCTAAAGGTGTACCCACCACCACCAGGTGTAACAGATATTCAGAATATTGGAGATAGATTTATTCTGAATAGAATATTCAGGAGAGATGTTCAGAATAGGAAAACAGACATTTCCCTACCTGAGAGGCAAAGGCAGGTACCTGTGTGCTGAGTTTTGGGGGCATTTTCACAAAGTTTTGGGGAGCTTTTCAGTGCAGTGAGATCTCTGCTCTCAGGGATGTCCTCTCACACGTGTGGCCTCTGCTGCTGTGACACATTTTTCCCTGTGTCACTGAAATTCGGGAAGAAAAAGAAAAACCATCTAGCACTATCTTTGTAGCCTGATAGAGAGTCAGGCATTACTTTATTCTGGCCAGGATGTGCCATGGAAAACATTTCATTTACACATGCCTTTTAACTAGACTTTCCTCAGATTTATGCATGCATTATTCTCAAAATCACAAAACTTCTACTTCCATTCCAAAATCAGAATATTGAGGGCATATTTTTGGAACGATTTCTTTGTCTCTGAGTTCTTGATTTTTGGCACCAAGGACGTTTAAAAAAAAATACAATAATCAAACGTTTTCTTTTTAAGATTGGCAAGATCGACACTCGTGCTGATTCCGTTGTTGGGGATCCACGAATTTGTATTTACCTTCATCACTGATGAACAGGTGGAAGGACTTTCAAGACACATAAGACTTTTCATTCAGCTAACTATGAGCTCATTTCATGTAAGTGCTGTTTTGCAAGTATTTTTTTTATGGTTCATGGATCCATAAGTGCATTTGCTGCTCAGTCCAGTTATAGTGAATTCTGATTTAATATTATAACCCAACCTACAATGTCTCTAAATATGCTGTTGCAGTAGCAAGTCACAAAGTGCATACTCAAATATGATAGTCCCAAATAGCAAAAAAAAAGGAGTCTGACATTTTCAGGAAAAAAAAAGGGTGTCCTCTGGTAACAGGTAACAGTTCACCCCAGACCCTTGAGAACAGGATTAAAATGGTCCATTTAAAACAGTCCCAGCCAAAATCATAATCATGAGATCTGCCTCATCCAAGGTTTGGGCTCCATTTCCCTAAAGGATGTTTTGTTCACCTTATCTGCAGAGTGGGCTCCTGGGTGTACTCTCACAAAAGTGCATCGATTTTTAAGTTAGTTTTAGGAGAAAATTTCTCAGAAAATGTTCCACATGGATGGAACAGAAAAATGGAGCAGCGTCTGCAGGTGGAAAAAAAGTTTCTCACTCATAGAGTCAGGTGTGACAGATCTTCAGGCACTTGGCTCCTCTTCTGTCCTCCTGCCTTAGTCTGGTAAAAACTGAGGTGGGGAAGGGAGTGTGACTGTGGCAACTCTGCCCTCAGATCTCAGCAGCAAGTAAAGGAGCCACACTCCAATAAAACAGCCAGTTCTGAGTGGTCCAGATTCCAGAGTGAGCTGTCACTGGAGCTCAGGGGGGATTCTCAGATGGCCACAGGCACGGGCTGTGCTGCCCCGTGTGTGTTTGCTCTCCAGTGTGCCAAGCCAGAGAGCTGCACTCTGGCACAAAACATTGCTCTGCCTCTGTCTGGAGTTCTGCAGCCCTGCTCAGCCATGGATTTTGGGGATTGTACCAATGAACCTGCTCAGCAAAGTTGCCCTTTGCCCACATCTCCCTGCCTTTATCTTCCTGGGGCACCAGCACAGCGATTTCCAGAGCTTTATTTGCAGCAAACTCCTTTTTTTAGGGTAATTTCTCTGGCTCCAAGTGTCTGCTCCTCAGTAATTCACTGCTCTGACACTGCTGCCCTCCCCTGCAGCCTGAAGCCATCTGAGCATTGCTGCACTTTGCCCACAATTTATGATGACCCTGGGTTTTAACCCTTGCATATATGCACCTGAGCTCTGGTGCATGCATGCATCAGTGTTTTGACACTGTTACTGAGGATATACTTTAAAATTTCCACCACAGCTTGAGGGAAGAAATGTCCCGAGTGACAGCAGAGAATTCCTGGAGAGCCACAAGCCCAGGGAGCCTCGCTGACATGGTGTTCACAAAATCACAGAATTATTTGGGTTGGAAGGGACCCTAATGCTGGAATATAAGCTCCTTGGTCAGACATATCCTTACTTGGAGAGGTTGCAGTGCCTAGATGTTATTTTAAAAGTGCAGAATCATTTAAAGTGAAGATTTTATTTACTGGCTTGTACAGAGAAATCTGATATATAAACCAGCTTACTCACCCTTGCTAAAGAACACAAACTTAATTCCTTTTAGAGAAACATGCATGTGCTTGGCAGCATGTCATGATTTAGAAGCAAAGCTCCATTAAAAAAATACCCAGAGACCTTAGCCAATGTTTATTGCAGATTCTCTTTTTTAGCTGCGGCATTATTTATGAAGGGATTAGCCAAAAAGCACATAAACTGTACACAATTACATTTGTTTAGTCTGTAAATCTTCTCAGTAGTTTTAAAAAGGCAGTTAAACTGTTTTGTTAAAGAAAAACAATTATCCCTGGGATCTCAGCTGAAGGTTTAGCTCAAACATTCTCAAGGAGCACGAAATTAAATTCTAGATAGGAGTTCTGTTGTAGGTATGAGGCTGCTTTGCTTTAGGAAATGGAGCAATCTAAACGTCTTGGCGTGGAAATCGTGCATGGAAATTGTTACCCTCAGGAAAAAAAAAAACCCACAGGTTTCTGGTGGAGAAAACCCAGTTATTTGATGAGAAATTTATCACATTGGAATTGTCGTTAGAACTGAAGAACAACTGTGAGGATTACGTTGTGTCTTTTCCTTTATGTGTTTCTGCTAATGAACGTTCCCTCTGAATTTCCGATTCTCCCTTTTCACTCACCCTGGGATAATTCTGAAAACTGTGCCTTTGAGAAGTCACAACACACTGGAAAGGTTTCTAAGTGTGAAAATCACTTGACTGGGAGGAAAAACGAGCCAGCGTTGAAGAAACCAGGATACAAAGTGAGCATCAAATATAAATAATCAGCGAAGTCTTCCACCTCCTGGTGTGATTTTACCCTGCTTGTTTCTTCTTGTGGTCCCAGTGAGGCCAAATTTAGAATTCATATCCATAATACAAAACCCCCCAAATCACCCAGCAGAGTGATGAACTTTCCCCCCCGCCCAAAAAAAAAAGAGAGCTGACTCCAGGAGCAGAAGTTCTGCATAAAAAGTTGGTTTTTAAGCCAGTAAATTTGTACTTAATATATTTTAATATGTTTAAACATTTAAAATATTAGATAAGACTACATTATATATTTATGTGATGTATTAACTTACAATTTGTACTTAATATCACCTATTAGTAACTCTCATTAACTACCTCTTCCCACCATAACCCAGGTGAAGCATGAAAAACGAGAGAAATAAAATACATGGAGAAAGGGATTCTGTTTGCTGTTTCTCCTGTCCCCATTCCCCCTGGTGTGGCAGACAAACTGCACATATGCTTAAGGAATTAATGACTTTAAATAATTCAGGACTGCTAGAAAATTAACAGCAGGCTCAGGACGCTATTGGTTCATTTTAGGTATAACGAAAAATGTTGAAGCTTCTGTTTATGTGAATTTCTTCTTTAAACTTTTGTCTGAGGAAAGAAGAAACATTTCTGGAAAAATACGAGTGTGGGAACCATCGAATGCTGTCAGCTGAATTGCACCTTTGTAGCTGTGATATAAATATTGACTTGGGACTCAGAGTATTTATTCTCTTAATCAGAACTTGTGTCACAGATGCCTTTAGACACACCAAAAAAAGGGCATTTCCTGAAGCAGTGGGAATAAATCTGCATGTCTGCGGGGCTGAGATGCAGCCTGTAAGCTGCTTTAGCCTGAGATCAAACGCAGACAGAGAGAGGCAAATGGGAATAATAATTTTGGGGGTTGGTTTAAAACAAGTTGTTTCTGTAGGATTTTTTTAAGGTGTTTATCTGAATCAGTTTCAAAGGGAAAACAGCAATTCCAAATGGCCATAACACTCAATATAGCTGAAATTTGAACTAACAGTAATCACTTAATACAGAAATAAGTCACAAAAAGAACCCAAATGAGATCTCAGTAGAATCATTTACAAACGAGCATATAGAAAATATGAGAAACCAAGCCGCACTGTTTTTCATTTTACTACATTTGGAAGTAGCAGCAGTCACAGTATAACATCAGTAGTTTGGAAAAAAAACATGATGTAGCAAAATGAAGATAAAACTGGGTTTCATAATCTGCTCTTCAGCCTGTGCACAAAATGTGCCCTGCACTTGCCAAGGAACTGCATAAAAAAACAAGTGACTGGGTCCTTTCATTAATAAATAAATGCAGGCACTAATTTCCTTTTTGAACATTAAGGAGAATTGTTTATATTTACGGCTTTAACACTAATGTCACCTTTAAATTACAGCTTCAGGCATTTCCTGCAAACTGACTTTTTCCTCTCGCTCCCTTTCTCCTACAGGGTTTTTTGGTAGCAGTTCTCTATTGCTTTGCTAATGGAGAGGTAAGACACGATGCTGTGAGAGAAGTTTTCAGCTCATTGTTTACATCTCTCAGGGCTTGAGACAGTCAGATGTCCTTGAGTTTCAGGCCTGGAGAGGAATTGTTTGTTTGACCAAGATGTGAAGACAGTAGCTAGCACTGCAGTTTAGTTACACACTGAAGAATTGCAGGATTAGAAAGATATGGAAAACATAAAAGCTAAAACCCTAAGGCATCAGGAGAGCTGGCACTTGTCTGCACTAGAGAAGTGCTTGTGTGACACTGGCAAAGGGCACAGAATTGCCAGCAGCTCTCATCAGCTGTTGGGAGCTGCTCTTTTGGCTTTCTTCCACCAGAAGAAACCTTCTTCCACCACCACCACTTCTTCTTCAGCTGATCCAGCTGAACTCTGAGCCCACAGTGCTGCTGTTGGAGCCAGGGGAAGCCCCAGCTCCTCCACACGGGGCTGGAGCCTGGTCTCCTCTGCTCTGCTGGCTCCTGGGGTGCACTCAGTGCTGAGGGTTGCCATCAGGCTGCCAGATAAATGTTTTAACAAAACAAACCAGCTGCACCAGGGCAACACTTGGGTAAAGCTGTATGGTCCTTGTTTCCACAGCTCCTGGACTTTCCTCCTCCCTGCAGCAGGCTGTGGGCAGGGGAGTCACTTGAGCTCTCACAAACCTCAGATTTGCAGAGGAAAAACTGTTCCTAAGTCGGGGTGAAGAGGTTGGACTCTTCAGATTGATTCAGCAAACAAATGTGTTCCTACCCCACAAGCAGCAGGTGCAGGGTGAACCCCAAAGGGGCAGGAAGCTCAGCACTTGGCACTTCCTCTCATTTTACAACAGGTATTTGTGTCAGTGAGCTACAGGGGGGTCACCTGCCATTACTGATGCTTTGGGAAGGTTGACCTGAAACAGAGACTGGGCAGAGCTGGAGAATAAAGTAGAGATTTATTGAAAGGCCTCCAGGAGGACAGGGCCTGACCAGGGCTACACCCAAGGTGGACCCAAAATGGTCACAAAATGGCGGACAGGTCACGAGGTCTTACAATTTTTTAAGTTTTGGTTCATTTGTATATTGGGGTTTAATTGTCCAATTCCAGCTCCAGGCTGTGAGGTCCCATCCTTCTTGTCCCTCCCTCCAGCCCACCCTTGTTTGTGCTTTTGGGCCTTAAAGTCGTCCTTGGTGTGCAGCAGGAAAAGGATTTGTTTTGTGTCCCTGCTGTGTGCAGAGCTGGGTGACACTGACTGTGAGCTCAGAGCTGCACCCCTGGGCAGCCCAGAACCTGAAATACACGAAACCTCAAACTTTATCCATCATTACATCAGTGACTCCTCCCTCCTCCCCTCAGGTGAAAGCCGAGCTGCAGAAGCAGTGGTCCCGTTTCCTGCTGGCGGATCCCTTGGGCTGCAGACTCTGCCTCCTGGGGGAGAACATCAAATACCTGAGGAAATGCTCGCAGAAAAGGAAGAAGCACCACCTGAGCGGCAAGCACCGCCTTTGCCTGGAGGTGAGCAAGCCCTGGGAGGTGCAGCTGCAGCAGGTGCTGGGCAGGCCGAGGACGGAGGCCCAGGCAGGGCCCCCTCAGATGAGCATGTCCGACAGCAGCGAGGGAGAGGTCACCACCGGGGAGACCACCGAGGAGGTCTTCGAGGAGAGCGAAATTTAGGAAGCTGTCCCCCCCCTCTCCATGGGGCAGCACCTGCCAGCAGCCAGCGTTGGGACAGATCTCTCCAAGCTCCAGGCTGCTCAAAGCTCGGGGACGTGCGAGGACTGGGCAGTTGATGGCCCTGGAGGAAAAACGTTCTTGATTTGGATGTTGCTCACCCGTGGGGTGAAGGGGTCCTTTGGATGGGGCATTTTTGCTTTTGTGAGGGACACAAGGAGGCAGGGTGAGCTCTGGACATGGGTGGGCTCTGGAGACACGTTTTGTCAGCTCCATCCGTACGTCACAGGCTTCGAGTCACGTCATGAGAAGTTCTCAGTTTTCCTTTTCCATAGGAGTGGTTCACAAATAGAGAGATGTGTGTGGAAGACTCCTTTCTTCACAGACTGAAATCGTACGCCATCTCAAGAAAACCACCCCAATTTTAGTACAAACCAGACCAAACATATACATATATATGTATATATAAAACCCAAAAAGCACACTTGGGAAGAACCAAGCTTTTGCTTGCAATTTTTGAGCATCTTCACTTAAAGGTCCGTGCTGGAAATGTCATTATGAGATGAAAACCCAAATTACTTCCATGGAATGTGCCCAAAGAAAATGTTCTGATACAATTTTTGTTACCTTACTTTTTTTAATTTTTTTTTAAATTTGACACAAGCCACTGTAACTTCTGGTTTCCTTTACGGGTCCTTAATGACAAAAGAGCCCAGTGGGAAGTGCTGCCTCCACCTTCCTCCCAGGGGACCCGAAATGGATAAAGACATGGGACTGTGACAGCACCACAAGAGTATTGTGAAATCCTTCTTCCTCCATTTAACAAGAGCCGTGGCAAAGTTTCATTTCTCACACCCAAACTCCTCCAGAGACCCATGAAATGCAATCAAGTCAGTTAATATCCTATGAACCAGCTTATATAACTGACCAATGCTTTTTAGGATTATTTATCAGGCTACAAGGGTTTAGCCATGCAACCCGTGGCATTTATACTCTTTTATTGCACAGAACAGATCAATTCGTTGACTAGCACTAGTTCAAGAACGTATTTCTGGCACTTTTTTAAAAAAGTATTTCTTTTACAGTTCTGTCTGTGTTAACCTATTTAATCAATACAAAGTTGTATATTTCAGTAATACATTAATAAACTGTAAATGTTTGATCCATTTTAAAATAATATATCTGCAGTTCTTAAAGGTTTTTTTTTTACTAGAATGTGAATTCTGCTTATCTAGAATTTTACTGCAATGGATTTCTTCAGCAGCCACTGGCAACACCAGCCATCACACATTTACACATTGTGTCTTCCTCAATTTAGAAGGGACTGATTTCTTTTAGAGACATTGTCTAGAGACATTAAAGACATCGAAGTGGTTTAAAATGTGTTTTTCTCAGGTGTTAAAAACATAGAAATTGTAAGATTTTATGGCCTCTCAGTGAAATAGTTTACTTTTTAATGGCATTTTAAAGATTTTCATACAGTCAAGAAGCCAGTTTTCTGTGTTTTGAACAGCAGTCCCTCTAGCTGCCTTTTCTCCTCTCTATTAAGTGTTTGGGCTTTTTGCCTCTTTCAGTTTATAAAAATCAACTCTTGTTATATAAGCAGGCCCTGTTGGCCTGAGGTCTGATCCAGACAGAAACAACCATCACATGGATTCCTTCAGAAAGCGCCTTTCTGAGTAGATAACAGCAAAAATATCACGTTATTTATTTTACAGAATTATTGCCAGCTCCTAATTTCTAAATATTTCTAGAAGACAGCAGCGAACTTCACAATTCACAATTCAAATGAGTTAGTCAGAGTCAGGAATAGCTGAGTGTCCTCCTGGGAACTAGAAGATCAGGAATCCTCCTGGGATTTTCTTTCCATCCTCTGAGGAGCCCCTGGAGGGACATTGGAGCCTGGTGAGCTGATAAAACCACCTGCAGCAGCCAGGGATGCTACAAGTGCACAGGCTGGACACACAGAAACAGTGGGAAGGACGAGGAACAGGATCTTGTTCTGACAGAACAAGAGTGGAGGAGTCAGCCTGACCTAAACTGCTGTTTGTTTGCAAGTGTTTTTTTTTTGTGTAAATTATGTAATTAATTTGCACACTGACTAATAATCAGGCAACAGGAAGTTTAACATTCCCCCAGGGGTTTGTGCTTGTACAGAGCTGGTAACAAGAGAAAATAGTTCTTTTATCAATTGGTTTCTCGCCTTTGCTCCCCAGATTTCCACTGCCTTATGAGAAAGCCTGGTGGGAGATAAAGGCTTCCCACAGTCCTGGGAGTCTGGACTCTGCTGAGTCAATCCATTCAGTGAGACAAGGTGGTTTATTAATCCTCAGGACATCAGCGACAACCCACGCCCAAACCTGACTGCCACAGCTTTGGAGTTGTCTTTGCCAAGGATTTTGCTTTCTGTCAAAACTTGCATGAGGGGGGAAGAAAAAAAAAAATAAAAATTGCATTCCAAGCCCAGAATAGCCTGTGGGGTTCAGAAGAGCTTTGCCATGAGATGTGGTGTGATAACTGAGCTAACAAATAAGGTTTATTCCATCTCAGTAATCTGTTGTGAGAGAGGCTATTAATCTTTTATATTTTACTACACCTAGAGCACAACCTTCCAGACACATTGGCTCCTCCTACAGCCGGAGATGTCAACTGTATGCTAATTATTCGTGTGTTACTGACATTCTTTGTTAAATATATTGCTTCTGCATGCCAGGGTCTGTGCCTCAAAGGCTCAAACAGTAAAGCACAAACATCCCATTCTGGAAAGCTCTGTCAGTTGTGCCCTGGAATCGATAATACTGGTTCTTCCTTTCACTTCTTTTCATTTGATTCTGGAATTTTCTTCCCTTTTCCCATCAGTCTGAGCTCCCATGAAGGAAAATTCTGTGATCTATAAAATTCTTTGTGATGTTATTTTGCTGACATCATCTTTCCCGACTCCCATAGCAACCACCCTTCTGGGTTTTTAACTATTTTTTTTTTTTTCCACCTGCCATTTCAAATCTCACAAACTCTCTGCTGTGCTAAATGTCATCTCGTGTTCAGATATCTCTGCAGTCATTCCTGGAGCCACACACAGCTACGGAGAGAAGCAGCTGCTTGTGAGCTTCATCATTGCAATTAGCTCCAGGAAATTAAAGTTCAGCTGCCACACACTCAGCCCTCAAAGGCTCGAAGGCTGTTTCCTTGGGCATCACATCCATCACGTTGGCTGAGCCAAGAGGATGCAAAACAGCACCTAGAAGAACTAAGGAAAGGAACAAAACCAACAGAAAGGCACAAGGAAGAATTCTTCAGCTTTTTCCTTTCTCCTTTGCCTTTCAGGGAAGGGAAGGGGTGGATTTATTGGACTTTATTTGAGAAAGGTATCACAGAAGATCAATTATCAATCACTGACTAAACTGTCCATCTACCTATATGTAGGGAGGCAAAAAAAATCTGCTTAGTGCTGTTTAACTCCAACACTGGCACTGCTGGGGAAGGGTCCCTGAGCAGAGGATCGAGGTGTAATCTAGGGTTGAATCCCAATGCATTCCATGTAATTCATGACCAAGATTTCTTCTCCCACCCTTCCCTATGAAACTTCTGCTTAATAGCAACTGTCATGCCAGGACACTTGGCTATGTAGACCTTTGGCCTAATCCAGAGTTTTACTTTTCACACATTTGGGAGGTAAGAAATGACTTGGTTTCAGCAACAGAGGAAAAGCACAAAGCAACAAAGGTCAGAAAGGCACTGAGCACACCTCTGCCTGTGGTGTCTGTAAGCACCACAGCAACCAGGCTGTTAACTGTGCCCTTAAACAACAATTTGCAGGGATTCTCCTGAGAGGGTGAGCCAACATGAAAGATCCCTGAGAACTGAGCAGTGCTAGGAGGGTGTCTGGACTTTAAACCCCCATTTCCACATCCCACCACAGTGCCATGCAGTCTTCCTCCCTCTTAAACAGACCTTCAGAAAGTGGGAGGGCAGTGGGAAGAGCCCCTGCAGCCTGAGAGCTGAGCTGGCTGTAGAACCCAGCTTAAAGACATCCAAGCAGCTGATGCAAAAAACCAGTCCCAGTCTCTTTGAGCAAAGAACCAGAGACAAGTGACACAGCCTTAAAACATTCGCTAAATCCAAAAAAAGCCCCCAAAAATAATAAAAAAAACCCATTATAGTTCTGTAAATAAAAAGACTGCAACTTCTTCTGTAGCTCCGGGAGACTTGAGTGTTTGGTTTTCTACTTGATAAAACAGGAAGTCAGGATCAAATCTGAGCTCAAGGTTTTCATCCTCTGCTTTCAGGGACTTGGGAAAACAACAGTGCAAACAGCCTGCAGCACAGACCACTGAGGCTGGACTGTTTGTCCCTACAATAAATACCTCACCAGTGCATGTTTGTAATTTGTTTTCATTTGTATAAGGACCGAGACAGTAACTTCCCCAAGGAAGAAACAGGACGTGAGTATTTCTGTGGTTCCAGTCAAGCTAGAGGATCATGACTGCCCCAACTTCCCTTGTGTGTGAGGTTAGCTCAAAGGAAGCTGTGCAAACAGAATTCCCTGGGCCATCTGACCATCAGTTCAGGAATTGCCTCTGTCCACTGAAATCACATGACAGAAATGGTGGCAGAGCAGCAAACCAGGAAAGATGAGAAGAACCAAAGTTGAGTTAAACCAACTGCTTTAACTTTGCACATAGCTTTACTTTCACTTTACACACAGCTTTCCTTCTAAGGGCCTTGTGCAGGACACAGGTCACGTTGACATCTGAAGGCTTAAAAACACTTCCACTCCATCCACTGTAGGATAAGTTTAAATTTTCCAACTAATTCATGGTCCTACTCCTATATGCAAATGGACCAAAACTTACAAAAGTGTGAGACCTCGTGACCTGTTGTCCATTTTGTGACCACTTTGGGTCCACCTTGGGTGTGGCCCTGGCCAGGCTCTTGTCCTGCCCAAGGTGTATCCTAAAGGCCTTTCAATAAATCTCTACTTTATTCTCTTATCTCTGTGCAGTCTCTGTTCCAGCTCAGCCTTCCCAAGGCATCACAGGTGCCCTGAGCCCCCCTCCACAGGCAGGTGTTGGGTCAGGCAGGATTTTGGCAGGCCTGGTTTTGACTTTGTCAGAAAACCTGTCAGCATGCATGTAAACTCAAATACCTAAAGGAGAAAATTCTTTAACGAGGTTTTACAGCAGAGTTTCCAACTGAACTTCAAGCTGCACGTGAAGCTTGAAAGTAAATGACAGACTGGGTGGGGAAGAGCTCCAGATCACTTAAAACACGGAAAACACACCCAATTCCATGGCAACTGTTCTCAGGCTGCTCGTGGTCAGCTTGCCTGCTGAAGAACCACTTAACCACACATGTTTTTCCAGAAAAAAAAGAAAAAAAAATTGAAAATAAAAACTGTAGGGAATTCACGTGTCTGAATACCATGTGAAGATCTGAAAAGGGCAAGCACAGGAAGATGACACCCCAGTGATGTGGCTGCAAATTCAAGCTGCATTAAGCTAATGTCAACAAAGTCCATGTGCATGTGGCACCCCACAGGATGCCCGGGATCAAACTGCACCTTGCAAGGTGTGGGGCTGTGGGAGAAGAAAAAGCAACTGGGCAAAGACAATTCCATGCTCAATGTGTCTCTGTACAGTTTATTTTACAGGAGATGAGATGAGCACTATGGTGGTATATAAACTCGCAGAACAAATATAGGAAAATACAGTTTAACCATATGAAATCGTTTTACAGTAAGACAGAAAAAAATTACATACAGGAAATGCCTTCAACACTGAAGGACAAGATCCACAGCTGACATCAAGTAGCTTCCACTGAACCCTGCCAGTTTACCCGAGCTGAAGATCTGCCCCTTAAACCTTTTCTTCATTCAACTTAAGTTCAGTAAGTGATTCCTTCATCTATCCTTAGGGAACAAAAGCCATCCTATAATTTCCACAATGATCCAAGATTTACTAGTAACCCAGACAGAGGCTGTATGATCGATAAACTATTTATAAGGGATCTAGTCAGCCAAAAAATTTACGGGAAGTTATAAAATTTTGGTTAAGCATCTTTAAAAACGAGTCATTAGTACTGGCAAAAGACAAACTTTCCTAGAAATTTAGAAGCATTTAGGAAAACTTACACAAAAAAGGACCAAATAAGCAACTTTATTTTGGTAGAAAACTCTGGTTTAGTGTATGACTGGTAATCTGGCCTGCTGCTACAGTGTCTGCAGAACTGCCCAGTGGAATTATCACAGCCTTGTGTTGCAGAAAACAAGGAAATCACCTAGGGAGAAGAAAGTATTGTTGTCCAACACTAGTACCTTCTGTTTTCATAGTGGATAGAGGCTGCTGTCCCTAAGAGAGTGTTTTTGACCTAAAAGAGCATGGGCATCCAAATTCCTTAGGCTGTTCTGACAATCTCAGCCATTTCATCAAAAAACTCCAAAGGAACACGGGATTTCAGGTCAACCATTCCCAAATTTTGGGATTAACGTGATTTTCTGATTAATATGTTAGCAGATGTGAGATCCCTGAAATCACATTCAGCTTTTGAGTTCCAGGACCAGAATATTTCTTCTCAGCAACTGCTGTAAAAAAACCCCGAACTTGTGGGCTTTTATTATTATCATTATTATTATTATTAATTAATTTTATGCAATAAAGTGTAACAACTCTTTTATGCAAAATTATCACTGCATACTATTTTTATGCAGAACTCCCTGCTTATTCTACTGAGACCAAGGATGGGTCCAAAGATCAGCCTCAATGCAGTTGCTTTTAAGTCTGATTTTTTTTTTTCTATTCCATTTTCAGCATCGAGAACTTAGGATGCCTGGGCTGGACAGCAAATTAGCAGAGCCAAAGGCTCCTGGAAATGGGGGTGTCCTAAAAGGGGGCACAGCTCAGAGCAAGGAAGGGGCTGTGAATCCTGCACAGATCTGTGCACAGTGGCTGCTCCTGAGATTTGGCAATTTTTAGGGTGAATCTGTGTATTTTTTTTTCACATGCTTGTAGCAGATACTATTTAAAGAGGCACTTCAAGGGGATCTACTAGCAGAATTTTAATAGGGTTGTGATACAAGCCGTGACTCAGTTACTTGTTAAATCAGTAGCCCTAAAAGACTGCATATATTCAAAATTATAGTCCTGATATATTCAAAATTATAGTCCTGTCCACTCACTGAACCTGGATAGAGCAGCTGGAAAGCTTTTGTTCTGAATATCCACTGAGTTTCTCTTATGACACACCTGAAATTAAGTTCAACTTAATGTAAGTTGAGGGAATTAAATTTGAATGTCTCAAATCTATACGTGGGGGTTTTTTTTCCGGTGATTATTATGTGGTTAATTTAAGACTATTTTTTTTAAAAATTGGTCTGTGAAAGATTTTATCCACGTACAGTTCTTAGATTCAGATGCATCATTAGGCACAAAAGGTTTCTGCCTTGAGGAATGCATGGGATTAGAACTTTAAATTGAATTGTGCTATGTGTTGGTCCCTTCAGAAAAAAAACATCCAGGTAGGAAAAAGAAACTGTGGCTAGCACAAAAAGAAGTCATTACACTTCCAAACCTGGTGGCTGATTAAAAAAAAATCCAAAATAAAACCCAAAATAACCTCTCCAATAAAGTTCTTAAAACTCTCAGAAAACACCCAAAAGCATGAAGTTTGGTCAAGCACATTGAAACAACAGGTAAATTCCATGAAATTTCAAAATCAGAGTTGTATTTCACTGATGAAGGGCTGGCTACAGTAACAACGGAGAGGGGTAAAATAAAGAGCTGAAAGATGCACCACTCATATGAACAAAATCAGACAAAGCGAACGGGTGTTATTCTTACAACAATGCTTCTCAGGAAAAAGACCAGGATTTGCTGCCAGGAGAGACTTCATTCCCACTGTGCAGCAGCAGGGCTGTGTGCTCCAGCCTCCTGAGGCACAGCAGGCTCAGCACACCCGGGCTGGGCTGGGGGCAGCCAAATCCCAGAGCCCGTCCTCCGGTCCCCAGGGCAGCACTGGCACCTACTGGCCTCCCAGGGGTGTAACCAGGTGTGAGCTGGACAGCTCTGCAGCAGCCACAGACACCTTCCAGCACGGATTTTCAAGTGCTGAGCAAAACTGGGAGAGTGGTGGGCCCATCATCACTACTCACTCATCATTACTCAATACCCACCAGGGTCTGAGAGATGCCATGGAGGGGTAACGATCCTCCTGCCCGGTGTGTCTGCTTTCATCTGAATTTATATCTGTGACTCCTGCCCACCTGGTTGGGATGGACGTGGCCAGCAGGATCCTCTGGTGCACACGGGATGCCTGTGGGCTGTTCCCCATCCCTGTGGGAGGATGGGATGCTGTCCACACAGAGCCAACGCTTCAGCAACCTCTGCCGCGCCACTCTCCTGCTTTCAACACACACACTGGGTGGCAAAAAGCCTGCAGGCTTTCCAGAGAGGCCTGTGGACTGAAAAGCTCATTGTTTTGGAAAGTGCCTTTTGGACACTGTCTTTTGAAGACTCAATTGCCAAAGGAGAGGAATGTCAGGGTGACCAGGACTGCCCTCAGGACACGGGAGTCTGCTGCCATCTCTGGGAGCAGACGCAGCAGGCTGCACGGGAGACTGTGAAACAGCAAACCTGTTCTCAGCTCAGAAGGAAACATCAAATAATCACATCGAGAAGTCGCATCTACTCATTCCAGGGGGACCTTCAAAGTGCTTGTCTGGATTTCTTAAGGTGCTTGGTAGTGAAGGACCCACCTGGGTAAGCAGTGCCCTTTCTCTCCCTGCGTGTGACTGAAGGAATAGATGGGCAGAGCCACTTTGTCACTGCATCTTGGAGTTTTTACAGCTGCATCAGCAGGTGACCTGTGGCTCCACACTCCAAAGGTGTGTTCTGACTGCAGCCCCACACAACAACACTCCTGGAGCTGCTGGGAACTGCACAGAGAGCAACTTAACACGTTAATTATTTCTCATTTCTTAATATTTGCTTTATCCATGTACTTGAGTACAAGTAAGGAAAAAAAAAAGAGGCTTGTGCATTTCTGTTTGTTAGCCTGATTTTCAAAGAGTCTTACCTCTTAGCTCCCTGTTGTATTCTCCAAGAAATCTCTGAGTGCTGAGCACTTCCAAAGAACAGGTGAAGAATGCCCATTTCTATAGAAGATGCCTAACTCGCAGCCAATATTTAAATAATGACATTAAGAACAGGGACAATTCTAGGAATTTTTAACAAAGCCTGGAAACCTGTGCTAAATGAACAGTATTTCCAGTCCAAAACAGATAAAGTAACAAACTTCTTTAAAGGAAGAGGAAAAATAAAGTGTAATTGCTAACAGAGTATTTCAGGTATTTATTAAGGAGAGTACTGTATAAAGTGCACAACTAGCTTTGTTTTGCAATCAAAACAAGAATGTGCTGAGGCACTGCCAGGATTGCTCATTTCAATTTACAAGAGCCTAGAACAGGGGGCAACCTGAAATGCAGCTTTCTCCTATTCACATTGTTTTGGCCACTGAAGTTTTGAAAGTTCAACCTGCACTTGTGGCTTAAAAAAATAAGAAAGTGCCTGTCCTCTGAAGTGCAAGGGAGGAGTTAGGAGAAGTGTACACTGATATGGCCAAAAATTAGTAAGACAGAGAGTGAATCAGTGGAAGGACTGAAAAGGAGAGATCCTCAACTGCCCTGCTTGAGGGAAGAAGGGAAGGAGAAGAGGATTCCAGGGAGGCTCTCACTAAGCTCAAGGCAAACCAAACACTTCAGCTGGTGTTGCAGTGGCCTGTGCAGGAACTCAGGTGAGGCTCACATCCCAGTGAGCCTTCCAACAGCAAGAATAAAACTGCAATCCAAATTCCCAAGTCTGCAGGGGAAGCCCAGCACAGGAAGTGCCCCACCAGGAGCAGCGATCCTGAGCGTGACACTACAACTGCCAACATTCAAAGGATGCTAAAGGTTTATAAAGGGTAATGAAGCAGCAGAGGAGTGGGTTGTGAAGGCATCTGCAAGACAGGAATGAAGCTGTACTAGTAAAGAGATGGTTGGAAAAAAGGGAGCAATAGAAAAATGCAAGAGATTTTGGGTTGAAATAATAAACCAGAAAAATAACCACTGCAGCAACGTTATAAACATGCTTCAGGTAAGACTTTCCTGTCTCTCAGCTTGTATTTGTAAAGAGGAATATTGACTCCCAGTGATCTATTCACAGCATTTAGAGGGTGCTGAACAAAACCCTGGAATAGCAGTAGAACAAAAAGAAGGGTGCAGTTCTGGGGCTGGGGAGAAAAACACAGTAACAGTGAGATAAAATGGAGGAAAACTGTGGGTCAAATGGAATAGCGTGGTTTGGGATGTTGTAGCTAAGACCACAGTAAACACTGAGTAAAGGCCACAGTGGTGAGAATCAAGATTTCTCCTGGATCTAAAGCAAGAATCTGAAGAATCTTTGCATTGTATGAAACGCTGAAAAAATATATTAACAGCAGCACTGAATGCTCAATCAGGAATAACAGCAGAAGAAAATAAATAACCTTTTCAAAACCAGTCTCCAAACTACATAACACTATTTTGCTAAGAGCATGTGTTGAATTTTTGGTGGTTTGCAATAAGGGTAACATAGAAAAAAACCTCAGGTTAAGACTCTGATGTGCTGGGCACCTACATTTACACTGAATGCAATCTGGCATCACACATTCATGGCACCTTTGAAAATCAGGCTCCAAAAAGAGAAAAGCCAAAATTTAGCGGGACAAACCCGGTAATTACAAATACCTAAAGTCTGTGATATTCACCTGAAGAAACCAACGAAGGAAATTTAAACCTGAATCCCAAGTAAACTATCAGAGGGCTGTCTTTAGGGGAGATTCTGGGGAAAAACACCTTGCATGAGCAGGAAAGATTTTAAACATCTCATTTATTCCTTGGAATATGACCTCCTTCTGTCATCGAGGGCGCTCTGACAGCTAACTGAGGTAGGTATTGTACAACCGAGTCTTTCCTGATAAAAAAAAAATTGCGATGGTAACACTTTCAAACTTATCGACTGGCCGACAACAGAAATCATGAGAATGGGTTTATGTATCCCTGAGAGGGAGTATAAAACAGGAAGAACAAGGAATCTTCTCCAAGGGTTTTGGGAGAAGGGCCATCACTTCACTGCCGTGGTGAAAGACAGTGTCATACGAAAGCCATGTCTTCACACAACACTGCTGCAAGATGCACAGATTTTATCAATGAGGGAGCCAGGAAAAGTTAATTGACTTGCCTAGGGCCATGAGAGCAGTCAAGTGATAGACCTGGGATTCATGATCAGGACTTCCTTGCCTCCTGCATCATATTCAGTTCTAATCTCCTTGCTGGCCAGAGGCTCTCTGCGTGGCTGTTCTAACATACTGTATAGAGAAAGTCATGCAAGGGGTGGAGCACAAAGTCACTGAAGAACAGAGCACTTTCTGTGCCAGGAAGCAGATTTCTCCTGGAAGCTGCGTGCAATTGGGAACCTCTGGTGGGAAGCACACGTCTGTTTTTTTGTTTTTTTTTTCACCCTGGAATGTCTGGTGCTTAAGGCTTAGCACAACGAGGACCATTGTAATGAGTAAATGGAACAGAGATAGCCCGTACAGGCATAAATTACAAGGTGTCTGTCTGGTAGTGAAAACAACCTTTTCCCTAATGCTCTTTTGACCCTTAGAAACAAACGTTAGCCCGCTTGAATTCAGTGGACTCATCACATCCAACTACAGAGCAGTCTATATTTCCATGTCCACAGGTCGGATATCTCCAGTTTTGTGTTCTTTTACCCACAGTTCCCTGTCTTTGGCAGGATCCACTTTCCGAAGCAACTGATCCACGAGTTCTACTGTCTGAAAGGAAGAAAACAAGAATCCAAATGTCAAGGGCACACTTCAAGCAGAGAGTCATTGCTCTGACACGCAGAGCAGCTGTGGGCATGCCTACACTGCATCTGCACACAAGTGAGAGCTGCACGTACATGGGACTGGATGGGCAAGACAGGTCTGAGCGTGCAGCCTCGTGCTAAGCAGAGAAGAGGAGACTTAACATCAAGAAGCAGAGGCAGGTTTCCTGTCCCAGGCAGCAGCCAGGCAGCCTCTGACTCCTGCCCTGCAATCTGCACCTTACACCAAACACAACTGTACTGAGTCAGCATCCCCCGTATTTTAATATTTGATAAACGTTTTTAATAAAGAAAAAATATATATGTACTCCCTTTTCCAACAGTGAAACAATTCAGCATCTTCCTTGCACAAACAGAAGACCTCAAGGAGTAGTGCATCATGCTGGGAGAGCTAATAATGGCCTCATGCTGGCCAAGTGTACTTCAGCTGGTTGTGTCTCCCCCAGGAAAGAGCTGTGAGCCAGCAGCGTGGAACGTGATCAGAGAGCCCTGGAGGGGCAGGACTGCAGGCAGGGAGGCACCACAGACTGACAAGCTGCCTGCAGACACTTCTCCCACATCCCCTGACAAAAGGCAGCCAGGACCAGGTGAGGAGGGGCCCTCCTGCTCAGCTGGAGGGCAGGGCAGGGCGCAGGGAGCAAACAAAAAGCACACTTACACTTTGGTTGAACATGTCTGTCTCGTGCCGCAGCTGTGTGTACTGGCACAGATGCTGCCGAATCATCTCCACCCTTTCAACTTCTAGTCTCTCAAGCTCCTGGACATGAAGAAAAACAAGTCCAATATTTTTTACTGGAACCTGAGCTTGGAGGCCCAGAGAAAGGGATGATACACAAAAGGCTGCCAGGAGGTGCGATACTGCCCCAGGGTCATGCTTGGGAGCTGGGCGCTGTGGTTGCACATTCCTCTGCTCTGCAAAGAATAAGAAACAGCAAGCAACAGCAGTCACCTCAGCCTGAGCCCAGCAACAGAAAAGAGGGTCAAACCTTTCCAAAAGGAGCCAGAACTGAGCCAGCCAAGGCAGAGAGTGCAGCCACTGCCTTCAGAGGCGCTGCAAGCAAGAGGGAATCTGTTTCCTGCAAGAAGCTGTGCGTGCTTTATGGCCAGCCACAGAAATTAGAGATTCCCTGGGGCAGCAGAAAGCACATTGGGGTGGATGGCTCAGACCACCCCCCATTCCAACCAGACACCTGTCAGAGCACAGCTCACCACATGATGGGCTAGGAAAAGCTTCCACCCAAAGCTCAGATGGCAGTAAGCAGAACCCAGCAACACTTTAGTTGGAAAGCCAGGTGATTTCTGTCTTTCCTCCTGATATTTTCTGCCTCCGTCCTCTTCTGGATTCTGATATTATACCCCAAAATCTGCATTTAGTCCTTTTGGACTGAATACACTGAGCACTGTGAGCAGTTTTGGGCACCACAATATAAAAAAAGACATCAAGCTGTTAAGAGTGTCCAAAGCAGGGCCACAACGATGGCAAAGGGTCTGGAAGGGAAACTTTAGGGGAGGCTCTGGTGAGATCCCACCTGGAGCACTGCAGCCAGCTCTGGGGCTGGCAGACCAAGAAGGATGAGCAGCTTCTGGAATAAGTCCAGAGGAGGCCACGGAGCTGCTCCAAGGCAGCTTGTAGCAAGCCAGGCTGAGACAACTGGGGCTGCTAAGTCTGCAGAGGANCACAGGGAGGATGTGCAGCTTCTGGATTAAGTCCAGAGGAGGCCACGGAGCTGCTCCAAGGCAGCTTGTAGCAAGCCAGGCTGAGACAACTGGGGCTGCTAAGTCTGCAGAGGAGATGGCTCTGGGGCTGTTAAATCTGCAGAAGACATGGCTCTGGGGCTGTTAGGTCTGCAGAAGACATGGCTCTGGGGCTGTTAGGTCTGCAGAAGACATGGCTCTGGGGCTGTTAAATCTGCAGAAGACATGGCTCTGGGGAGACTTCAAAGAAAATTGTGAAATCGTGGAATTGAAAAAGTCACTAATGTATAAATGGGTCTGGTGATTTATTGTGTGTTTTTCTGTGTTTTTCTTGTGCATTACCTCATCCTTCCTAAGGACAATTCGAGTGTTCTGGCCCCTAAGCAGCCCTGAACTGGTTTAATGCCTTCTGCAAAGAAACAATTATTTCTTCTTTCCCCTAACATGAGCTTTTCTTAGGACTGAGAACGGGAAACACAATGTAGAGATTTATCACCCAGTTTTCCCCACTGCTTTGCACTGAACTAGGTGTGAAGGATGAACACTGGAGGCTGTCACAATTTTGCCAGGGTGGTTTTAGCTGTTACATACCAGAGTGGTGGTCACCATCTCCTCAAACCACTTGGACTGGGCTTGATTGTAAAGATCCACACAGCGCATCAAGTCATCCCCTGAAAGAGTCCAGATGGTAACACATCAATCTTTTCTAGCCAGAGCTCAGAAGGGAAGTGCAGGTCAGGTTTTGTAGACCTAAAGATCTGAAGATGAACCCTGGTGGAGCTCAGAGGAGTTCTGCTACATGATATCTGTCACACAGACCAACATTTCAATGAAATGCATGCAATTGATGTATGGCAAAAAAAGCAGGTGACTGGGGTGAGAGTGAATAGGGGGGAAAAGATAAGATTTTGAAAGAAAAATACGAGCATTAAGAGCAGTATTTTCACAAAATGCCCAGAAATATAAAAAGCCGAGTTACTTCAGTTAAAAAAAAAAAAAGGCATAGATAGATAGATGGGAAGTTATCAGTGAAAAATAAAGTAATTAAAATGGGGAATCAACAATGGTGAGTTCTGGAACTGCAGGGTAGCATTCTGTAGGTGCTCAATTCCAGCTGAGCTCCAGCTCCTTCTGTGAGCAGGGCAGCAACACAAGAAGCTGCAGTTCTTTCCATTTCTGCCTTTGTTGCAGGACTCTGCATTGATGGAAGGGGAAAGGCAGGTGGCAAATTTGGAAAACAATTCTCAGAAATTGCTGCTTTCCAGCCAGGAAATTCTCTTTGTTCTTTACATGAGGCTCAATTTCTCTTTCCCTCTCTGATCTTCAGCTCTTCCTCACTTGTTCAATAAAAGTCGATTATAAACAACTTCTAAGGACCCAAGGAACAAAGAAACACTCTGAATTTTCAAGTGACTAAAGAACATCTCTCAAAGAGCCTCCTGTTGTTAAATCACAACTTTTCTTTCTCCTCAAATGATTGCCTGTACACGTGGTCACACTTCCCAGTGGCTCTTCCCAGTCTCCTCAAAACCCAGACACCTACCCTGAAGTTTTAAAAACCTCAGAACTCTGAAGGACCACTCTGCCAAGGCAGAGCCCTTGCTGAAGGGATGAAACATGGAAGCCCCAGCTAAAACTTATTTTCAGCAAAGGTGCTAACTGAGCTGCATCTATCAGCTTTGCAGATCTCAGAAAAGCTCCTGATGTGTCCTGCAGATGTGGCCTTGAGCCTCTGTAAAATCTGCCCAGGTCACAGCAAGTGGCTGTATCCTCAGCACAGCACAGCACACACTACTATACCCTCAGTGTGCCTAGAAGAGAAATTAATTCAGTCACTGAGTAGCAGTGGAAAAATGAAAAAAAAAAATCACATTCAAGGAAAAAGACAGTAATAGCAAGTGTAATAGGCACCCACTAAGTTGTGGGTGAGTGTGATTTAGGAAAGAACCAAGGAAGGAACTATGATTTATGGAAGAAACACCCTCAGCTAAGCTTCTCTGGATCTGACTTTGGAAGTTCCACAAACATTCAGTAATCTAAGGACACTTTCATGAAACAGAGAGATGATTCATCCTACTTTTGTTGTTCTCACCTATCAATAATTTGTGACATCCGAGCTGGAAAAACGAGGCTTGTTTCTCCTGAGGATTTAACATCACACGGATTTGTAGCACGGTTCACTTTTGGTGGCTACAATATTAAAACCCAAGAACCACCTGGATGGATGGGCAGGTGCATCTCACCTGGCTCTTGCTGTGTGCTGACAGCTACTCACCTGCCTGGGTGGACTTCCTCCTGGCCTTCTTGATTTCCTCTTCTGTCTTGTTGCTGAGTTTCACCTCTAGCTGCTGTGTTTTCATTTCCAGATCCTTCTGCCTCTCCGTCAAGGCTTTCCGGGCCTTGGAGTAATGAAAGGAGAGTCAGTAGTTACAGGGGAAATGAACTGGCAGCTGCTTTCAGCCATCCAGGACTCCTTCACACAAGTGTTTCTCAGCAAGGAGTCAGCAACTTTGCATGAAACTGGGCCCTAACAGGGATTCAGGTTCTTACACCACCATGTGGAGTTCACAAAAGTGTCCTACGACCACAGAGGAGTCACCAGCAACAAACCACAAATGCATCTGAACTCTTCAGAGTCTTAAAAGGCAAAGGACTGATGGCATCATCAGGCTCTCCTGTTTCTTAGCAGCTCTCCCATTATTTCTGGAAGAAAAGAGAGCTGGAGCCTCTTTCAAAACGTCTTAAGCATCATTACCAAGATACCTCCTCCATTCACTTTTCTCAGGATCTGAATTGTTTAAGTAATTTCAAGTATTTCACAAAACCTGTCCCTAAGTACGTTCTGGACTCAGGGTACACCTATCACAAACTAACAACAGGAACTTAATTCAGAAAAACTTACTCAGGTTCATGCCAACAGTAGAAATCAAGAACCTGAGGGCTGGTTACAACTGATGACTTGAATTACTTTACTCAGAAGTTTTTCAAGCTGTTAAAACCTGATTTATCAGTACAAATATCTATTATACAGGTAAAATAGTAAAGTACCTTAACAAATACACACTGTTACATGCAGGCTGATAAACACATAAAAATCACTTGTTTTGCACGGATTTGTTATAAAACATGTCACATTTGCTCTTTATACTGTAGCAGTGTTTCAAACTAAATTGGGATGACTGTACTTCCTTAGCACCTTGCAGTTTTCTGCAGTCACACCAGCCTAAACGTTGCTGTTGAAGCATTCCTGGAATTTTTTCCACGTGCAGTTCTGTGTCCTGCAGGAGGAGAGCAATCCACGAGGGGCTGAGTGCTCCACAGGCACTGCAGTCACACAGCTCTTCCCTGCTCTCACTCCTCCTTATTCCCAAGGTTATTCCCAATTCCCTCTTCCCGATATTGCTACTGAGTTGCTTTGCAGATATAGGAGCGTGAGGAACTTCGTGTTTTGCAGAAACAAACATTCCTCAGCCTAACGACCTTGTGTATCCTGCAACAGCTCTGTCCCCCGGGGGAACTCCTGCTGAGCGTTAATGAAAGCACAAACAGCTCAGGGGAAGACTGGGAATGGTGTTTTCCTTTCCAGTTTGCACCCAAAAGCAAACCTCATGAGGATACAATTTGGCAGCTGAGGCACAAAGCATCCCCATTTCTGCCAGCTGCTGCTGGGAGATGATATTTTGTGGGTCTAACTCCCTGCAGCACAACCTCAGCTACCTCCTGGTTCGTGTTACATCAGCCCATTACTGGCTGCTGCTGCTGCTGTTTGGATTTTTCCAGTGAGGACGTTTCTTGTGAAGGGTTTGTGATGTGCCAGACCAGGGCCCATCTGCCCTCCTCGGCCATCGAGCCAGGTGAGCTTTGGACCTGACCCTCCTGCCATTGTAAGGCAAGGCACTCTAAATTTTGAGGACAGCAGATGCGCAGGAATAAGAAGGATTTGCCTCAAATGTGTTAGAAATTTACTGCCCCAAGTTGGGAAGGGGAGGATGAACCAAAAAGCCACTTCAGCAGTAAGACGTTTCCCTCTCCCTTCCCAGATCTCAGCTAAACCCCCAAACTCCACCCAGGGCCGGGCAAAATGCAGCTAACAGTGAAAACCCACAGCAGGAACAGCTGTGGTCTTCTGTGAGAGAACAGAAACTCTTCATGGGGCAGCTGCTCTTCTCCTCAAAGCAGCAGAGCCTCAGAAAGGCTCCAGGCTGCTCCCTGCTCCCACCTTTTCCACGGCGGTGTAGCGGCTGGCCAGGTGCTTCCGCAAGTCCGCGATGTGGTGGTCACACTTCTTCATGTCCTTCTTGAAGTTCTCCCTGAAGTTGAGCAGGGGCTTCTCCACCTCGCTCTGAAGCTTTGAAGAAAACAAAGGAAGGAATGGCACTAACGAGGAGCCAGGCAGGGATTCCTGGCTCTTCACAGAACCACAGAATCGCTGGGGAAAAAACCCTCTAAGGTGATTGAGTCCCATCGTTATCCCAGGGCTGCCAGGTCCACAACTAAACCCTGCCCCAAAAATGCCACATCCACATGTTCTCTGCACACAAACAGCGGGAAGGATTTAGAGGATGCTACAGGAGTTTCTGTGCAGAGTTTAAGGAGAAGCAAAACAATGGAAAAGCCCCTCTCTACCTGGCCTGCCTACACACACACACACACATCACTCACTCCAGGGTGCAGGTTTTTTTTTTTTTCCCTCTTGGAAAACAATACAGGAGGACAATGGGGAGCAAAAAGTATTTCACTAATTACAGCCCTGATGTCGAAGTTTAAGGCAGAGCAGTGGGTTACCAAGGCAGCAGCTGGTTGCCTGAGTAACCTCTGCTGAATTGCTTACGAATGGTGCAGAGCTGTAATTTTCCTCCAGAACATGGCTGTGGTGCTGAGATATCTGCCACTGCGTTGAACTTGAACACCCACAGAGGTTACCAGAATGTAACAGGACTCAAGAGCATGTCACATGTGGTGGAAAAAAACCCAGATAAAGACCACAGTTTGTAAAAGAAATCTCCTTGGGCATCACTTGAGATAAAACCCAAAAATAGCACGATGTTACCAGCACGCTTTTGAGAAAGGCTAATGATACAAAAAAAAAAAAAGCCAGAGTTCTGGTTCTCTTCCTTCCAGACAGGTGGAGTAGATGAAGGGAGAGGCCCACCAATACAGGGCAAAAATCCTTGGAAAAGAAAGAACCATTTACCTTAGAAGAAAACTTGAGATGAACCTCTGCTTCATCAGCTAAACTCTTCTTGAGCTGAGCCCAAGCTTCTCCCAGTGTGCTGAAGGAAGAGAGGGACAATGATCAGACCCTTCCTCGTGGGATCTGCCAGACAAATCTGCCACAACGCTTTGTACCACATCCTGATCAGCAAAATCATGGAAAAGGGTATGAGAAATCTGAGGAAACAATCAACTTTTGTGACTAAAGGCAGAATTGTGTTGGCACTGTTTGCAGCAGAGCTTTGAAAACTCAGGGGATGACGATCTCCACTCACAGAGGCGCCAGAGCCTCCACAAGGAAGATCTTCAGTACCTTGTCCTCACCATAACAAAGTTTCCACCAGTGCAGTTCTTCCACTGCCTCATCTACTTTACACTTCAGAGAACAGACTTTCACTTCAGGTGAAAAGTCATGGAGAAGCTTTGCAGCACTTGAAAATCTCTCCATTGTCTTTTTCTTTCAGGTATTTTCCCAGACAGCAGCAGCTGAGGCACACTCCTCCAGACCCTCTACAACAGCCTAGACTCCTCTGAAAGCATCATAACCAAAACTGCCCCCAGTACAGTACAACTCCAGTGGCTAAACTGGTAACAGATTATTTTGTATCAGACACTCTTTCTTCTGCATATTTTAATCTGATTGCCTTTTTAGACAACAGCATGAAGTTGTTGATGAATAAGCTTGTGATTCACTATAGCCAGATCCTTCTCCCACAAACTGTTATGTAACTGTATCTTTCACATCCTGTGAAAGCATAAAACCCGCTGCTTCGTCCTCATTAAAATGCATCTTAATTTTTTTTTTCAGTTAATTTCTCCATTTTAACACGAGAATTCTGAATTGCAACCTTTTCTTCAAATTACACACACCAACCCTCCTAGCCCTGTCACATTTACTGATAACAGTAAATCCATCATTTCTTCTATCACAGGTTGTTCATTACAAAAAACATTTTAAAGCCCCCTGGACTTAGGACAAACCCTTTGGGATCTCATTCCACAGCTACTTTCTGCAGTTTGGTTTTTGTAAGCAGTGGGTTTTTCCTACCTAGTTTTTTTGCACATTAGGCTTTATTTAGGCCACCATTTCTCTTGTCTGCCTACGAGAATCTCCCATCACAAAAAAGCCATACTAAATTAAGAGCTGTGATGCCTGACCTACTCTCTTACTCCATCACTGCAGGAATTTAGGTTGGCTTGGCATTGTTCTTTATGCATATAAAACAATTGCTCACCACCTCAGTTTTCCTCTAAGTGAATGTTTGATGGTTTATTCTACCACATTGCAAAGGTTAAATAAAGCTGAGTGATCTACAGTTCCTGGCTCCTTCTATCTCCTCCCTATCCCCTTTTCAAGGGTAATGAGATTTGACTGTTCCTGATAGCCTGAAAAATCACCTGTCATCTGCAATCTCAAACTAACGATCTGTCACCTCTGATGCTGCTGCTGCAAGGACTTGAGTCCTCAAATATGGTGCTCATCAGCTGAACAACTCAGATACACCTACAGAATATTTCTCCTCCCCCTGAGGCCCTCTCCCACTGCCCGTTTTTCACTGACACTAACCCCGCAGGAAGAGCAGCACTGGACAGAGCTCTCAGCTCCATGCACTCTGCACCGTGTCCTTTCCAGTTCTACTTCAACATTTCTTAGGCTTGAGCGCTCATTCCCTCTCTTTTCACCTCCTCTGCCCTGGTTTCCTTCCCCTCCATTTTTTCAGCCATTCCCTCCTTCTCCCCTTGGGAGCAGGAGAAAGTGGAAGGAAGATGTGGAAGGATGTGGGTTTAGCTTGGCTAGGATCAGGTGAGCATCCACCCCTAAAGAGAAAGGGGGACAGAGATCATTGCCACTGCAGGTGCTCAGGGCAGTAACAGCCCAGTTATCCTCTTGCCACTTCTGTCCTTGCCTCCTGGAAAATGAGCAAAACACCTCATGCAGCTTCAGCGCTGGCAGAAACACACAGTGTCAAAGCTATGGTGAGGACAGTCACTTCCAACTTTGCCTTTCAGTGCTTGGAGGGTTTGTGGTCAAACAGAGAGAGCTCCCAAGTTCTGATCCTTCAGGAGTGGTGCCTTTAAATTATCACTGAAGAACTGCAATTCAGTCTGAATTGCACTGCCTAATGTCGTCTTAATAACTTCCCAAGTGTGAAAATTTTGGGAATAAGAAGCAGTCTGCTGCTTTTCCTGAAGGGCCAGAAGCCTGATGAGAACAGACTTCTTTATCCTCCCTCTTGTCTGTGCTGCTCTGATGGTACCTTACACATATAGTCTCAGTAATATATATATATATATATATATATATATATTCTATATATTCTTCCATTTTCAAACTAGTTTAGTCACCATACATGCTAATCCTGGAAGGAACTACTCCTGGCTACAACAAGGACAGCACATAAATCTGATTGGAAAGGCAACATTTTATACAGATATTCCTAAAAAACTTCTCATTAACAACCTTGAAAAAAAAAAAAATACAAAACCCAAACAAACAACTCCGAAGCAATTCCACCTTCCCCAACAAGCCCAGGGTGCTAATCTAAATAAACCTCTGCTCAACGGGGAGAGAGCTGGGGAAAATTACATGTACCTGCGTGGGAGAAATGCCTTTTATATTAAAATCCGTCTTCTGTGAAAGTCACAGAGACACACTTACCCTTCTTCCTGAGCAGCCAAGGAATTCTGAGACAGTTTGGACAGGTTCTTAGCATATTCCTCCTCAATCTTTATCCTGCACTCACATACACACAGAGAGAAAATAAAAAGACAGCAGTAAGTAAGCTTTAAGGCAGAAACCCACACACGTAATTTGAAGAAATTCTCTGCATTTTAACAGATTTTTGCCACGGGAATTTTCCTTTCAGTCTCCAGGGCTTGGCAGCACCAGTTTGATGAGCCGTCTTCTCCCCCCACCCCGTATGCTAAAAATGCAGAGGCAAGAGCAGGGCTACATGCAGGACGGCATGTGAGACAGAATTAGCTGAAGAAGCTACAGCTCTGGAGAGCAAATAACAAGGACAGAGTGTTTCTGCTGTGCAACACAGGCTGTCTGCAAAAAGCCAGCAGCACGTGGTTAAGTCTGCTGTGAAATGTGAGGCTGCACATCCTTGAGGCGAAAACGAAGGAACGCGTCGAGCCGGGAGAAACCCGAATGAGATCTGGGGGGGGCTGAAGCTGCACCTTTCTTAGGGACACCAAAGCTGATCTTCCCCAGGCATCAGTAAAGACCTTGGTACACTGCCACGTTACTAGGAGCGCTGGGGAAAGTAGAGATTTGTAAAACAAAGGAATTTACTAGAGAGAAAATTATGGATTTACCAGTTGCTCAAAGGGAAAGATACGGAAGGGAAATTTACCTGTTTACCGATGGCTCAAAGGGCAAGATACAGTTGATAATGATGAAAGGGGACCACGAGTTTATTTGTTCAGGAAGAGGTTCCTCAACAGCCTTATTTAATATTTTTGCCAATGATTTTTAGTAAAAAAAGCTCCAACAAGACCAACAAACACAGGCATCAAAAGCTACGCTGCATTGAGACCTCACTGTGAAAAGGGTTTATCCAGGAACTTTTCACCTTATGTGCTTTAAAGACCTACTTCAGGATGGGACTAATCTCTCAGAAGTGACAATTTCTGTGGACTGGAAAGAGAGAACAGGTCAAAAGTAATAAAGGTGCAAATGTCTCTCCTCAGAGCTAAGGCTCACTGCTTTGGGCTCAGTTCCCAGCCACAGTTCTGGTCTACAGCCTTCATTGTGAGCTTCAGTCCTGTTGAATTTTGTCTTTAGGATGCCTTTGAGTGATTTTCTGTGGATGCTGGATGGCCAAAGGTGCAACAGTCTGCTGACTGTTCTGAGCTGCCCATGCAGCTCAATCCTTTGTCTCATGAACAGAGGAGTGGCTGGCCATCTTCCCATCAAAAAAGGATTGCTGTGAAAATACAGGATTTAAAATCCTGTCAAGTTCTTCCCTGTCACTGCTGAAGCTGGGGAATTATTGAATGTAGTAGGACAGAGGTAAGCCTCATGTCCTCAGAAGGGAAGAGAGTAGGTTTAGATTTGATATTAGGAAGAAATTCTTCCCTGTGAGGGCAGGGAGGTGCTGGCACAGGGTGCCCAGAGAAGCTGTGGCTGCTCCATCCCTGGAAGTGTCCAAGGCAAGGTTGGACAAGGTTTGGATCAGCCTGGGATAGTGGAAGGTGTCCTTGCCCACAGCACTGGGAAAGGTGAAACTGGATGAGCTTTAAGGTCCTTTCCAACCCAAAGCTTTCTGTGATCCTCATGATTTCACAAGCACACACAGGACACCCTGTGCCTGGTGCCAGCAGTGCCTGGCCTAAATGCAGCACCAGGCAAGAAAAACTGCTGGCTTTGATGGAAGAGCTCCTCACTGCTTCCAGCTTTGGCCTAGGCTCCAAGATTTTTTTCAGGGATTTGAACTTGTGCTGCAAATAGATGGCATTACTGAAAGGGCAGACTGCTGGCAAGGAGGAACATCAATAAAAGATAAAAATAAAAAGGTGAAATGTCTAAAGAAGAGCCCCAAATATAGGAAATAAATTGTTCTACCCCAGCCTGGCTTCCTGTCACCATCCACAGCCAAAAGGGGCTAAAAACCAAGATAAACCTCAAAGAGGGGAAAAAAATCTGCCTCTTGACCCTGCCTGATATAAACACACTGCAAACTCTGGATTGTGGTGACTGTGAAACACAAACACGCCAGAACTCCTGAGCCCATTTTCAGACATCCACGTGGCTGTTTGGCAGTAATTCCACCTTCCTAACAAAAGAGCTTCAAGCTCTTGTTTCCACTCATTTGTTTGAAAACTTTCAGGATTTCACTCCCTATATAGTCAGGAGCATTACAGACTTGAAGTGCATTTTGACCCACACTGTCCTGACTTTACTAGTTCTACTTGAGCTTTGGATGTTTATTTTCCTGGTCTCTTTTTCTTTTTCTTTTAAAGAAAGAAAAAGTACTTTGTGTCCCCACACTCAAACAATTTTCAGTCATGACATATTATGGTGGATGAAGGAAAACTAGAGAGCTGCAAAGGGAGGCAAAGATGATCTGATGTGACTGCCATGCAAGAAGAAACTAAATAGATTAAGACAACAGGGGAGGGAACAAGGAGAAAAGGTGGCAGAGGATTTCTGACAGACAGCCCCACAACTGCCACTGTGGGAAGACTGTGAGTCTTTTTACACTGCTCCTCCAGATGAGGAGGGAACAATGAAATAATTTATCACACAACAGAAGTGTAATTACTTTTCCTGTAGCGCAGAGAGGGCAGAAGTCTTCCACAAATTGCTGCAGACAAACACTGAAAGGTGCACACACGGATCTGCTGCACATGGCAGAAGCTGAATAACCTGCTATTTAACTTACAGTTTCTAAACATAGCACTGCTTAATTAAAAAGTGAGTAAGCATTGACATATTTAAGGAATATCTAAACTGGGAAGAAAAAAATCAAACAATTGCAGCAATAAATATTCAGTTTGATATCCAAGTGCTGGTTACCTTTCTCGAACAAACTCTGCCATTTCTTTCTGCATTTGTTTCCCTTTCAGTTGCTTTTGAAGGAGAATTTCAAATCCCGACACTGTGTTGTTCCCTTGTGAGTCCTTCTTATCTGCCTGAAAGAAATAAAAGGAAGTTCAACAGAAATTTTTGGGGGCCAAACCCACAGAGATGTGGCTCCCAGCTGTGGTGCCCGAGGAACTCTCCCCTGAGGGCAGCTGGTGGCTGCAGCACCTCAGACCCTCTCAAAGAGCCCAACACTCTCCTGCTCCTTTCACCCCCTTTTTTATTTTTTTTAATCAAAAAAGGGGAAGTTTATAATTATCTTTAGCCAGCAAAGGGCTAAAAAACAGAGTTTTTAACTATCTGCTTGTTTGAGAAGGGAATCCCCTGCTTCCTTGTGTGTCCCTGGCTCTCATGCTGTGGGAAATGCTGAACTCATATTCCCTGCCAGCCACCTCGCCATCCCATGGACCTGTGGATCTGCTGGAGTGAGTCCAGAGGAGGCCACTAAGCTGGAACACATCTGCTCTGGAGACAGGCTGAGAAAGCTGGGGCTGCTCAGCCTGGAGAAGAGAAGGCTCCTGAGAGCCTTTCCAGGGCCTAAAGGGGCTCCAGGAGAGCAGGAGAGGGACTGGGGACAAGGGATGGAGGGACAGGACACAGGGAATGGCTTCCCACTGCCATAGGGCAGGGTTAGATGGGATATTGGGCAGGAATTATTCCCTGTGAGGGTGGGCAGGCCCTGGCACAGGGTGGGCAGAGCAGCTGTGGCTGCCCCTGGATCCCTGGAAGTGTCCAAGGCCAGGTTGGACAGGGCTTGGAGCAGCCTGGGACAGTGGAAGGTGTCCCTGCCTATGGCAGGGGCTGGGACAGGGTGGGCTTTAATGTTCCTTCCAACCCAAACCAGTCTGGGATTCTGGGATTCTGGGATTCTATCCCCTTCCTGCTGCGCTGCCCTTTTGCCTGTGGTATTTTGAGATACGTGACTTGTCCTACATCCTCCCTATTTTTCCTGAGCAAATCCATCTCCTGAGAACTGTCCTTGCCTTTCTGGACACTCCTCTGATGATCGACCACATCCCAGACTGCTCAGATGTTTCCAGGAGATGGTCACTGGCATCTCCTGGTACTCCCTGAACACATTGTATCCCAGCCCGAATCCTCCTTTACCTTGTAACCACAAATCAAGCTGTTTATTCCACTTTCTTGGAAGCTCTGGAGCTGCATGTGGCATGTGGCTGGCTGCCTACTTACCCAGAAATAATCACAGTAGCTCCACTCTGAAGGTTTCAGCAACTGCTGCTCTGGCATTACGTCAGGGTGGGGGAAAGTCACACAGTTGATCTGTTTAAAAAAAAAAAAGAAAAGGGGAAAAAAAAAAAAAAAGGAGAGTTAGACAGTAATGAAATTTAGCTGTTAATGAGAAATATGTAAATAAAAAAGTTCTATCCATGTGCTTCCCATCAGAAAATCCGCAGTGAATGCATGCCAGCGCAGAAAAATTGGTGGTTGCATGGAAACAGCAGCTCAGCACTCCCAGAACGACACTCTCTGCAAGCAGGAGTGTTGGCCCAGAGGGAGATAAACTACCCATTTCACAGGAGGAAAACCTGCTGGATGGGGAAAGCACCACGGAGGGAGTTCTCCCAGATCCCTAAAAACTGTGGTAAAAAACCTGATGTGAACCACCCCGAGCACAGAAACACCGTGAGCAGCAGAGAGCACTGCAGGCACTCTGGGTGCAAAACACCCTTGGCTGTGCCAGTCTCCTGGCACGACAAAAAAAAAAATAAAGGAATTATTTTTTTCAGTGCACAGCCCTTCAATCTATCTCTGAGACCTTTTCAGATGGAAGTGATGCTCTGTAAAAAGGAGCAGGGGCTCTCTGGAGTCAGTGAACCTTCAGCATGCAGAGGCCACGGCGATCTGTCAGACAGGACTCATCACACGGTCATTAAACAACGGCATAAAAAAGTCCAAGAGCTCATTAAGTTATCCCAGAGGAACAATACGGCCTGATAAGAGCACAGTGAAGGCAATGAGCACCAGAGCTACTGCAGGACACGCTGCAGAACAACCCTGGACACAGCCAAGCCTTTCAGAGGAAGAACCAGCAAGGGTCAGAGCTCATTGGGCCAGTTTGTAATGCTCACCCCAAACCCCTGCAGGGCAGGGACCCTAAAATCACCCCCTCTCAGGGTCGTGGCAACACTAAGAGCACTTGAGGGTTAATCAAGGGGTCAGGAGATATTGAGAATGGGAGACTCCCAGGTGTAACTGGGGCTAGGGGGTTGTTTTGGATCAGTTAACGCTCACAGGAAACCCACACAGATCTGTGGGGAGGGTTAGCACAGCTGCAGGGGCAGACCCAAAGGCAGGGCTTACACACAGTCAGTCTGCCTTTGGGGTATTCAGAGGGGATCAGAAAGGATGTGGGTGCTGACACAGCACAAACCCACCGTGCCAGAGCAGACAAAACCTTCAGCTGACACGAGGCTGCTCCTACAAACCCACACTGGTTCTGCTGCCTCAGTGTCCTAAAGCAATAACCACAGAGTCGCTGGAAATGCCAAGGCTGGACTGGTGACAGTGTCCCACTGCAGTGGACAGAACTCCAGGAATGCAGCAGGAAGTGGAACAGTGAATGTGCACATCAGCAGGTGATGGAAGTAGGGTTAATTCACACGTTTCTCGAAGTTTTAGGAATAAATCAAAATATGCTTCACTCCTCCAAAGACTGAGTTATCTGGAAATGATGTTGAATTGTCTGGAAAGAGTCATGAGGCCATTTGGGTCTAGTAACACTTTTAAAAGGAAATTGGTGCTAGAATTAAAGAAAAAATCAAAAATGCAGAAGCTTTTACAATCTTAAAATAAAATAAAAAGGATTATGGTAAACAAAACTTTACAGAACTTACAGCTTTTTACACTAAGTCCCACCAGGGGACGTGAAAATTTTCAAAACTCTAGAAATATTACTAAAAAATTACATATGACTGCATAGGTAATCCTGTGATCTTTCATTACCCCACTTAAAACTTAAAACTTAAAACTCGAAAAAAGGAGCTCTTGGATTGGTATTTCCTGGTATTTCTAGAACCTCTCAGGATTTCCCAGCAGGAGGGGAACACCAGGCTGGCACTGAGCAGCAGTAGAGTGTTGTAGTGGCATTCCCCCCTCCCAATCCTTCCTCTGAAAACCTCCTTTTCTTGCTTCTAAAAGCAAAGAGAGCTGGAAAAAAAAAAAAAAAAAGCACTCTGCTCCACCAGCTTGGTCCCACTGATGAGCTGAGTGATGCTAAGGACAGCCAAAGCATCTCGTGCTGGTGTCCCCATGTTTGACAGGATTAAACAGCTCCATCAGCCCCATGGACAGTCACACAAACATTGCCCTCACTAATTCTGAGACACCACACTGTGCTCACATCCCTGAGAGCTGCTTAGGCTCCATGCAGGCTCCAAATCCAAACCTGTGCCAGTGGGGATGTCTTAACAATGCTGACTTGCCAGCAAGGCCTAATAAAAGCTCGCAGAAGGTGACTATTACAGCTGTAATTGCCAGTAAGAAACAAAACAAATTAAAACATGCCTCTCAGATAATGATGGAATCATGGAACATAAAGAGAAAACAAGGTGTGATGACCTGCATCGCATTCCCACAAGCTCCACTGGGACAGCTGAGGTGATAATCAGCCTCTACCATGATATTAAGTTCTTATGCAGCCTCTTCATCAAAATAATGGCTGTTGTCAGCTTGCTACAAAGCAAAATTAATAACAAGACACCAGCAGGGCAAAACCCCAAGGAAGAGCTGAGCAAACCTGCCAGAGGACAGCAGCTTGTCTTTCCAGCTGCCACTGGCCATGAGTGGCACCAGAAAACCTGTCTGGGAGCCACTGGATCACAGAGGACAGAAGGTACAGTCACAGAAGGAAAAAAAACACGGTGACAAACAAAGCTTGGTGGAGGACACACACACAGGGGATCAGAGAAGCAGCACCACTGATGCTTTTCTCTTGGCAAGCTGTGTGCCAAACTCAACGGATTAAAAAACTTTTGTCCGTGTACTGATCATGAGGAAAATGCAATTGTACTCCCCAAAGCTGAATATTCCAGCTCCTATTTCCCATGAGCACACCGGCAGTCATGGCAAAACGAGCTGTTTATGTTGTAGGTGACTTTTAATTACACCTGAGACACAGAAGGGTGACAGAGGAGGAACAGACCCAGGGGCCAGGTGAACGCACAGGAGCAACAAACTTTGTTTGGGTGGACGTGCACATTAATCTCCTGGATTTCAGAGTCTCTACAGGCTTTGAAGTCACTGCCACCGCTCACCAGCAACTGAGACATTGCCAAGCAACAAGAAGGAAACAAGAATAATTTGATCAAAGCTTAGATAATCAACTACACGTTTATTACATCAGGCACAACATAAATAAATGAGCAGAGAGAGGGCAGACTCACTGTGCCACGCTGAAGCGACTAAAGCAGGGCAACGCTTTTGCTTATTTCTTCAGCTCAAAAATGCAGATTATTTTTCTGATTTCTACACATGCACAGCACCTTGAACACCTTAAACAGAACAGATGTGCCAGGCTGCCTCACTTGAGTATCTTCTTTACAATTTCAGCTGAGACACAAAAAGTACAACATCCAACTCCACTAAGTGAGTTCATGTGGCAAAGGGAACTATTTGGGTAAAAAAGCCAAATGCAAAGGCTGGAGAAGATCTCAGAAGAGCTTGAGCAGCCTGAACTCTCCCCAGACAGGGAAGCCCAGAAATGACTAGGCTATGTCTGGGTAGTTTCAACTCCATGAATTTGCTCTGGGTTTTAGCTCTGGTAGGGTGATGCTGCAGCGATGGTACCACAGAAAGGAAGAACACACAACTCAAGTACTCTCTGTTAACAAATCCATTGATTCCTTCCTATTTCAAAGGGAAAATTCTGCCAAAAGTGTGCAGGAGCCCTTGTTACTTGCTCCATCTGTAGAAAGGTTCAGAGATTACTCAGGCCCCTGCCAAACCAGCGCTTTTCTGACAATATTTACCACACAGTCACCCCCAGGGCAGAGGGGGGAACTGTGCTGAACATGCAGCCTCATGCTGTGCTCATCACAGCCCTGCTGTGTGTCACACTGGGTCAGACACAGAGCACAGCAGCAGGAAATCCCAAGTTCCTGTGCACAGGCTGCCCATCTTCCCATCTGCAGCACGTGTTCACGGACGTGGCCAGCACATGCAATCCAAACACCGGCCTTTTCCAAGTCCTGCACTGTCCTAACGAGGCACTAGAGAATTTTTAAGAAAGTAACTCATGCTCAGAAATATGTTCTAATCAGGGAGCTTTCCTGCTCTTCCAAATGAGACACAGCTCTGTTCCTCAGGTGATGTCCCCCTGTACATTCTCCATTTAATTTTCCCTCACATATTGTAAATGATCTCCAGTTTCCACAGATAACTCCTGGCCAGAGGCTTCAGGAATCAGCCAGCAAACCATCCAGCCTTAAAACACTGAGTGCACCTTGAAACTCATTGTAAAAGCAGCATAGACCACAGACCTGCAGTTTCATAACAGCCTCTGATACACCTAGCTGGAGTTTCTCTCCCAAAGAAGATGGGAGGCCACGTCAATAACATTCACTGAGCAAAGAGAAAACACCACATTATTCTTGTTGGTTGCACACAGATGGGAAATACTCCAGCTCCACCTGCCTTCAGGGCTTCTAGAAGCTGTGCTACTTAATGTTACTTGGATGCAGAGGAGGCAGATGCATCCTGAGGAAGATGCTCCCACTCCTCTGCTGAAGGCGATGACGCAGCAACAGCTTGGCTGGACATCACCTGATGTCTGCAGCTTCTGAGCCACAGGATTTCAGCTTGAAGGGAGGCTTCCTGGACCAAAAGCCTCGAAGGAAATCACAGAACTCCCCTCTGCAGGAAGAGGTTCCGCCTGAGCACAGCTACAGACCAAGGAAAAGCATCTGACAGCAAGCTAAGGACATGCCCCGCAGCTCTGCTCACCAGAACATCCCCACGTCAGCCTGAGTGGCACTGAGCAAAGAGAACCTCCTAGGAGACAGCAAAAACACTTGCACTGTTTTACAGTTTACACTCCATATGAGATTTATTTTTCACAATGCTGCCTCGATGGAGGCAATGGCTTGGAGCAAACAGCTGTTAAAATTAGCTTTTTTTTTTTTTTTTGTCTGATTCATCCCACTTGAAAGCTTTGGGCTTCTGCTGGAGAAATGCACACCCAGTGACCCTGACATAACACACAGCTTCTTGCTTTGCAGATGTTACCTGATGGCACGTGGGCCAGCAAATAGGAGAGAGCACAGCCTGAGTCCTCAGCCCTGTAAGCAGCAGGGACTGCAGAAAAACAAGCACTCCTGCTCTTGTGCTCATGCAGCCCAGTGCCAGCCACGCTGTGTGACCATGTCTAGTACCCCTGGACATGATGTTCAGCCCATGATTTACCTCAACCCCCCAATCTGAGCAGGCAGGGGCTGCATTCAAGGGACTGGACATACCTCCTGCCCCAGCCACCACAGCCCTGGAGCAGCTGATTCTCCCAGACATCTGCAAAAATGTCTGAACACACAGATTTATACTCGCTTCAAAGCACACCGGGCTCTCAGTATACCAATTAACAGCACTAACATTGGTAACAACCCATTTTAATAACTAAAATCACTGATTGAAGTGTTTTGTTTTTTTTTTTCAAAAACTGTTAAAGATTCCCCCCTCCTGCCCCAGAACACTGTACCTGCATGGCAGTGGCTGACACAGGTCTCAGTCAGAGACATCTCCATGTGCTTCCTTGGAGCCCTGGTCTCTGTCACCAGCAGCCCAGCCCACTAATGAATAAATGTGCAGGCTGCACGTGACAATGCAGACAACAATCTCCTCCTCGTAGTAACATTAAGGATGTATAACATTAAATTATTCCTTTTGTTCTCAGGGACTTGATACCCTGCCAATACTTGCAGCTGCAAGCCTGGTTATTGCCTCTCCTTTATTGCTGAAAATTAATTTATCTGTTCGTTTCTTCTGATTTCCACTTAAATAAAACTTTCTATTATTAGCCACTTTCATTCATCCGTTTTGATTTCCTGTTTTTAATCATCTGTCCTGCACTGAAGAGCTCATAAGTGCTAATTGTGTTCCAGATGAGGTGACCAAGCACACAAATGATTTTAATGTCTGTAAACTGGGATACATCATACAACTGAGAACCTTTCCATTCATAACACAGAATCATAGAATGGCTCAGGTTGGAAGGAACATTAAAGCCCGTTTTGTTCCACCCCCCTGCCATGGGCAGGGACACCTTCCACTACTCCAGGCTGCTCCAAGCTCTATCCAACCTGGCCTTGGACACTTCCAGGGATCCAGGGGAAGGCACAGCTTCTCAGGGCAACCTGTGCCAAGGTCTCCCCACCCTCACAGGGAACAATTTCCTCCTACTATCTAATCTAAATCTCCTTTCTTTCAATTTAAAACCTCTGCTCCCTGTCCTGTCACTACACGTTCTTGTAAAAAGTCTCTTCATTGAGTCAGTTACACTTGATTATAAAGACTAAAAGTAAATGTAAATTTAGCTTCACACTGAAATATAAATCCTTTGCCTATACTTTCCACCAGAAATCTTTACTTGGACACTCAGGCACAAGAAACCTTTCTGACACCTCAAATATAGACTGGGAAAAAAAAAAAAAAAGATCCTGCTCTGTCTGTCTGCCTCTAACTCTTCAGTACTTCTCCCAGTACAGAGGCTGTCGTGGAGGGGAGATGATCAGAAGAGGAAGTTTTTTCAGGACACCTGGTTCACAGTCCGAGGCACCTCATAAGGCGCCGCGTTCCCTCCTGCTCACCCTGGAACCACCATCATCCCACGGAAAACCGCGCCTGGACCCCAGCGCAGGGCAGAGACCCCAAACCCTCCGTGGCTTTACCGGCGTTTGAACACCACAACGCCGGGCGGGGAGGATGCTGCGGCACGGGGTGCCCAGCACGGAATCCCCGCGGATCCTCAGCCTCACTGCCCAGCACGGAATCCCCGCGGCTCCCCAGCCCCATTGCCCGGTACCCATCACGGAATCCCCGC